>CACTHL010000437.1:0-126904 GCA_902712375.1 Dioscorea dumetorum
GGCAAAACACTAAACTTAACAAAAAGGTCTTCAACGAAACCATCGGCGATAATTCAACATCACAAGAAGAATCAACATTACCTCACTATAGCGACTGATCTGTTGAACCTTCGGAGGATGAAGAGAGTCAGCCAAATCAAATCAAAGGGTCTACCCGAGAAAGCACATTGCGTATCACAAGGGTTCCAAATGGTCTCTACAAATCCCTAGATGATTTGGAGGTTGATACGTGATTGGGCATTTAAAAACCTTTTATGTGCTAGCTCAAAAGAAAAGAAGGAAAGTGGCATCCTTTTTTACAAAGTTAAAGATAACAAAATTTCAAATGATGATATTATACATATCGAAGAAGAAGAGGATAGTGAAATCTAACTTATAAATTTTCAAGCCGATTACCCCCTAATAAACTCAAGATGATAGTTGAAGAGTTTGGGGAAAACTAAAATTGGTGAAAGAAGTCATATCAAATTTTTCATCAATTATGGAACCATACTCATCCGGACAAACGAGGGTGGATTGCTACTGAATCTTCTAGCCACTCATGTTACATGATGGAATTAGAAGACGGTGGTCAAGCAACGAGTTAATGAGTTAGTTGAAATCAGCAGGAAGTGATGAAGATCCAAGGCCAACTTTCATAAGTTCTGGCGACGGAACAACAAAAAAATCTTTCAAAGCTCTTTTAAAAGAATATGTTGATTGTTTTTGCTTGGAGTTATAATGAAATGCCACATTTGGACAATGAAATAGTGCAGTTCACGGATTGGTTATTGATTCCAATTTTACTTCAATCGGTGCAAGCACCAAGAAGATGAAATTTGATTTAGAAGAGACGTGATAGAAGAAACAAAAGTGATAGAATCAAATTTTATCGGGGAAGAAAAATACCCAAATTAGGTTGCCGATTCTTGCTTTTGTAAAGAAAAGAATGGCCAGATACGGATATAAGTTGATTTCAGATATTTAAACAAAGCATGCCCCAAAGATGATTTTCCTTTACTAATTATGGAGATCATGATCGATACACCCATGGCATATATTGCTACGGGGTAATGCCATTTGGCTTGAAAAATGCCGAGGCAACATATCAAAGAGCTATGAGGATGATTTGGTTGTGAAAACAAGTTCAAAAGACAAACACCTTGAAGATACGAGAATTGTTTTTCATACGTCTCGAGATAATATAAATTGAAAATGAACCCAATGAAATGTGCTTTTGGAGTCCTATCGAGAGAAGTTTCTAGGTTTTATCGTGAGACATCGCGGGATAGAAATAGACCCTTCTAAGATCAAGACAATCTTGGAAATGCCACCTTCATAGACATTCAAACGGGTTGAGGTCTTTTCAAGGGTGTTTGGCCTATATTAGAAGATTCATTTCCAACTTATCGGGAAGATGCAAACTTTTTCCTCGAGTTGGCCAAAAAATACACCCTTTAGGTCGGATGCTTCGAATGTCAAAAGCTTTTGAAGATTAAGCAATATTTAATGAGTCCACAGGTGCTAGCTGCTCCAATCTCGGGAAAGCCATTAATTCTATATACTTGTTGCTTTGGAAGGGTTATTGAGAGCTATGTTAGCTCAAAATAATGAAGAGGGTAAAGAAAATGCATTATATTACCTCGGCTGAATGTTGATAGGAGCCGAGAGTAAATATACACCCGTTAGAAACATTGCTTGGCATTAGTGTTTGCGGTAAAGAAATTGAGACACTACCTTCTTGCGCATAAAATTATTCTCATATAAAAAAATTAATCCTCTCAAGTATCTCATGACAAGACCATTACTCACGGGAAGACTTGCAAAGTGGGCATTGATCTTAATGGAATTTGATATAACCTACACTCCATAAAAGGCTATTAAGGGGCAAGTACTAGCCGATTTTTGGCTGCACATCCACTCCCCGATGATTCACCCCTTAACTATAATCTCCCGATGAAGAGAGACACTTGCAATAAAAAAGAGCAAATGGCAAACCGTACTTCGATGGAGTGTTATCCATAAAGCCGACACTTCGTATGAGATTCCTCAAATCGAAGCTGGGATAGGACTTGTGTTCTTTACACCCGAAGGGGCAATCCTTAGATATGCTTTGTCCCTTACGGAGCCATGCACAAATAATGAAGCAAAGTATGAAGCTCCTATAGCTGGTTTTGGAATTGGTAATCAAAATGGAAATTCGACATATTCACATTTTGGAGATTCACAACTCATTATCAAGCAAGTTGAAGGAGAATACAAAATATACAAAGCTGAACTTCTTAAATACTATAAGAAGGTCAAAATGTTAATGAAAAAAATCCCTCGAGGTACAATTGAAGAGGGTTTCAAGATCCAAAAAATGGAGAAGCTGACACTTTGACAAGAATAGCGAAGGAAGCTGGTGAATCCAAATCATAATGAAATTCAAATCACTATAAGAAATAGAAGACCCATCGGTACAATTTCGGTGATTTTGAAGAAGAAAGTACTTAGGTGTCATGGCGGTATTCACTCTTGGGATACCAAACAAGGATTGGAGGCAACCATTCATGGATTATTTGAAGTATGATAAATTGCCGGGGGACAAATCGAGAAAGTCTTCAAATAAAACGAAGAGCTCTAATATTTACCCTACTTAATGATATATTGTATCGCAAGTCATATGATCGATTACTTACGATGTCTTTCATATGAAGAAGCAATAGAAGTCATGCATGATGTACACTACGGGATATGTGGTGCATACCAATCTGGACCCAAAATGCGACTTAAGATTAAACGCATGGGATATTATTGGCCAACTATGGTCGGAGATTGCATTGAATATGCTAAAAAATGTCATCTATGTCAAACTCATGGGGATTTTATTCACCAACATCCAAATCCCTTGCATCCCACGGTTTCTTCATGGCCTTTTGAGATATGGGGAACAGATGTGATCGGTCTCATTGAACCTCCATCATCTTTGGGACACCGATTTATATTGGGTGCCACGGAATATTTTTCTAGATGGGCAAGAGGCTATCCCATTAAGAGAAGTAAAAACCAAAAACATCATCAAATTCTTCGGGGAAAACATCTTAGACGGGTTTGGAACTCCAAGAAAAATTATATCGAGATAATGGTCCTGCTTTGGAAGCTTTAAAATTAGGAGATTCTCACAACATCACAAGATAGATTGGAGATATACTTCCATCTATAATGCGAGCAAATGGGTGGGGGAAGCATTCAATAAAACCCTTTCAATATTATTAAAGAAGATTGTGTCCAAAACTAAAAGGGATTGGCATGATTGACTTCCCGAGATGTTATGGGTATATCGTACCACATACAAGACTCCAACACAGTAGACACCATACTCTTTAGTATTTGGAACTGAAGCTATCTTGCCTCTTGAAATTCAAATACCTTAATTAAGGATGGCGTTGCAGAATGAAATATCAAATGAAGATAATGTTCCACTTTGCCTAGATGAGTTGGATTGTTTGGATAAAAAAAGAATAGAAGTACAACAAAATCTTAAGGTTTACAAAGCGAAGATGTCACAAGCTTATAATAAGTTGGCTAGATTTCGAACATTTACAAAAGGAGAAATGGTTCTTGTCCTCAGAAGACCTATCATCACCAACAAGAAGGCAGGGGGCAAGTTCAAAGCAAATTGGGAAGGTCCTTATAATGTGGAAATTGTCTACAAAGGAGCCGCATACCAACTCATTAATGCTAATGGAGAAAGACCTATGCCACCTATCAATGGTCGCTTTCTAAAAAAATATTACGGATAATGTAAAATGTTTGCCTATGACAAACCATCTGGTCTCTTATAAAAAGGTAGACCTGTCATGTATGATTGTGCGTACTTCTCAAGGCAAAGCATTAAATTTTGTATACTTATTTATAATGATATGTGTGGCATGTTATCTCGAGGTTTCATTTTTATTCAACAATAAAAAAAAAAGAGAGAAGTGATGTAATCACATTGCTATTGCCAAACGAATAATTTTTCAAACCAATCATCAAGGCATATATGAATAGGAAATTGAGCAAAAGCAAGTCATATTAAAGAAGACTCCTAGGTTCATAGCAACTATCTCAAAATCAACCACCAAAAGAAATATATACTCAAAAATAACTAGAAGAGAATAGATAAACTAGCTGAACAAATAAAAGCAAATAATTAATAAATAGAGTTCTTCAGTACTTCAAAACTCGAGCGCAAGATTCCTTTGCTCTTTCAAGTTCATCAAGCATTGTTGTGTAGAGAGCGACACGTGCATCATTAGAATTGTTTTCCCCGGCTTTAGAAGGTCGTGCTTTGCTCCTATCCAGTTTGGTTTGCAAGTTGGCTTGCGTAGTGGTAGAGAGTTCTAAGGAATTTGTCGAAGTTGTTATTTCTTCGCTCAAAATCTTTATCTCACCTGAAATTTCAAGAACTCTATTTTGACGTTGATGTTGTTCTGCTTCAAGTTTCTGAAGTTTATTTGTCTTCATATTTATGTCATTAATCAGATCCACCCTATCCTTGTTAAGATTTTCAAGTGCTAATGTTGTATTTAGCATACAATCCTTGGCTTGTTGCCTTTGTATATGAGTTTGAACCATAGGATCTTCCAAAACCTCTTTAACATAGGATGCACACTGGTGTACCTGTCTTAGAACGTGTTCAAGATTACTCAAGTTAATGCCAAAAAGTCTCAGAATTTTTTTTTTTAGCTTTAACATCATCAACAACATTTTGATAGTTGTGTTGATTGAGAGACTTAATACTTGTGACTAGCCTATCCCGTAGAAAACATAGAGGATTCTCCAAACCTACAGAGATAAAAAATATTATCATTTTATTATAAATAATAATAATAATAATAATAATAATAATACAAAAATTTTTATTATGTTGTGGAGGCAATGGAGAAAGACTCGAGCCAAATGTCAATATTGGTACTGGTATGCTCTGATCCTTCCAAGGATTGTGTTGAAGCGGAAGTGTTGTTGCTTTTTTGAAGGACTAGTTTTCAGAATTTTTAAATAAGCAAATAAAAAATACATTAAAATAAAATAAAATAAAATAAAAATAATGATAGTGAAATAAAATTATCTTCATTTGGTTTTAATGATGATGCAATTTCGACATTTGAATCATTATCTTCCAACTTTTCTATAATGGTTGGGCGGGTTTTAATGAATTCTTCAGAAGGAGTATGTCCCAAGGATGGCGTACTTTCGTCTTCATGAATGTCTAAATTTCAGGAAAAGAGACATATCAATTTCATGTTGAATGAACAAAGAAATTAATAAGTAAATAATAACTTTTCTGATCAATGGAGAAGGATGTTGGGGTTCATCTTCTAAAATAATTGGTATGCCGTCTAAAATATGTAAAATGCAGATAAGGACAACATATATATAAATATAATGTATAACAAATAAAAGATTTGAAGTTCCTACTTATGTCACTCAATCTCACCAAAGTTTTCATATGAGAAGTATGAAGGGGGCATTTGTTTATATAAAATTTTCTGATATACTAATAAACAAAATGGATATTATTTGGATATAAAAAAAATCATAAATACTAAGTGATGTAAAAAATATACAAATTACATGATCAGCCGAGAGCACAGATCTCGAGGCGATCTAAATATTCAAATTTCATGATCAGCCGAGAGCACAGATCTCAAGGCGATCTAAAATATCTAAATTTCAAGATCAGCTGATAGCACAGATCTCGAGGTGATCTAAAAATTATTCAAATTCCTAGATCATTCAAGAGCACGGATCTCGAGGTGATCTAAAATAATATATATATATATATATATATTCAAATTCTTGGATCAGTTAAAAACACAAATCTCGAGACATCTCAAGATTACCCATGAGTGCGCATCACGAGGAAGATATATATATATATATATTAAAAAAATCAATAAATAATAAATACAAAAATAAAAGAAATAATAATAAATAAAAATAAATAAATAAATAAAATGTGGATAAAGACATGAGGATTTGATCATACCCCTTTGTTGCGAGTTGGCGGAACAACCAAGGATCTACTATCTCTTGGTTTTAAAAAGGGATTAATTGAAAAGAAAAAGGGTGGGAGAAAAAAAGAAGAGGGAAAACAAGAGAAAAAAAAATGCAGCAGAAGAAGAAAGTTTCCACGTTTTGATTTTTTTCTTTACTATATATATATATATATATAAAGGTCGCTTTTCATCACCGCCGCCTCCGCCGCCATTGCCATTGCTGTCACCGTTCATTAACTCCAGTTGCCGCTACTACAGCGAGGATGGAATATCTCTCCTCCGTCGGCAGTTCCGAGTGCTTCCTCTCGCTTTCTCTTAAGATTGACTTTACCACCGCTCATTGCCACCATTGTCATCGATACTCGTTGTTACCGACGCAAGGACTAGCGAGGGTGGAATATCCCTCACCCGTCTCCGATATATATAAAAAAAGGAAAAATAAAATAAAAAGGTCGTATTGTTGCCATTTATTGTCGTTGCTGTCACCACCGTCGCAGTGCGTCATTGCTGCTACCGAGGCCGGCGAGGGTGAAATATTCCTCACTCAGTCGGTAGTTCCGAGAGCTCACTCTCACAATTACTGGCTCACTCATAGTAACGATGAAGGGGCGGGGTCTCAACTCCAATATCAGAAAGAAGGTCAAAGATCTGCTTATGAAGGATTATAACTTTGATCACAAGTTGACAATCTTGCTCTCTGATTGTCTAGAGCTCGCTGCTAACATTTATGGAGATCCAGTTCATCAGAAAGTATAAGAATATGTGGGTCTAATCGGTGACTTAGAGAGGTCGACGATGGTTGTGAACACGTTCCATCTTTGCGGCTATATTGTTAAAGGAGAGAGAGAACTGAGATTGGTTTACTAATCTCAGCACTCGATACTAGTGTATGGGATGCTTTTCTTGGAGCTTGTAGAAATCACGGAAATGTGAAGATTGCTTGAAATTGCAAGCAAAGCATTTATTCAACTTAGAACTTTATAATCTTACCCAGTTATTTGCTAATGAGTCTATGAGATAGAGAAGGAGAAATTGCTGACGAGACACACTGAGAAATTGGCAATCACTTATGTGCTTATTAGTACCAAGAGGAATACGATGTTAGAGTGGTACCCAATATAAGAGTATGCAATTACTGTCATTCAATGGCAAAGTTCATATTAAAATTGAAGATGGAAACTGTTCATGTAATGCTATTGATCAAGATCAACAAATGCCTCAAACTTATGCTAGTTTGGTGATGATCAAATCCCCGGCGAGTTCACACATCTCTATTGACGAAGATCAACAAATGCCTCGAACTTATGCTATTTTGGTGATGATCAAATCCCCAGCGTTCGGACATCTCTATTGATGAAGATCAACAAATGCCTCGAACTTATGCTATTTTAGCTATGATCAAATCCCGGCCCGTTCACACGTCTCTATTGATGAAGATCAACAAATACCACGAACTTACATTCCTCCCCGATGATCAAATCCCGGCCGTTGCTTATAACTTCAACCCTTCCCTCTTCACATCAACATACTTAAATTTATTTCAAACTCTTTTACCGTAGCTTCACTCCAGCCCATCGGCTTTTAAATTATCCCAATTCTTCAAGCAATGTTATTCTTCTAGCTTCTCAAAAATTACTTCTCGCCTTCTCTTCAATGACACTCTAACACCTAATTAAAGGAGAAATATGGTGATAAGATGCCGAGAATGCAATGATATGATGATGAAGCATATGCATATATGTTGAGCTTTTCTCATATGCATGCCCCAAAATCATTATCCCATCAGCTCCTCTTTTGGAAGAGCCTCTTATAAATCGAAATCAAGGCACGATAAAAAAAATACCCATTTTCAAGACGGCAATGAGATATATATATTTTTAAAATGGTAATGAGGCATGCAGGTGCGGTGACAAGGCACGAGACATCAAGATATATATTGTCATATAAAAATAATATTAATATATGTATGAAATAAATAAATAATAAAATTTATAGTTTGCTATATTTGATGTCTTTGCTTGTACTAAAAGCGCTTAATCGGAGGCTCCCAAGATTTTAATCTGGTTAATTAATAATAGAGGCTTGCCTCTATTAGGAATGGAAAAATCCATAAAAACTAAAAATAAAAAAATAAAAAAATTAAAATAAAATCATTTGTGATTCGATATATGGCTCGGTGTCTTTTCACCGACACGACTCAGGGCGCGTATTTTCGATCCCACAAACCTGCCCTTCCCGAGATCCGCAAATTCCTTCGGGACGGATGGAGTTCCGAGATCGCGCCACGTGGCCAACCCTAGGGGAGGGCTTCCTGATCTTAATTTCTAGTTCTTCTAATTTTGTCGTTGTTGCTTCTAAAAACCAACTTTCTAATTGTTCAAATTTTTTCTCATCATTTTCTTCTATATTGAAAGCATTTAAACTTGTTGAGTTTCTAGTATATTTCAAATAATATTAGCTTTATCTTTTCACCTTCCTCAAAAAACTCTATCGTTTCTTATAATATTTTAAATTAATGTTGCATATCAATATTTTAGTTGCTTTTGAGATATTTTGATTTCTACATTTTACACATTTTATACTTCAGGGTTTTGAAACTAAAGAAAAGAACTAGAGAACTAGAGGAAGGACAACAAGCGTGGTAAATCTCGAAGGATAATTGATGAGAAGGAATGGTCACCGATGCGGATTCCCTCTGGACTATTACTGTTCTAAGGATGAAATATCAAAATGGCAATCATGGGTTGGGCCGAAAGAGTCCTAAAGTAAGCAAACCCCAAATCCCTTGGTGATTAATGCTTAATCCCATACGACTATTGATCAGAATCCCTTCCAACCAACTCCTCCTATGATTGCAATAAGTTCAAGGAAAACTCTTATCAGGAGCAAACACTACCAACCAACTCCTCCTATGATTGTAATAGGCTCAATAAAAACTCTTATCATGAGCAAACACTATTTTGTTTTTGAACCTAATGTTTGAAGAGCTATCGAGTACCATAATTCCTTGGTGTATTGACACAAGGATTTCCTTTCTATCTATGCGAGTCTAATATAAGAGCGCGTCCCACTTCTCCAAATACAATTTAGGAATTGAACCACGAGTTCTCATACAATTCATGACATTAAAAAACATATAGAAAGAACTACAAACCACAAGATTACATATAAAATGAGATAAAATCATCCAAAGAAAAAAGTCATCCCAAGGTTCACCGGCATCCGGTGACCTTGAGGCTTAATTGGGCATGGTAATGAAAATCAAAGACAAATACATGAAAATAAACAAACCATACATGATTAATCTCCCCGAAGGTTAGTGATGAGTGGTGGTAAAGGATCTCCTCTCGAAAGGGTTCCAAGGATGCCGCAAGGACATATGGTTTTTTCTTCATCTTCCAAGCTCTTTCATGTGATTTTGGTTTTAGATCTCTTCAAATCAAGCCTCTCCTCGTTGAATCCGAAGGTTTTGAAGCCTTGGGTCTCTTTTCTTTCTCCAAGATGTGTGTAGCCACCGTTGGTGTCAAAAAGCTCCTCAAAATGCTCTAGTTTTGCCTTTTTATACTTCCTAAAAATGTGGGCCGCAACCCTTCCGGGCCGCATGCGGGTAGCATGTGATGAATCACCAGTAAGTGTACGGGTCTTCAAATAATACCCCGTATGCAACATAAGGGTTGTATTCCTCTAGGCCAAGGATCTACCCTTACTTCCTCTTCACCTATTGTCTAACCAACAAACTCAAGTTTAAGTGCTACAAACTAGGGGAGAGACTTAAATGGAGCTATGTGAAATGTCCAAATCCACGGAGAATCGAGTGAAAATAACAAGGGAGAAGATGGTCATGGATGCAGATCCCCTTGGGAACACCGAAGCTCGAAGGATGCTAGGGTTAAAGAAGCAAAGATGGTTTGGGCCAAGCGATTACTAAAGTAGGTTAATCCTGAATTGCTCGATGATTAACCCCTAATCGCATACGAGTATTGATCGGAATTTCTTCCAGCCAACTCTTCCTAAGGTTACACTACGCTTAGGAAAATCTCTAATTAGGGTTAAACACAATATCTAGGTTTGAACCTAATGGTTGGAGGGGTGCCAAATACCCGGATCTCCGACTTATTGGTACGTAAATCCCTTCAAACTATGTGAGTTTAATAGAATGGCACATCCCGCGCTTTCAAGTATAACCGGAAATTAAACCACAAAGCTTTCATGCAATCCAAAGCAATTAAGCACACATAAAATGAACAACAAATCAAATAAATTGCATTAAAAAAATCAAAGCATCTAGATAAGCTAGTTCATCCTAAGGTTCACTGGCATCTGGTGACCTTGGGGTTTAGTTGTCCATAACAACAAAGAATAAGAAATAACTCATGCAAACAACTAAAACACTCATGACAAAACTTCCTTAAGTGTTGATGATGAAATGGCGAGCAGGATTGCGTCAAAAGCTTCCACCGACGACAGAATAGGGATGGCTTCCCTCGTCATCTACAAGATTCCCTAAGTGAGATCGGTGAAGGATCTTGCCAAATCTTACCTCTCTACTTGCTTTACACTCTCAAAATGCCAAGAATTGAGCTCCTTCTTCCCCGATTTAGCTTCCTTGCCTTAGAACTCCAACAACCCTTCAAAAAGTCCCATATCTTCTCCCCCTAACGCCATTTTATAACTCATCTACTCGAGCCTTATAGGCAACTATGTGGGTGCATGGTTGCCCGTGAGGCTCCTAGCCTTTTCCGCATAAAAATTCTTCTGGGTTGCTATAGTACCTGCTACATTAATCCAGCTATAGTAGAGGACTCCAAAATCTCTTACAAATATCACGGGTGGCCTTACGGGTGCATGGTAGCGCGTGAGGTTCTCAGCCAAGTCTCTGCAGCTGCAAACAGTCTTCGTGCTACAGTATCAGCTACAGTACTGAAGCTCTAAAACACCGTTTTTGTGGCGGATTTCTTCCTAAATGTGTTCTTGAACTCACCTTGGCTTCTTCAAGGGTCGTAAGACAAATAAAACCAATTTAAATGCAAAACGGACATTGGTTTATCAAAATACATGCAGATGATACAAGAATGATACGTATAAATATATACATTTAGATCAACATGCTTCTTGGGCAACTGCATAAGGTCTCCATGAGGCCTTAGTATAAGTCCATGTTGGCGCAAGTGTTGTTCCATTCGAGCTCTACAAGTACTTAGCCTCTATATAACTCATTTTGGTTCAAATTTTGCTCAAATTGTGTTTTTCGACCAAAGCAACGGCTTCTTTAAAATTTTCCATCATCCATATCTTTTGAATAAACTCAAATGCAAAATTCCACAGAGTCCACCATCCTTTCCTTCTTCTCTTGCTCTTCATCCTCTCCTTCAAGATTATCCTCTTGGTTTTTTATTTATCTAAACCTTCTCCTATACAAAATCTAATACTTACTTTGGATCTTTTTTTGGCAAATTTGATACTTAAGAACTTTCTTTCTTTTATTTACTTTCTTGTTTCACTTCTTCTAGGCTCTTTAATTGTTTTTGGTGCATATGAAAGCCTAAGTCTTTTTTATGTTGTTTTTGAGTGGATTTGAGGGTATATTGCTAGTAGTCATTGTTTCATTATTTAATTTAATTTATGTGAACTTTGGTGATTTGTATGAATGATTGAAGCGTATTTTTTTTATAAGGTTTCTTTGGCTATGTTTTAATGGGGAACTTAGTTATTTTCATTGCTAATTGTTGGACAATTATCTTTTACTTGTTTCTTTTTCAGATTTTGGCAAGAAATGATTGTATTCCATGTTAAATCCTTGGGTTTTGGCCGTGGGCTACAGTACCTCAATAGAGTTACTATATCTCCAAACCAATTTTGTTGTTTTCCTTTAATTATTGGTTCAACTTGTAGATTTTACTGTTGGGAATCATTTGGTTCTTTTTTGGGGTCGATTGAATGTCATTTGAGTCATATTGAACCTATTTAAGCGGAGCATCCTTTGGGGTTTTCATCAGTCGCTTGCTTGCATTTTAAGCGAAGCATTCTCTGTGATGAGGAAGGAACTCGCAAAGGAGTGAAAGTGAATTTTTGGGAGTATTTGTCTCGTGAATGAGATTTTATATATGTATAGCTATATTAAAGTTATATTGTATTTCTTAAAGTTATATTGTATTTCCCTAGATCTTTTGAATTAATTTGTGAAAGCTTAATAGCGGTATTTTATATATACTTGCATGACTTTAGATTATATCCAAGGTAAATGTATTTTTTTAAAGCATGGAAATGTGTATCTTCAATAGGTTGTTTGGAACTCATTAATGTATTTCATATGTATACCACATGACAAAGGTTTTGATGGCTTGGAGTCAGTATTTAAATATTTTTGGCATGATTCCTTCTGATTTGAGACTATGGCAATATATATATATTTCTACTTGCTTAGATTTTAGTCTTACAATGCTAATGTTCGAAGTATGGGTTAATGCAAAAAAGATTTGAAATGATTTCAAATAAATCTATTTGGAAAGTGTTTTTATGATAAACAAGTTTAAAATGCTTTTCAAATGTGTTTTACTTATAGTTTGAAGCCAAAATGTGAAACTTTGGAAATGAAAATAATTACAAGTGTGTTATGATAGTGTTATCGTCCATATGGAGCCATGGATGATATGTGAGTGTTTTTATGTAATTTTGATGGTGACAGTGGAGTAGGGCCCGAGGGCAATAGCTCAAAACTTTGGACACAGTTGAGCACTATAGTTTCAGGGGTCTCCATGATCCAGCCTAGTTAGAGGTGGCATGGTTGACCCTGGGTTTACCCATGCGAGAGGGTGTTGTAGAACTCTTGATGAGCATCTTATTGAGATATAGAAAGTCACCACATGCGTGGATTAGAGACCAACGCCAAGGAGGAGCTAGTTTTGACTCCATTGGAGTCAAAAAATATCTTTGGCGCGACCCAACTATGGCCACGGCTAGGTTAATTATAATTTTGGCAAACTCCATGTTTAGCATCCAGAACGCCGGAGACCAATGCAAAAAAAAGTGTGATTTTATTTTAGTACATAAGAAAACCCAGGAGCAGATTGGTCAGTGATGGATTGGTCACCCCTTTGTTTTAAAAATATTATTTTTAGTTAATTCTTGAATTTCAAAGTTTATGTTTTTTTAAATAAACAGGTTACCATATAAACCATGATTTCATATTTCAATGTATTTTTTTTTACTGTGGTTACATTCATTCTTGTTGAAATGCAATATGTTTGATAGAGCTATCTATTCGTCATTCATTGATTAACACTGTTACTCATCAACTCCCTTTTCTCCCAAGTCTTAGAGTGTTCCAATAGCAAGATTTGTGTTGAGCTGAGCAAGCAGACTGTCTATTTGCTAGTTTTCACCTGGATTTTGTTCCAATTGGTCCTACAGAGCATTATAAATTACTTGCTAAAATTTGCTTAATAGCTAAAACTTACCTCAATTGTTGCTACAAACCACCTTTAAAGTGTAAAACCAGCTTTATGCGAGGAGATTTAAAGGTAAGTGAAAAAACTATCATTAAAGCTAAACCCCCTCCAAAGCCCTTATTTCGCATAGTGAAAAAATTGTGTCAAATTCCGTAACAAACTTTTGTGCCCAAAACCATGACAAAATAATAATCGTGTCGCAAATACAATCAAGGCTAATGCCAAAAACCTAACCACAATAAATACCACACCAAATACCATACTAAAATGTTATGCCCAAAACTTGATAGAGTTTGGCACAAAAATGAGAAACCCTATCAAATCACACTTGTTGGGCGCATAATAGGCACCAAGATTTTTCCGTGCGACGAACCATGCTAAAATTAATTCGTGAAGCTTTGTTTTGGCTTATTTCCATGCACTACACTAGAAAAGGTTTTTAAAGGTACTTTTCAAATCCTATAGTCGATTTTAACTGTGTCTATAGCTTTAGCATTGGTTTTTTACCCGTTTCTAAGCCACCTCGTATCAAACCGCTCTACATTTTAAAGTTTGTTTCTACCAATATTTGCGGTAAGGTTTACCTATGGAAGTGGTTTTTAATAATAAGTTCAGAGGCGATTATAACTGCCTCAAAAATTAATAATTTTTACTTTCAGAAGCGATTATAACCACCTTCAAACTTCCTCATTAGCTGTATTGAATTTTAATTTATTTTCTACTAATTAAAAACAAAGTTATTCTACAAATCTAAAAAGAAATTTTTTAACATAATCATAAGTATCTTAAGTTCAATTCTATATCTTTTAATTGATGAGTCATGAACTCAAGTATAATGTCTTTTGCTTAATTATAAAATGTTAAGAACTTCACTCTATTTTTTTATCTACTTCTATTATAATATTTTTTTTGCTTAATTACACAAAGTAGAAAGCTTCTTGTAGCCTAGTAATCTTCAAGCCTTTGAATCTTTAACTATGAATTCTCCTATATAAGTACACAAACATTATCGAATAAAGAGCTATAATTGTAATTAAAATGAAATAAAGAACTAGTAAATATTAAAATATAAAATCCATGATGTACATCATTTTAGTAGCAACATTTTCAACCCATGTACATCACTGAAAAGAGATGTTTCACTTTATTGTTTAAGAATGAAAGAAAATGAAAATATAAGATAAATAATTTACTTTCTCGGCTAGTGCTTTAGACATCCTATCATTAAAACGTTTTTCAGCCATGAATCCTCCGAGATAGTTCTTTCATATTAGCCAAATTTATACTTAATTTTGCATATTTATCCTTCATCTCAACTAATTCCAATTTAACATTCTCCAATTCAGCTTTTTAATTACTTTCAGTAGTTGAAGCACTTGTCCTAGTAAATTTTGATATAACACAAAAATACATACCTACTTAGAGTATGTCCTAATCCAAACCACGCACCTGACCATTATATTCAGCTCCATAACATTTTGAAATACCATTTCATTAATTTCATTTTGTTCAAAATTTGCATTTGAGCTTGTGTAACTTAAAAATCATGTGTTGCTTCTTGTAAGTTCAACTAAATATTATTCAAAATAGAAACAAAGAAATAATATCATCAACATAATTAAAATAGAACAAACAAAAAATAAAAGTAATTAAATAGTATCAACACCAATGAATTTAGTCATCTTCATCCAGCCAGTTTCCTCAGCTCTTATAATAAAAATAACAATTCTAAATAACATCTATACATATAAATTGTAGATTTTAGATTAAATTGATCACAGTCGCCTATCTTTCATAAACTTAAAAAAGTTAGGAAAATTTGTTTGCAAGTGAATTTATGTCATGGAACAACTTTTATTCATCAATGACTTATAAAGAATCAAAGCATTTAACATCAAGTCAAGTTTCCATGCTAAATTCAATAAAATCATGGTAACTACTTGCTGAAAAAACTATACTCAAAAAACGAAAATGCTCACCGTTTGTTTAGATAGGAAAACATTCTATAATTCATGCCTCACTAGTAAAAACCTTAGTACTAAAAAGAAGAACTTACTAATATATCATGTGAAACTATTTCATTCTTTATAAATTAAAAAAACTTATTAATTTCTTTCTATATTCTTCATTTACATAGCTACTGTAGGGGTTGATGACCTTACACTTGGTCAGCGGGGGTACATTTCAAAATAGGCCAAGCCACGAGGGGGCACACTGCGTGGATTGGATAGCGGGCGGTTAGCGCGAGACGTGTGTTGTGTCGTGACCAAGAAGCGTGCATAATATACCCCACGATCATGGTCCGAGAGACAGTGAGGCCCGCGCGCGCCGGGTCGTGGGCATGCGCGTAACCAATAAACGCGTGGGGAAGGCGCCCCCATGCCAAGAGTCAAGTGTTGCAGACTTAGATTATTTAGAGTGTGAATCTCAAGCAAGTCTAGGCGGGGTGGGACACTTGATCAAGCCAGAGACTTAGATGATGATTCCGGAATTAACAAGGCATTACGCAGTATATGCAAGTGGGCACGCAATCGAGAGCGCGGCCGAGGCGGGGCCGAGGATGGCACGCGATATTACCGCGCGTGACCGTATCGCTATGCGCTGTGACCAAGGGTGGCTAGTTGAAGCTACGGTCATATCGATGGATATTGTAAGCTAAGTGAAGTCAGGGATGGCTAACATGTTGCATGGGGCACAATTAACCTTGGATTTGGGGCAACTCTTGTAATAGGGTCTAATGTGTCTTTGGGAGGAGACAAGACCTCTTGGTGATGGTCATTGGCCACGGTTGTAAACATTTCTCAATCTAAGAGAGTTTATGTTTTTCTCTCATTAAAATGGGTTTCATGTGTTGTGTTTCTTGTACCGTGAATGTTTTCCAGTTTTGCTCGCTTCCTTTATTTCGTTGTGCTTGTGATGCAAACAGAAGTTCACTAACTGTTATTCTTGCAAGGAAGGCTAACATGTTGCTATGGTGTGCCTTGAAGCGAAGCGCGAGAAGACGTACAAGTGAAGACGGTGAAAATGGCGACTAGTAAGAAGGATCGTTTGGATCGCCTTGAGGAGACACTCGAGCGAATGGAGAACGTCATCGGGAGTGTTGACGATTAACTCGAGAAACTGTCGAAGGTGGTGGAAGATCTTGTGAGTGGATTGAGAGAAAGCCAGTTGACTGTTGAAGTCTTGAAGTCGAAGGTACAGTCCCTGGAGACCGAAGTCGCCCAACTCAAGAAAACTAGCATCTCACTAATTGCGTGGGAGGCACCCCCCGCGAGTGAAGGTCCCTCAACCTTCCCCATTTGATAGCACACGGAGTGCCAAGACACTAGAGAACTTTCTTAAGGACATGGATCAAGACTTTAAAGCCGCAAGGGTACGGGGCCATGAACAAGTTCCATTGGTGGGCATGTATCTTACCGGCGATGCAAAGCTATGGTGGCACACTCGACAAAGCAAGAAGATGCTCGAGCGAGTCGGACAACTTCGGACTCATGGGTTGAGTTGAAGAAAGAGTTGCTGGAGCAATTCTTGCCTGAGAACACTGCTTGGGTAGCTCATTCTATGTTGAAGAGCCTACGGCAAACAGGCACTGCCCGAGAGTACGTGAAGAAGTTTTCATCCTTGATGCTCGATATGAGGGACATGTCTGAGGAGGACAAGCTGTTCAACTTTCTCACGAGACTCCAGAGTTGGGCCCAAATCGATATAAGGAGACAAGGTGTGAAGGATCTCACCTCCCAATCATCGCAGCAGAAGCACTGGTGGACTTGCGAACCTTATCCGGTGGAGTGTGTGAAAAGTCGAAGTCCAAACCGAAGGATAAGAACCTAGTGAGAGAAGGGCCAGAGATTCGTTCCAAAGGAGCAAACCCAATGGCAAGGCCAAATAGAATAGACCCAAGACTAATGGGAAAGAAGCAGGTGGTTCAGGTAGCAAGGCAGGAGGATGCTATATCTGTACCGGACCACATTGGGTGAAGGGTTGCCCCAAACGGGAGAAATTGGCCGTGTTTTGGAATGAAGCAGAAAGTGACTTTGAGGGCCCAAAGAAGAGTGAGTCTGTTACAATTGTTAGGTGCCTTGAGGACCTTCAATGGTAATGGTGTTATCAATCCTCTTATCTATGTGGAGCCGACTTTAGATGGAAAGGCCATACAAGGGATGGTGAATACGAGCGCAACTCATACATTCATCAGGAAATATGTGGCCACTGGTTGGGACTTAGTGTGGGAGCACACACAAACTGAGTAAAAACAGTCAACTCTCAAACATAGGTGGTGACTGGGAAGATCTCTCGGCGTGACCGTTAACATGGGTGAATGGCAGGGGAAGATTGACATGCTGGCTGTTGCGATGGATGATTTTGAGCTGATTCTTGGGATGGAGTTCCTGAAGTCTGTCAAAGCCGCTGTTGTTCTACATTTAGGTGGTCTTCTTATAATCGATGAGAAGAACCCATGCTTTATAGCTGTAGTAGCTACGAAGGAGAAGCAAGGGAAAGGACCGATGCTTTCTGCGCACCAGGTGGTGCAAGAGGTGAAAGATGGAGAACCCACTAATGTAGTTGCATTGTTGAAGTGCACGAAAATTTGGTGAGTGATCTACCCTCAGCAGTGGCTGAAGTCTTGAAGGAGTTTCAAGACATGATGCCGCCGAAACTATCCCACGAACTCCCACCCCGGCTGGCGATAGATCACGAAATCGAGTTGATGTCAGGCTGCAAACACCCTGCCCGGGCTCCCTATCGAATGTCTCTTTTGGAGTTAGCTGAGTTACAGAGATAATTGACAGAGCTTCTTGATAGTGGCTTCATTCAGCCATCAAAGGCTCCATATGGTGCACCGGTGTTGTTCCAAAAGAAGCAGGATGGCTCTCTTCGACTGTGCGTGGACTATCGGGCATTGAAGAAGATTACAGTGAAGAACAAGTATCCAATTCGTCTCATTCAGGACTTTTTCGATAGGATGGCCAAAGCAACATACTTTTTCAAGCTGGATCTGCGTTCGGGGTACCGGCAAGTGAGGATTGCAAAAGGAGATGAGTCTAAGACGGCGTGTGTGATGCACTATGGTACTATCAAGATTGAGGGAGCATCGCCTATATGTGAAGTCGGAGAAATGTCATTTCGCCGAACAAGAGATCAAGTTCCTTGGGCACATCATTTCTCGGGGTAAAGTTCAAATGGATCGGGCTAAGGTGGTGGTGATTTTGGACTGGCCCGCACCGTTCAAGGTACCGGAGTTATGATCTTTTCTCGTCTTAGCCAACTACTATCGCCGATTTATCAAGGGATATTCAAGTCGCTTTTGACAAGATTAAGAGTGCAATTGCAAGTGAACCGAGTCTTAGCATTGCCCAACTTTGAGGAACCTTTTGTGGTGCACAACGATGCGTCAGACAAGGCAGTTGGCGGTGTCCTTGATAAGTATACAATTGTGCGTATTTTATATATTTAATTGTATATCATTATCGAGTTAGTATTGGAGTAATTTAGTGGAATACGAGTCTAAATCGAGTACAAATTGTCTTCGCAGGCACCAAGTGTAGATTAAAGCCAAAGGAGAGCCAAAGTAAGTTGATGGGAATAGAAACATCAAAGATGGCACGCTTTTGATTTAGCACTTGGAGAGCTGCAATGCTTACAGGCACCTTACGACCATTTTTTACGGCCGTAAACCAAATCCAGAAGGCCTTGCAGGTATCGTTATAATCGTAAGAGGAGAAGCCCCGCAATACAGAGGAGCTTATGGTTGGGACTTACAGCCGTAAGCGAGACCGTAAGCAGAAGACAGAGGCATTTACGGAGGAAGCTTATGCCCTTAAGGTTGGAGAAGGAGATTATCAGATGAGGTTTACGGTCCTAGGCTTACGGCCGTAAGTCGGACCATAACCCAAACACATAGAACCTTAAGGGAGAAGCTTACGGCAGTAATCGGGGCCGTAAGGCACGAGAAAAAGTTGAAACCCCGACGCTTACGTGGATGCTTACGCCCGTAAGTTGGCCATAAACTTACGCCTATATAAGCTTTACTGAAGATGGATTAAGGGAGGTCTACTAGGGTTTTCTTTGAGTTTTGGAAAAAGAGTGGCTGGAGAAGGACAGGGCTTAACTGCGAGATCAAGAGGGCACCACTGCGGTCAAGGATTACACTTCCCCAACGTCGAGGGGAACTTTAGGCCAATCCTCGCTTCCTTAGTTTTGAGGGAGTTTTCCACTCTATTCTTCATGATGAATGATTGTAATTCCTTGCTTTCTTTATTTTGTATCATGAGCGAATCCCCCTCTTAGGGGAGCTTGGACTCCCTAGGGGAATTGTCAAACTCTATTTTTATCCATTAAATGTCAATTAATTGTGTTGTTAAATCTTTGGAATGCATATGTGAGTTGATGTATGTTAGTGGCATGTTGCGTGATTGTTGACAAGCTGTGAAAACACGTTGTTCGATTAATTTAGCATGCGGTGAAAACCCATCCTACTATCACATTCCTGTTAAGAATACTTTTAATTGAACAAGGATTATTTATTGAGTTCGTGCTTCATTATTAAATCCCCAAGGTAGTATTGTCCAAGTGTACCTTTCTCATCCACTGATCTCCACAACCTTAATTGTTCTTGTCCTTTTAGATTAAGTAAGATTTGTCAACAACCATCCTTTGTTTGTAGGCTAGATTTCATTAGCTTAAGGCAAGATCGGGTACGTTTGCTCCCCGTGGTTCGACAACCCGATCCCTTTGGGGGATCTACTTTATTACTTATCAATCCGTACACTTGCGGAGACGCGAAAGACGTGTCCGTCCTTGTCTAGAGTGGCCATCCGATGGCGTTCGAGAGTTGGAAAGCGAAAGACGTGGAGTAGCGCTATTCGGCGCATGAGCCGGGAGATGCTCGCCGTTGTTCATTGCTTATAGGTACGGAGAGTGTACCTTTTGAGCACCAAGTTTCTTGCCAAAATAGATAATATTGCCAATAAATTCTTTGCTACTCAAAAGAAGCTGTCGGCTAGACAAGCTCGTTTGCAAGAGTTCTTACGAGAATATGACTTTGAATGGCAAAGCATAAACCGAGGGAGACACAACCAGGGTTGCTGATGCGTTGAGTCCCAAACAGATGGTTGAGTATGTAGCTATACTGACGCAAGTGGAGAATGACTTGCAAAGTCATATTGAGGAGATAGCAAAAGCGGACAATCGGTATAGGAAGCTGATGAAAGATGTCCAAGACGGAGTCGTGCGCAAGTATTGGGTGGAGAATGGGCTTCTCTATGCGAAAAGCAACCGACTCTATGTGGTGAAAGGAGGGAAGATTCAGCAGGAGCTCCTTGGAGAGCATCATGATGTTCCATAGGCGGGACATCACGGTCGTGAGCAAATGAAGGCCTTGCTCATAAGACATTACTATTGGCCGAATATGGGCGAAGACATTAAAGCATATGTGAAAACTTATTTCGTGTTCCGACAGGACAAGTCGGAAAGAAGACGGGAGACCGGTCTTCTCCAGCCGTTAAGTATTCCGGAAAGGCCATGGGCGTCAATTTCAATGGACTTTATCACCGGATTTCTTAAGGTGGAAGGGATGTCAACAGTGATGGTGGTTGTGGACCGATTCACGAAGTATGCGGTATTCATACCCGCACCGGTAGTATGTTCGGCGAGAGGTGGGTGGCCGCGAGCTGTTCCTAAAGCATGTGGTGAAGCACTTTGGGGTATCGGAAGATATCATAAGCGATCGAGATGCTTGCTTTACTAGATGGTTCTAGACGGCGTTGTTCGGGTTATTGGGCATAGAGTTGAAGTTTTCAATCTGCGAATTATCCGCAGACGGATGGGAAGACGGAGAGGATCAATGCTTTGTTGGAAAAGTTTCTCCGGCACAATGTTTAGCTACAATATGCTTGATGTGACGCAGCTTTAGCTACAATCTTCATTGGTCTTCATCGATGAAGAAGAGTCCATTTGAGCTTGCATACGGATACCAACCTATTACTCCTTTATTGATGGCGAAGAGAAGGACGGGAGGGAAATGTCCTGCCGCATATCACTTTGCTATTGATTGGCAAGAGATAATGGAGAGTGCTCGGGATAGCCTCGCCAAGGCGGTTCGCCTAATGAAGAAGTATACAGATCAAGGGAGACGTCCTTTGGAGTTCCAAGTAGGGGACAAGGTTTGGTTGAAGCTCACTCCATAGGTGTGGAAGAAGTTACATCGGAAGGATGTACACAAATGCTTGATCGCGAGGTATGATGGGTCTTTCACTATTATCTAACGGATGGGCAACGTAGTATATCGTTTGGATCTCCCCGATCGATCGAAACTCCACCCAACATTTCATGTGAGTTTCTTGAAGCCATGCCACGAGGTCCCCATGGATCGATCAAGGGCGAAGAAGAGTTGGGCCCCGGCGACTATTCGTAAAGAGTTCAGGCGGGGTGGCCGAGCGGATCCTAGACCGAAGAGTAGAAGTCCAAAGCAAGAAGAATCGCAGGGTATTCTTTCTTGTCCAATAGAAGGACTTGCCTATGTCGAGGCAAGCCGGGAACATGATACTACTCTTTGGCAGCTCGAGGAGTTGGTACAAGACTTCTTGAGTTTAAAACCGACGAGGACTTCGGGTTCAACTAGTGGGGGTGGTTTGTAAGGGTTGATGACCTTACACTTGGTCAACGGGCATACATTTCAACATAGACTAAGCCACGAGCGCGCACAACTGCGTGGATTAGGTGTGTGTTGTGCCATGGCCTAGAAGCGGGCGGAATATCTTGCACGATCATGTGCCGAGACCGTGAGGCGCGCGCGCTCTAGGCCGTGGGCGTGCGCATGACTGATGAGCGGGTCCGGGCAGGCGCGCCTAAACCAAGAGTCAAGTGTTGCGAGACTTAGATTATTTAGAGTGTGGATCTCTAGCAAGTCTAGGTGGAGCGGGACACTTGATCGGCCGGGAGACCCAGATGCTGATTTCGGATTTGACAAGGCATTGCGCAAGCATATGCAAGTGGGCACTCGGTCGGGAGCGTGGTCGAGCCAAGGGCGAGGATTGTACGCAATATTACCTCGCGTGACCAGCATCTGCTCTGCGCGCTGTGACCAAGGGTGGCTGGTTGAAGCTACAGTTACGTTAGTGGACACTGCAAGCTAAGTGAAGTCAGGGACTTCACGCCGCACTGTATTGGGCATAGGGCTCAATTAACCTTGGATTTGGGGCAGCTCTTGTAATAGGGTCTAATGTGTCTTTGGGAGGAGACAAGGCCTCTTGGTGATGGTCGTTGGCCATGGTTGTAAACATGTCTCAATCTAAGAGAGTTTATATTATTTCTCTCTTTAAAATGGGTTTCATGTGTTGTGTTTCTCGTATCGTGAATGTTTTCCGGTTTTGCTCGCTTCTTTTATTTCTTTGTGTTTGTGATGCAAACAGGAGTTCACTAACTATTATTCTTGCAAGGAAGGCTGACCTCGGTTTTATGGTGTATGTCGGGTGCCGCACGGCCGAAAGTGATCGGTTGAGGCCGTGACAACTACCATATTTTCTTTTATAAGTTACATCCCACATTGTATGACGAGCTTGCTCTTTCCCCGTTTCGGTTTCCTATTAAACAATCAAAACTTTAATCATTTCATTCTACCATCAATTGTAGAAGAAAATAGCTTACTATTTCATTCCTAGTCATGCAAAACTTCTTCAACCACATATATGTGCATTTTTTGCTTTTTGGCATTTCTTTTATTTATTTCAAAGCAAGTTCCTACACAATAAAATCATATTCCAATTTCAAAAAATAAATAGATTCAAATATAAATAATAATAATTTAAGTAAAACTTACGTAAATTATCTCATTCCTTGGGTAATACCATTGACGAACATGGCCAGGCTATTGCTCTTCAAGAACAGTTAAAGGTGGCTCTACTAAAACTCACTCTTTTGCCTTTAGAATATAAAATTTTGCTTTAAAATCACCTTTCCAATCTCTCCATCTCTTGTCAAGGTTTGTAAAATCCATATAACCGTTTCTTAGGTATGAAGAAAATCAAACTTTGTTGATCATCAAACATCAATTTAATAATAGCAAGCAATATTAACCATGAATATGTGAAAAGAAGAAATTGAAAACAACATCAAAAATATTGAAAAAAATTTACCACTAGAAGTTTTAGACATTTTGCTTTGTAAGGAGTAAAATCTTCGTGTCTCTAATTAGAAATGTTAGTTGAAGCATAAGCATCATTCTTTGCAAGCACACCAAGGAAAGAACTTAGTGTGACAGCATTTGTGGTGCGTGAGACTCCATATTTATCTACTTTAATCACAATTTTGATGTCCAACCATTTGCCATTATTATCTTTCCTCTAGGTCGGAACTATTTTTCTTGTGTATTAGGATCATTTTCTTGCCCAGTTGCTTCATGATGAGAAGTAGTATGAGCTTCTGGTAACTCCATAGTCTTCAAGCTTTTGGATCCTCGAGCCATGAGTTTTCCTATAAGAGTTTCATATATTATTAGATTGCATATAAAATTTGATATTTTTATATAAAAACATATTCAAAGCATAAACATGTAGAAATATGATGTGAATTAAAGTTAACATACCTGAAATTGTTTAAATTATATGCTAAAATAAACACAACCAAATGCTAGTTAAGTATAAAAAAAACACAAAAGCAAAGTTTGACCAAATATCATTACATGAATGATACACCAACTCATAATTCTTATAAACTCTTAACTACAAAGTATTATCATCCAAAGATACAAAGGTATTACTAAGATCTTGTCAAAAATACACACATATCAAACAAATCCCTAAGCCTAACCTAGATAATTGTAGACCAATTCTCATTTTTCGGATCTTGCATGTAGAACACATGTTCAACTTGAGAGACTAGCATACATAGGTGTCATGTTCTACTTTTTCACCGATATGCATTAAGTGAGAAAATGTTATAAGTATGAACCCAAATTCATCTTGCCTTATACCCTTATTATGGTGTACGTCAACCTAATCACACTTGGAAAACACAATCTTAAAATTACCATAGTAATCTAAGTTAATAATATCTCTTAATCTACCGTAGTAATTTAAATTTCCAACTAATAAAGTGTTAACCACACCACCATTTTGAGTCATTTTATTCTCTTCACGGGATTTGGTATGAAATCTGAATCCATTAATAATGAACCCAGAGTATCTCTTTGCTACTTTGTTTGGTCCCACGCCAAAGGCTACAACTTCTTATGGAATATCTGGATAATTTTTTTCAAAACCTACATAGAAAAAGTTATTATAAAAAAATTTTCAGATTTGACAAAGTAAACTATAAACCATTTGTACCACAAAATTACCTTGCTTCAAAACCACAATAAAAATTTCATTCACTAACTTCTCTATAATCAACTTTAGTGAGATGAGAATGACGATGTCGGTTTCCTATTTCCATTTCAATGAATTCCTGACATTAATATATCACATACAAATTTAAGAGAAACATAATTTTATAAACTTTTTTACTTTCCGTCAAATTATATAAAAAGCAAACACTTATCTACGAAACATCTCAATTTCATCACAATGACGAAGGACATAACGATGTGCTTGAACCAAAGAAATTTCTTCTAAGACAACTTCTTCAATCTGCCATATTAGTTGACTAATAGTTATTTCTAGGTGGGTTTGGATTTCTCAGTGGTCGATTGAACTTTGTTTCAACCCCATCAAGATATCATGAACAAAATGTTAAACATTCTTCAACTATATATCCTTCAGCAATGGAACTTTCACGATAATTTCAATTTTTAAAATAAAATTTGAAATGGATGAAGAACTTAACAAAAAAAAAAAGTAAGAATACATTACTTAATTGTACAATTTATATAATAAAGATTTCATTTCTAATATATTTTGATGACATACCTTTCAAAATGATACATCCATCTAACATCAACCTGTCCACCAAAGTTTATTTCATTCACCAAATAGATGATTAGAAGTACCATAATAGTAAAAAAGGATGGAAGAAAAATCTTCTCCATTTGACAAAGTGTCATGACAATTTGATTTTAAAGTTCTTCAAGCTCATTCACATCCACTACTTTAGAATAAACTAATTTGAAAATGGTTGCCAATTGACTCACAACTTTAATGACTTCTTTAGCTGGATAGCAAACTCTTAAAGCTAATGGAAGGATGTCTTCAACTAAACCATGACCACTAATTTTGCGCTCTTGTAGGTTTACACATCTTGAAATATTTAAATTATAATCATTGGGCACTTTAATGTTTTCAATAACTTGACAAAGTATTTTTTTTGTTTTGTAGAAAATGTAAAACAAGCTGGAGGTAGTCTTTTTCTTCCATTTTCAAGAATTTGAAAATAAAATTAAAATCTTGTACCAATATCAACTAAGTCAAGATATGCCTTTAGATAGTCCCTCAACTTATCAAGTCCCAAGAAAGTTCCAATCAAATTATTTATATTTTTTCTATGTGCGTCAAATCAAGATTGTGAAGCAATAAATTATGTTACCAATAAAATAAGATAAAAAATATACTTCTTTTCTTCCACCACTTCATATGATCAATAGGGACATTGTTATTTGAACTTGAACTTTCTTCATTAGATTCTTGAACACTAATTCTTGGATGTTTTGCATTTTTGGAATTCTTCTTTCATATTTCTTTTTTACTTTTCTTCCTTTTAAATTTTCCAAAAGTGAATTGATGTCCTTTTAACTGATTCAATACATCACTTCGACTCACTCATTTTGGTGGTAGTTTTACTTCCTCAGTACCATCAAATAACTGTCTTTGATAATGAAACTGGTAACCTTCTGGTAATCATCTACGAGAACACATGTAACAATATTTTTTTTCCCTTACTCAACCCCAAAGAAGATGTGTTTTCAACACAACATGGACATACAAGCTTCCTTTTGGTGCTCCAACCAGATAAATATGCACAAGCTGGAAAGTCATTTATAATCCACATTGATGTAGATAGCATGTGAAACTTTTGACATCTAGAAGCTTCATAGGTTTTTGCGCATTCCCACAATTTCCTTAGCTCATGTGTTAGAAGTTGTAGAAAGCATCAGAATCATTGATGTTGGGAAACTCCTCTAGATACCTGCTTCTATATATTAAAAATAGTGTAGTGATGTCCGATCCATAATGCCAAATTGTAGTTTTTCTTACAGTGAACTCTAGAATTGTTTTTCCATAAACTCAAATTATTTAACATTGATATGTTTTATCTCTCAGCCCTACATTACCTATTATATAGTTTTACACTTAAACTTTCTGAGTAGAAGCTTAAAGCTTGTTAACATTTTACGCTAGAAGGCATGCAAGAAAAACATAATAGTATTTTCATAAAATATAAATTTTCATCTCCATAATGAAAAATTGGTACATCTCTAGTTTTTTTCATTAGAGATCAAAAGCATTAGAGCCTCCATCGAAATCATTTATTATTTAAATTTCTAAAAGAAATTGCTATATATTGTTTATAGGTTTATTTAATAATCAAAACTAAAATTAAAAATTTAAAAGAATGTGAAAATATCAGAAACTAACTATAGCTAGCCTTGAAAGTTTATTTTTGATAGATTACTATTGTTACCGTTTATTTTTAATATTTCATATTGTTATTATTACTATTTACACGATGGATGCGAAGATTAGAGCTATCCTCCTTGCATTTATACTTTTTCTTTATATGTCAATTCTATATGTTTAGTGTTGACCCTTGCATAATATATCAATAATACCCAAATGACTACCGAAGAACTGGCCTCCACGTGTAAATATGTGCATCTCATTTCACTTCCACAAAGGAACTCCACTGATTGGCCACCTGCAACCTTCAATGATGTTTGATCTTTGTCTTATTCCCATTATAATCAAGATCCACACAACATTTAATGTTTTGAGTTTTGTGTTAAAATTATATATTAAATCAAGATCCACACAACCTTCTCATTGCTTGACCTTCGCTAACAACCAAAAAGAGTTGGTTCTAAATTTAATATATAATTTTAACACTGAAAACACCACCTGCTCCATTCAACAGTGCGCCATCAGATCTGGTCAAAAATTATAGATTTTTTTTAATCGGCATGTGAATCAAATGAATGGTATTTAATTATACTGATCAGTTAAGTACGACAAGATAGAAAAGACCACCATATTGGACCACCGATGCATGCTTGATCATGTGGTCGATCTCTCTCCCAGATTCATCTCTGCCCAAAACTCTTAAAGCAGTGTGATGAGTTCAGTAAGAAAGAGGATCTCCTACCAAACACTGATAAATAACTTTATATATAGGCCAATCTTTTGGGCTAGGCTAAGAAATAGAAGAACAAAAAAGTGTCTAAACCCTAAATAGTAGCAAGTTAATTAGGAAGATCAAGACAATAAGAAAGAGAGAGAGGTTGCCATGGATGAAGAGTATGAACGTATAGAGACACCCCTCTTAACTCCAAGAGAGCATGAAGGAGACTTGGAAGAAATTAGGAGTTTCAAGCAACTTGCAAGGGAGACGTTAAAGGAGAACAAGAAGCTATGGCACCTTGCCGGACCGGCGATCTTCACGTCACTGGCTCAGTATTCTCTTGGTGCAGTGACTCAAGTGTTTGCTGGACATCTTACTACCTTGGAGCTCGACGCCGTCTCCACTGAGAACATGGTCATTGCTGGCCTTGCCTTTGGTGTCATGGTATGCTTCTATATCTTCTCTAATTTCATGAATTCATATATATATATATATATATAAACTCGATCAGGCCATGAACTGTAGAGAATTAGACTGAAGTTTGATTAACTGTGATAATAAGTTAATTTTCTGGAGTTTATCTTAAAATCAAAACCAGCTGAACAAAAAATCTGTGCTTTTTATTAATAACAAGAGTATTTATGTGATCCAATATAGAAAGTCGTGTGGATTAATATGCTTGTTTTATTTCTTTTTTAATTTGAGACATAAGTGCTGCTACACAGATCGACACTGTGGAGAGTTTCCATGAGCTTGAGAGAAAAGGAAAATATTTAATGTTTACCGTGAGAACTGTCTATATTTTACTGCGATTGTGTGAACAACCGCCGCATATATTAATATAAGTTATAGGTTCTGGCATATTGTTGATGTGGTTATTATTTGATGTCGAAAAGGGTGACAACAATTATTACAAAATTGAATGCTGGGCTTCGTTCAGTAAAAAAGGTGGTGATGTCTATACTTTTCACTTCACAATCTATGTCTATCAGCAAACCTCTTCTGCTACTTCAGTAGTGGAGAAAGGGAAAATGGTTAAAAATCAATTACACAAATATTTTAAAAGAAAAAAAAGAAAAATTTGAACAATCTAGCTTTTTCATTCTTTTAAACTTTGAGTTGCTAGCTTTAAAATGAAACCCACTCATATTTTTAGTTAATAGATTATGTAGATATATAAGTGTGACTAGTTCATTAGGAGAAGAGCTTTAATTGAGGATCATTTATGAAAATCAAAGAAAATGGGCGTCTAAGGTGTAGAGGTATCTTATGGAAATCTCCTATTTTCTGTAATTTCTATAACATAATTATTAAGTTAAATAAAAATAATACCATATAGTTTTTATACTAATAGCCAGAGTCAATATATATATATATAAACAAACAGTCGTAGTGACTATTGAATGTCATCGATTATCAAAATAGACAAAAAAGTCAAAATAAACACAGTTAACCAATAATTATGGCATTAAATTGAAAACGTTAATTTGCAATGGAAAAAGCTAATACATCTATATTAACTCAATATTTTTAATATCAGAAGGAAATAAAAAAAAGCGCAGTTGTCTTTGATAGTAGAAGACAAATAATTACAAGGTTTTAGACTGTTAGATGTATGCCAAAATGGGAGGGAAACACATGCAAGACCCACAAATTAACAAGACCTCCCAATTAAATGGATATAATTATTTAACTCTTCTAAGTTTATTATATCACTTAAAAGAAAAGTATGACTATTTGTTTACAGCATCTGATTGATCTGACCCACTTTGGTACTATATAATATATACACACAAGGTCATAACAGATGCTACAATATATTAAATGCTTTGCAAAGACATGCCAGCTGATTCTATATATCATAGAGAAGTAATTGTTTTTTTTTTTTTTTTTTTTTTTAATTTTGCGTGCGAGATGATGCTTAGTTTAGTAGTGTCCTGCGTCATGGATAAGTGGACACAAATTAATAACTGTCACTATAGTGGATATGTTTATGTTGCAGGTTCTCCATGTTTCAATATCTACAAATTATAAGTTATTAGGTATTAGGTCTTTTTTTAAGGATATCATGTTATGCAACCCACCCACTAATTTTTGTCATGTTCAGCTCGTTGGATGTGCCAGCTAGGCAAATGAGATTTAGCACATCGATCATAAGTTGACTTCTTAGTACTACAAGATGTTTTCTGGTGAATTATTTATTTTTCTGGTAAATTATTTGTGATCCTTTTTAGGTGTCGGAGTTAAACATAGAGATATATCTGACCATTATGATAATGAACGATCTAGAAGCCAAACATAATAATATATTGGACAATAAACTCAAGTGTTTTGAAATTCTCTCCCTAATCTTTTTGGTTTGACAGTACTATGAAGGCCAGTAATATATTGAGAATTAACTCTTCATTGTTGCTTCCTTATCAACAGTTCTTCTCCTCCTTCTTCTTCCTTCTTATTTTTCGTCTTCTTCCACCTTAAGTTTTAGGTTTTAAACTAGATATAATTATCATATTAACATGAGTTACTAGTTCATTTAACAAGACTTCACCCAGCAACAACATCCAAAAAAGTCTTACGTATTCAATTCTAAGTCAGAAGTATATATATATATATATATATATATATATATATATATATTGTCTTTCTATCTCATATTCGACATAATACTATTTAATTCACATAAGACTATGACCTCACAACTTCAGCATAATAATGTATATGTCGTTTCATATATAAATTTAGAACCCAAAGATCTAACTTTTAATTTTTATAATGTGAGCCAAATTTGTTATCACTGATGGTCTTCACATCGACTAAGGAAGAATTCTCTAGATAAAAATGCTAAACGGAAAAATGAATAGTACTTAAAACAAAAACATTCCCTTTTGTTTTAAATGAATTGAAGATGAACAAAAATATAACTGCTTTAAATGGTCTTTTTTATTAAAAGAAATGTACGTGTCCCACATGAAATTACTATGATTAAGGTTAATAACGATATTCTCAAAGAATATATTGATGTCTATACATGAATTATCAAGACTAGCGAACTCTCTAAGAACTTGAATGAAAAAAAATTTATATAGTATAAATACTAAAACAGCATTTAGTAAATCCAAAGACAGCTCAATGGAAACTATTTCGTGGGAGATATTCAAGCTTAGCCTCTAAACTAGCAACAATAGCTTGTTTGTATCACAAATGAAGATTACAAAGTAGACCCATAAAAGACAATTGATCTTAAACATTGAGTGCTAGGATAACTTCCCAATAAACATCAAAATACATTTAAAGAGATGCGTAAGAAAATTCTTAACAAGAAGCCACACCCTTAACATATACCACAATACATATTAAGAGCTTGAAGATGGGGGATAGTAAGTGCATGTGTAAACTGAGAGATGGAGTTAATATAATAAGATAAATTAAACGAGTCACAGTGAAATATTGCAAGCCTAGCTAAAGAGCAAGTACTGGAAAAGGTTGTTCCATCGAGTGCCGTAGACGATGAAGATGATGACTGCATTAACGGCGTCAGTGACAGTGATGACCGAGGGGCCAAGGTACAAGTAGAGTAGGGTGAGGGCGACACCGACTTGCAGTGGTATTATTTCACGGCAACGCCTCGAAAGGAAAGCAACGAATGTCCAGCTAGTTATGGACGTGGCCAAAGATGTGCAATGTGGCAAGCCACGTCAGCTCACCGTTAACGCCTTAAGGTCCGCTGATTTAAAAAATCAAAATTGCAAATGTAAGTGACCAAATGGTAATTTTTTTTAGGTGAGTGACTAAAATAAAAATGAATACATAGTTAGATAACCATCTAGGTAGTTTACCTTAAATGATAATACTAACAGACTCCAAATGTTTATCACCAATATGAGTAAAAAGGGAAAGAAGCAAGATCAGAACAAAAAGTCATGAGTAGCAAGTATGACTAATGTCATGATGAAAACTAAGACAAACATGACTCAACAAATATTTAATATAAACACAAATAACACCTTGATAACTCATTTGTTGTTAAATATACAACTCTCTAGCTGTCGAATCATAGATGGAAAAGTCATAAAATTTGGATGTTGATTCTAGAACTAAGTAAACAAAAACTAAAATCAAACAAGACTCAAGTGCCGTGATGATATTAGTAGGGCGACAGGATGATGCCTCGATTGCGCAAAGAATTTTCATATTGGCTATAAATCAAGAGTGCTTAGATTTTATAGAGATTCCTAAATTAGTTGACCCCTTTAGTACGAGAAAATGAACCCTAATCATGCTCCGTAAATTTCATTATTAGGTTTAACCCTAAACAAGAATCAAATGTAATCCTACTCATGTAGCCGGAATTTGACATTAGTTCTTTTGTGCAAAAATTAAAAGCACTATTCAATTATTATCTTGGGAATAATTACTATTTCTAGTTAATTGCAAGTTTGGAAGCCTAGATCACAAGTTAAATCAACCAAATGCAATGTTGCTGTTAATACAGGGACCCACCACCCTAACTTCTACATAACTGCAGTTAGAGGGAAGGTTTGGTAAGGATATATAAGGCTAGAAGGACTCAGTCCCGCAGGCGATGTGGGACTATGGACCTGTGTTAACCACTGCGTTCCTAATATAGCCCCTAGGCCCATAGCGGATGTGGGACCCAAGGTTCTAGCCACAACACAGCCCTAGATACCTAAGCTCTGATACCATGTTAATACAGGGACCCACCACCCTAACTTCTCCATAACTGCAGTTAGAGGGAAGGTTTGGTAAGAATATATAAAGCTAGAGGGACTCAGTCCCCCAGGGGATATGGGACTATGGACCTATGTTAACCACTGCGTCCCTAACAGTTGCTTTCTTCTCTAAACCCGATTAATTCTGAAATATACAGTTAATTATAACTCAAAATATTTTGCTTCTTTATATAAGAAGAAAAAGAAATCCCAAACTTGTCTATTTTCTAACCACTCAATATTCAAATAAAGTAAATGTGATTTTGACAAATTAACATACTAACAAAAAATTTGTATGGGAGTTATTAACTAAAATAGTATAAATAGTTCTTCTATTTTAAATTGTATTATTTTAATCACTCTTTAATTATTGACATGGCTCAATTAAAATAACAAAGACACGAAATAATTACAATTTGAGATAAATGAAGGAAAATATAAGATTTGTTAAGAGGATTTCTTTCACTGAGTTATTATGTTTTTCCGAAAATAACCATTTAATCAATTTGATCATACACAAACATGTATAGCACTAATTGTATTCTGAGCTAGAAGGTATTTTTAATCCACACTCCAGATAAAAGTGCGCAGCATTTGATTAATTCAGATGCATAATGATTTGTTATCTAATCAACTATAAATTCGCAGTTGGGCATGGGAAGTGCATTGGAAACACTCTGTGGACAAGCGTATGGAGCAAAACAGCTACACATGTTAGGCATTTACATGCAACGTTCATGGGGCATCCTCATCTTAACCTCCCTCTCCTTGTTGCCCATCTACTTCTTTGCAACTCCAATACTTCATTTCCTGGGCCAAGACAATGAGATTTCGTCACTGGCTGGCAAATTCTCACTCTACATGATCCCACAACTCTTTGCATATGCTCTCAACTTTCCCTTACAGAAGTTCTTGCAGGCTCAAAGCAAAGTCATGGTCATGGCTTTTGTGTCTGCCCTTGCTCTGTTAATTCACATCTGTCTTAGTTGGCTCTTGCTTGTGGTTTTCAAGCTTGGTTTGGTAGGGGCTGCTGTTTCTTTGAATTTAGCTTGGGTGGTTGTGGTGCTTGGCCAGTTTGTGTATATTGCCATGGGATACTGTCCTGGTACTTGGAATGGCTTCAGTGTGGGAGCTTTCAAGGACCTTGTAGCTTTTGCCAGGCTCTCCATTGCCTCTGGGATTATGATGTGGTATATTCTGGTTACATAAATAGTTTAATTTCTCTTTCAGAAAACAAACTCTGTATTCTAACTAATTCTCCATGTGTTAATTTCTATAGCCTTGAAATGTGGTTTTACACACTCCTTGTCAGCTTGGTAGGTCGGTTGCCGAATCCACAGGTAGCTGTAGCTGCAATGTCAATCTGGTAATCTCACATGATATATACATTATGTGTGTGTGTGTGTGTGTGTGTATTATATTCTTTTTTTCTAAACCAGTTCCATTGGTATTTTTTTTTTTCCCATATAGTTATTTGTTTTTTTTCTTTTTTCCGGTGGTAGTATCAATTTGTTGGGGTGGCAGCTGATGGTGTTCTTTGGTTTCAACGCAGCAATCAGGTTAAGCTTTGAGCTTTCACTTCCTTTCATCTCTATTAATGAAGAATTCTTATAATGTCTAAGAATTAATTACTCAAAGTGTACTTAAAACTATTGTTCTTCAGTGTAAGAGTATCTAATGAGCTTGGAGCTGGAAGGCCAAGGGCAGCCAAATTTTCCATTATTGTGGTTTTTCTCTATTCATTAGTGATAGGCTTCATGTTCTTCATCACAGTATTGGTCTTGAGAGATGTGTATGGGGTTCCATTCACTAATAGCAGCGAAGTTCTGCATGTTGTCTCTGACCTTACTCTTGTCTTTGCTCTCAGTCTTCTTCTCAACAGTGTGCAACCAGTGTTAACAGGTATTGCATGCCTTAATTAACAAGTATTAATTAACATACAGTTTATGAACAGTACTATTTAATATACAATTTCATGCTTGTGTATGCAGGAGTGGCAGTAGGAGCAGGATGGCAATGGTTGGTGGCTTATATTAATTTGGGATGTTATTATGTGTTTGGCCTTCCTTTAGGGTTCTTACTGGCTGTGTACTTTGATTTGGGAGTTAAGGTAATTAAATATACATACATGGTCAGTTAATTATATATGTAGAAAAAGGTTTTATATATCTATAAGTATATATTTTGAGCTATTTAATCTCTTGTTGCTTTGCTAATTGAGATGATGATGTTTTAACTTGTATTTCCAGGGAATGTGGAGTGGAATGCTGGCAGGGGTTGGTCTACAGACATTGATTCTTGTTGGTATCACAGGGAGCACTAATTGGAAAAAAGAGGTCTCATACATCTAACCCTTGGTTTTATATATATCCACATATATCTCAAATGAAAGATTGACAGGAGTGAGTTTTTTAGAACATATATAGGTGCATATATCCACAAACATCTAAAGATTATTAAGTAGACATTAAATTCCAATTTGACTTACCTGCATCCTGTTAACTTAATAGTTAATACTGAAAGTTTTAAAGTATAGAAGAGAGGGAGAGATCTATGCATGGTTGAGTGAGTAATGAAGTGCATATATGAAAGGATAAAACTTCAGAGCAAGTTCAGCTCTGTTTGCATGCACCTAAATCTCTCTGCTGAAACTTTTTTCTCACCACTTTTCCATACAAAAGATTGCATACTTTTACAATAAATGAAGTAACTGATAAATAATAAGATAACGTAGAGCATGTAAGCTCGATCGTACACAATGACCATTAGCTATAGCTTAAGTTTAAGCCTCGTTGTCTTCAGCTGCCAACAGAGGGAAGGGCTTCTGTGTACGTGCATGCTGCTTTGCCAAGCGTTGAAGCAAAGTCAGAGTAACCGTTCACCTTGTCAGCACTCAAGCCATCCCTTGAATCCTTATTAGTCAATACTCCAACACATCCGCATGCATTGTTTTTTCTTAAATTGTTTTCTAGGCAAATATTCACGTGCCTTAATTATCATATATATACACTCACTTGGACAAATGATGAGGGTTTACTTCTATTTATTTATTTTTTATTATTTTGCATTCTTATAGGCTTTAGCAGCTGAATCAAGAATAATATTGTGGGGAGGGTCTGCGGATGAACAGGCAAAAACCATTCAAGGTGACAAAAAAAGTGCTCTATCATTTAAATATAATGAAGGTTGATATATTATATATAGTTTACTCTAATTGATCAACGAACTATCAATATGAAATTTTTTTTTTTTTTTTTTTTGGTTGCAGCATAAGTATTTAATTCCACAAAGAGCAAAGAATTTGAAGCATGCATGATCTTCTGATGAGATTTTAAGGTATGCTAGCAAGTGCACTAGCCATGCCAAGTAATATAGAGAAGAGTTGCTTATCAAAATCCACAAGGATTATGGTACGTACGTGTTCACAGGTGTTGAGTGAAGATAATTCTAGAGTCATTTGACAGATCAGGTTTGTGCAAATTAAGAAAGAAAATTTCAAAAAAAATTAAAGCTTGAGTAATTAACATGACGAGAAGACAAAAGAGGACGTGAAAAAAAAAAAAAAAAAAAAAAAGTGCAATGATTTTTCAAGAAGAACTCTTGTATGAAATGAGCATTAGAGTTTGGATCCCATGTGCTCCAGAATTTGTTGGATTTATGAGTGGGCATTATTCCTTTCAAAAACATTCTCATGGATTGGTATACAAGTGAAAAGTTTATTTTTAGACTTCCTAACAAATCAAACTACTTTTTTTGGGCAACTCTTTTATAAGGTTTAATTAAAGTGCTCCATTTGGTAGAGAATCAATATGGAGATCTAAAGTTATGCTTGGTTATTTGCAAACCCTTTCCAGGCTACCCTGATATATAGATAGGTGACTTCCCTTCTCATGCTATCCATTAATTCTACTTCCATTTGTTCCTCTCTTACAACAAGATAACTACCTTACTAGGGCACTCATGTAATTTACATTTTTAAATGGATGTTCAGTTGAAGAAAAAACTATTCTGAATCTAAGTCCTTCCATCTGAGTAAATTATGTTGGAATAGTTAGATGCATGCTTCTTTCATCACTCATTTTAGTGTAATTCTAATCTTAGAAATGCATAAGCAAGTAATTTTTATTTTTGGAAACCTCCTTTAACTTCTTAGCAGGCATGCTTTATATTCAAGCAATTTAGGTGAGAGTTGGAGGTATCTTAAAAGTCAAATTTTAATTTAAAATCTAACATTGAAGCCCTAGATTTATAGTTCCCAATTCTAGCATTCTCACAAACAAAAAATTTAATCAATTCCTCCAGAATAGGATCAAGGAATTTATTATGACATCAAATCACACCCTAGAATTTTATAAATTCAAGAATATAGAGTAGATCGATCCATCCGCTAGTCAAATGTCATTCAAAAATGAAAATCTAAAGGAAGATTAGCACAAGGATTGAAATCATAACTAGAGACTATTTATCTGAACATATGTGTAAAATTTCAAGCAAATCAAGGTTCAAAGATATATATATATATATATATATATATATATATATATATATATATATATATATATATATATATAAGTTCATAACAGAAAAATGTTAAAATTTTACACTAGGGATTGGGGGTTGAATTTTAGCTTTGATCCTTCCCTCAAGCTTAATCTTCAATGGTAGTGCTGCTTTCTTCTCCAAACCTTCTTTTTCTTCAAACCCTTAAGAGAAAGCCACATAGATCTAGATTTATTAATGTATGCTTTAGCATTCTAGGAACTCCTTTTCTCAAAATTTTTCTTGTCATACAAATTAATTCATTGTAGTTATTCACATTTAAACAATTGATCATATCCAACTTCCGAACCCGGGCTCCGGTTCGGGCATGGCATGGCCCAATATGAATGCTCGATGGTACCGATGTCTTTCACCATGTCTCTTGCTAATGAGATTACTTGAAAACTAAGCCTCTAGATCTTGAAGTCTTCTTTTCAACATGCTTAAAATCATGTCGCTCATTCCAAATATGATGGGTTTAAGACATTTTTTGTGAAGTTGCGCTAATTTTTCAAGTCTGTTTATATTGACATCATTTTATAAGTAAATTTCTTTATTTTTTATTGTTTCAATACTCTTTAAAGCTTGAAATAGAACAAGAAGACATCAAAAGCATTCGTCCTCTAAAAGCTTTGTATTTTGGAAATAAATAATCACAATCCAATAAAAAGACAATTGAGAAATTATAATGAACTCCCTTCAACTTCTCCGATTGAATGCGATGAAGTCAAGGATGATGAACCCCGACCAATTGAGGTTTTTCCAAGGACAACAAATGTGATGGCAATCATCTCCTCTAAAGTCCCTTAAAGATCTTCTCTTTCATCCTAGCAGCCCTTTATCTTCTCTTCAAAAGATTCTCTCAAAACAGTAACTTTCGGATTTTAAATTATAGGTATCTGGCTAGTGCAAGGGCATGTTTATTATTGAGCACCCGCATGCTCTTTTCAGTGGACTCTTGGCTTATTTCTAAGCACAATTTTGGTTTTCAGAGATTTGCATGGCATCAAGCATGACTCTGCTTCTTGAGCATGGTGGTGCTTTGGCCACCTGACCCGTGCTAAGGACTGTGCTCTTCAAATTTATTCTTTCAACGTTCTACATGCCCGCAACCACCCATGATTCAGGTGTGCTTTTCTCTAGATTTGCTCTCTTTTGCTAGTTTTTCTCAGAAATGCATTGTTTTTGCTTCTCCTTGCCCCAAAGTCTATTAATTTTCTTGTTTCACTCAAAATGCCCTGTGAAACACTAAAACAAAGAGAATTATATCAAAACATTTAAGTAAGTGCATGCATTACAGTATGAAAATACATCTCTCATGCACTCATCAAATACCCCATCCATAAACCTTTGCTTGTCCTCAAGCAAAGAAATGCAATATATGAAAAAGATAGATGAGTGCAATCCTTCGATCTCAAGATAAACAGGATTCTCTCGTGAAATGGAGAAGCAAAGTGTTGAGTGACATGTAAGTTTCTAGAAAAAAAAAAGTTTCATTTTACACCCGTACTCCCCCATGTGCGTGTGTGCACCCCACCCATTGTGTTCCATACCACTCAAGTTCGACCGCGCTAGAATGTACATTACTCAACTATCTAGACTTAATTATAACTCAAATTATTGGGTAGATGCTTCCTATACCTCGAGATAGTCTTTTCCCCCTGTAGACAATTATAATGCACATAATCTAACTACTCAAGAGCGGTTTGACTATTCAATAGTGATTGCTCGTTCTACCATATTTCTATGCACACTGTCTCAATAAGGCATTCATGAAGAATTCGGCTTCACGGTTTCATTTGGATCATTTTTTTATTTTTTATTTTTTTCAAATAGAAGGAAACTAAAACGGGACAACTAGCTAGAATCTTTCTGAAGTGGATATCGATCAAGAAAGTTAGAATTTGTGCTTGAAATAAATAAGTTTCCAAGTAAAAGTGAAACTACAAGTTGAGTTTAAAAAAACAATTGTACACCTACACTAATGTCCTCCTACACTAAAGACACCCAACCTTAATATCATGGATCATTATTGATCTACACTCATCATAAACATATGAGCATGCAAAATAAACCCTTCCCCCATACTTGAATTGTACATTTCCCCCAATATACAAATATATGCATAAAAGATATGACAAATTGAGCACACTTATGGCAAGGGAAAAGGTTAACTTTCCTTACACGGAGAGCAGTGTTGTTAGTCTCAAAGTGGGGTTCCAATTCGATGAATTCTATCCACACACATAAAGCTTTAGAAATAGAAGGGCGATATGAGTGAAGCTAAAGAAAAATAAAATAAAATGCAATGAAAGAAATGAAATAAAAATATAATAATAGAGTTTAGCAAGGGATTCCCCTTGTTAACAAAGTACAAAAAAAGTCCAAATACGAAGCGAAATCAACATAAAAAATGGGTGTTACTCAAGACTCAATACTAGTGGTCGACTCGGACTCACTGAGGTCATTGGTGGCTATGTCGATGTCCTGCATCACTAGGGATGTAGGTGATGATGGCAAAGCGACTCCTAGGTGTGCCCCCACCAGCTGAAAAGGAGTAGTCATCTAGCTCTGAGAAGACTCAAGCTAGTCAAGGCGCTCAAAGAGGACAAAAGTTGGAGATCCTAGAGTTGAAGCTGGAAAGGGAAAAGTCAGAGTGGTCACATTGGGAGATGTGAGAATGGTGGCAGGGGTAGGTCGTTGGGTAGGCTCTTCCTCCACGACGGCGGTCCCTAAGTACTGGCCAAAGCATCCCCATGGACCGTAAAATGTCCACAGCGATCAGAGAAGAACCCCTAACCATTGTCATCCTGTGGGTCCCCTTCCTATAAGGCCCATCCCACGGACAAACTGCATAATGTAGGAACCTACAAAGATGACTCCAATCCTCAAGTCGATGCCATGGTGGTGCAGGAACTGGGCCACCGCGTAACCTAGGTTGACTGGGAAGTCATCAGTAATGCTGAGTAGGTATACGAAGTCCCGTTCTTGATGTCTCGGTGTGCTGCCCCCGCACTCTATCAAAGAATGGGCAAGGAGGGCATGGATGTACATAAGGATCAGGGTTTAGAGTGAAGAATCCTTCTATAGGCTACTTGTTTATTTGTCCTTATATAGACTACTGGTTTAACTTCAATTGAGTGTGTTACTTTTAGCTTTTCACCTTGAAAACAATAAGACTTCAATAAGAACTCATGTATGCCTCCATGCTCATAGTTATATTGCCCATCCACACAATCCTTTCATTCTTCCTCCTCTATGGGAACTTGTCCCTTTTTGACTTGCTTCAAAATTAGGAGATTTTAAATTATCCTTTGAAGATTTGTACTCTAAATGAAGAGAAAATGTTTTCAATTGTAGTTCAAGTTGATTGATTATGGATGCCTTCAATCTCTTGAACAATTCTCTATTACCCTCATCAATCATGGGATCGTCAAAAATAGGAAGTTCTTAGCATGTTTCCAAATCATGAAGCATCATCTCATTCTATTTGCTTTCTTTCTTTTCCATCCCACTTGACACTATTGTCCAAGACATCCGAACTTTACAAAGAAACAATTCAAGTTGAGCACTGCTTAGCTCCAAGCCTGGTGCATTATCAACCAATGTGTTTGTATTTCCAATAATTCCCTCAAGCTATTTCTTTTGTATCATGTGTTCATCATTCTCAAAACAAAGCGGTGGCTCAACTGGAGTGGACTTAGCTTCAATTTATTCTTCGCCTTGGGGAGGACATATCTCTAGAGGATCATCATGCTCAATTTCTTGCTCAATGTTCATTTCACCAACCATGCAATCCTAATTACCACATTAAAGATGTCGAACATTAATTTCCCTCCTTTTCTTCATTATTTATAGCAACTTGCATAACATCTTCTTGCTTCTTTCTCTCCCATTTCACACTCTCTCATCTTCTTGCTTCACTATTTAGCTTAAAGTCCCTCAAAAGCATCAAATGAGATCCAATCACTTGGCGTGCTCATGCTAAGTTGTAGATAGGCATTTGTGTTCCCTGTAATTTTGTTTACTACCTCCTCCACTCTTTCAAGCACAACCCTTTATATTCATTCTCATCTACAATTCTACCTCCATTCACATGAGTAAAGTGTGAAAGTAAACCCTCTAAATTTGGTTCCCCTTATTTTTGAATTGTGTAATGTTGAGCATGATTCACCCAATAAGGAGTAAATGCATCATCATAAGTGATATAAACATTTGATCCATAATTGCTAATCCCTAGGAAAATTATTGAAACAAGAATTAGACGTCAGAATAAAATAAAGTAAAATAAAATAAGAAAGAAAATATGTAGAGAAAACAATGAAAATAATAATAAAAAGATGGCTAGATTAGCATAATTCTAAAGTTCTTAGAATGTCGGTCCTTAGCAATTGAGGCAACAACACACCTCTTGCTTGTGTACTGTAAGTGCATGAGTCGCTCAAATATTGTAATGTACCCAAAGGTTGAGTAGTTGATAAGTATTTCATTATACATGTTTTATTGGCATGGGTTGTTGCCTATGAGCATGAATTATAGAAGTTTTATAGGCGCAAGTGTTTGTATTTTGCTTCTTTGTGCAGGTTAAGTGTTAGAAGTTTCGGAGACCGAGAATGGTGAGAAGAAAAGCTTGTTTTGAGGAGCTCAGAGGGGTCCATGGCCGTAAGAATATATTCCATGGAGATAGTGAACAATTCAGCGCAATAAGTAGCCAGGCAGAGGAGTCCACAGCCGTGGAAAGATGGGCCACCTCCGTGGTAGCTGATTCTGAAGCCAGACAAAAGAGTACATGAGTGTGGACTTTGCTGTCCACATCTGTGAAAGCCATTGGACAAAGAGATTTCACGGCCGTGGAAGCTTTGTCCACAGCAGTGGGAAAGTTTTTTTTGCCATAGGTCTGAAGACAGAGAACTCCACAGTTGTAGTAAGTACTGTTCACAGCTGTGTAGTCATTCGCAGGAGAGGTATAAAAACCCTGTTTTCCAGAAGAGAGAGAGCTTCTTTTATATGACGGGAATGAAAGCTGCAATCCTAACTTGGAGAACAAGCTTATCAACACAGACGGGATGATTCAGCATCATCGGAGAAGTCTTTGAAAAATCATTCGGCGGCAGACATCGACCCATTGCGATCGGAGAAAGGAGGTTTAGCATTTTTATAATTTTTACTATGTTTCTTGAAAACTTCCTGTTTAATGTATTGCCCTATGAGGAGCTAAACCCTTCTTGTGGGTACTTGAACTTGTGAACCCTAGGATGATTTAAATATTTTTGGAGATTTTCTCTCTTTATTGAAGTTGTTTGTTTAAACTCATTTCTCGTGTATTTAATGCTTGTGATCTTTGTACGTGGCAACATTGATTACATTTGTGAATGTTCTTGCCAGGAGGTCCCGCTAGAATAGATCTAGTGAGATTTGAAATGCACAAGGTGTGAGCTTCAGGTAGAGGAGTGTCCATTTCCACTTCGAGTTGATCAACACTTACCTATGTGTCCCGTTTGATTTATACAATTGTTTAAACCCTTGGATGTGACAGATCATGTTAGGGTTCCCCCTTGATTACGGGCTAGTTGGCTTGCCAAAGCGCTATCCTGCTTCGGGTGCCTATTTGATAATCTTTGGAATTCTAGAGCTTATCACTCTTATATGAATACCTCGTACTATCACAGGTTACATATAGGAGGATTCCTATTAAAGAAGTCCCCAATAGCCGTGCCAACAGGGTTAGAGGAATTTTGGATTCTTTCAGTTTAACTATTCAGATTTAGAGAGAGATTCGTAGCGTCCGTAGTTCTTTCTATTAATATCCTAGGGGAATCATATTTCGAGTACCCACTATTTTTCTACTACGTGTGACCTCTCTATTTTAAGCCATAGTTTCTATTCTCATTAATTCTTTGCTCTTACGTAACACTTCTGAGTATAATGCTAGATAATAGAGCTGAAGTAGTAGCTAGTACTTACAAACTATCTGTGAATACGATAACCCAGGCCTTTGGGTTCTTTATTACTTTGACACCCGCTCACTTGGGGTACACATAAGTAAAGGTCATGTCAGTTGTGGTGTTTCAGCTTTTCCGAGCCTGCGTCATTGTCTATTCAGTTCTAGAATAGATGTATTTTGCTTCTTGGGCGAGTTTTTAGTTGTTTTGGACTTAAAAAGCAGTTCTCAGAGCAATCACGTTGGTGCTTGTGGCTGTGCTCTTAACCGTGCACATTCTATTATACGAGTATATAAATATATTTATAGTTTGATTTAAGTGAAATTCATGGTTTTATCATATTAAAATGGTGGTTTGATTGCTTAGAAGAAATTTGGTGTTTCCTCTTTTATAAATGAAATTCTTGATGAATCGATGACTTGAACGGAATTTACATACATATTATTTTACTAGCAAAGCTCTTGATGTTTGATGAAAATACTTTGGCTATGTTGGTACATTGTATGGAAATAAACTGGTGAACTTTTATACATGTTATACTCTTGGTTTGAATTTATACGATAGCGATGTTTATCACCAATATGTGGTTATTTGTCCTAGATAAGGACTATGACATGAATTACTTGAAATATCTTGATAACACTTCGTGATGTTTTGTTGGTGATGGGGTTAGTGCCCACCTGGTGTAGTAGGAGGGCCCCACGGTCCAACCTTTAGAGGTGATGTGGTGGACCCAATTGATCTTTCCATTTCAGCTGGCGTATAGAGCCCTAACTGGATGTACATCGGGCGTTTAGAGTCACCACACAGCTTCAGTGGGTCAACGTTAAGGACATGAGTACCTTAACAGCTCTGAATTTAGTCACGGTCACGGCTAGAGTTTAGAGAGGCTTTTAGACCGTGATTCGCCTGATCAAGACTCAAGATTGTATCTTGGTCAACGTCAAGGATGTGAGTACATTGATGGCTCTAAACTAAGACCCGTCCACAGCTTAAGTTTAGAGAGGTCTTTAGGCCGTGACTCGCTTGCTTGAGATGCAAGTTCATATTTTGGTCAACGTTAAGGACACGAGTGCTTTGACGTCTCTAAACCTAACTGCGGTCACAGCTAGAGTTTAGAGAAGGTTTTAGACCATGATTCGCTTGCTCGAGATGCAAGTTCATATGTTGAGAAAATATGTATTTTACAAATCCGATTTTTAAGACGTGAATATTTGTATCTTCTTTGGAAAGTAATTTGGTTTGAAAAACTTCGTATTTTGAGAAAATAAGTTTCATTCAAAGCAAATGAATTTGTTGTTGAGTATCGTGTTTTATGATTTTAAAACCCATATTCAGCTACTCACAATGCTTGCGTGTTAAAATAATCCCTTTTGAGTAAAATGGTTCTACTATGTTATATTTATGATTTCTTTATACATGGGTATAAGTGGTTATATATATATATATATATATATGCTTTTTACAATACTCTGATATATTTGTGTTATTGTAAAAATTTGGTTATGTCACCTTATTGAGTATTTTGTACTCCCTAGGACCGTGTTAACCTATTCACTAAGTGATTTTGGTTACTAACCCTCTCTCTCGCTTTTAGGCTCTAGCTAGTAGTGGCATTGCGGCGGACCGAAGTACTATGCATATTCTCCAGCTATCCTTCTTAATTGTATATTTGATTTCTTTTGAGCTTGTTACATTGTGTTATAATATGGATCCACTAGTGTATTTGATACTATTATGCATGGCTTGTATGCGTGTCTACTTTCTTTGAAATTTGGTTGTATTTATGACAAGCATGTTTCTTTGAACTTTGTATTCAGGTTTTCATGTGATAGCTTCCTATATGCTAATTGTTGAGCTCTGTTATATATGTTTTGAATTTGTAAATTCCTGTTCAAAGATGTTCTCTCAGGTTGTGGTTAGCCTTGCGCTAATCGACTCGAGATTTGAGTGGCTTGAGTGTCCCTTCTCGGGTTGTCGCTGCAGTTGTCATATGTTGGTCCTGCGGGACAGGGCGTGACATCAGTAGTCGACACTACGAAGTGTTTTCTTTGGATTTATTCTCTTGTGATCATTTTGATTAGAATTGCAGTGCTTTCTCTTCTCGTTGCCCCAAAGCCTATAACTCTGCGTATGTCACTCAAAATACCCCATGAAACACTAAAATAAAGAGAATGATATCAAAACATTTCAGTAGGTGCATGCGTTACAATAGGAAAAATGCATCTCTCATACATTCATAAAGCATCCTCTTTATCCTATACAACTAAGCTGGATATGAAATTTTTAATTGATATTCCTCATTTGGCGGTTGCTCCACCCCTCTTTTTTCCCCGCTTTTCATTTTTAAATGAACTCTTTTCTTCAACAGATTTGACATATTCTGTAGAATTCTTTTTAGTTCGAGATTGCCTTTCGGTTCTCATTTCCATCTCTCCACCACTTCTCAAAATGATAGCTTTTTGTTGTTCTCATGGATTGCTTATGGTGTTAGTGTTAAGGCTACCTTCTGGCCTCTCTAAGATAGCTTTTACATGTTGCCCTAGTTGTTTCTTAAAATTCTAAACCATTGCATGAATATATCTCAATGTAGTGTTATTGGCATCAAATTTGGTGTTAGTAGTTATCATGAATCTTCCCAAAATGTCCTCAGTGCTGAATTTTTTTATCTTGTTGTTTTTTATACTGAAAACCTAGTGATTACATTTGATTTCATGCTTACAATTTATATTGTGCATTTGATTTCATGCTTACAATTTTTTATCTTCTTGTTTTTTATCTTTGTTTTTATACATTGGTTATGAGTATTCTTGTGAATCTGTTATGTTGCTTCATGCTTACAATTTATATTGTGTGAAAACCTTAATAACTTATCTAATTAGTGTAATGACGATTGAGAAATCCATCATGTTAGGTCACATATAAGAGATGGGAGTTGAGTGCATGCCTAGAGATATAGTGTGTGGTGTTGAACTTTCTGAATTAAGGTTAAAAATAATAGGAAGATTTGCAGTGCATCATGCAATTATAGGGTAATGATCTATTAATGTATGGCATTAGGGTTGATTACCTAGACCAAACTGATCAACTACTCTAGAAATCTCCATGGTCCAATAGTGCTTTACCAATAGCCGATATTAGAAAATTTGTGCAAGTGCTTTGAGAGAAGTAAGCCCGAGGCACCAAGCTATTCGCTGATTTTATCCTTAATTTGCTATCTCGTTTACCTAGTTTTAGACTTTCTCAATTAGGTTTAGAAATCCTAATCCATTTCAATGGCTAGATAGTGAACGAAAACTTAGTATCATGAGTGCTGGGCTTTGTAGATTTAACTACCCAACATTTGGGTACAATTTCCTACATCATACAACCCGTGGACTTGGAGTGTATACACAAGGGGCGCATCAAATAGCTTTCTCACATATAGGTAAGCATATGAGCCTATTAATACCCATATAGTTTGAGTAGGGTTGCAAATTGAGCTTGTTGAAAAATCCATATGCTCAGTCATTTGAGGCTTATGCTTGCCTATATGGAATTTTGAAAAATCTATATGTGTGTGTGATAGCCCATATGGCAACCTGTATGACCACGAAAATGCCTCTTCTCAGCACTTTTCAAATGGCTTAAGCATGCCTATAATGTATACAAGCATAGGATAGCTAGTATGGGTGCTCTTTTGCTCCAAACTTTTTTATTTTGGTGTGAAATAACCTCCAAATTCTTCTTCATTTGAGGATGACCTTCTCCATACCCTATAATTTAAAATGTAATGAATCAAGTACAAGTAGCAGGCATTTTCATAGAACATGCATGCAAAATGTAGATATAAATGATATAGAATCTACTAAATTTAAGCACTTAACATCCATTTAGACAAATGAGCTTTCTACAACCAAGTAGAAACCCATGTCTAACAGTCATTTCCCAATATACATCTTCTGAAATACAGGAAATTTATTTGGGTTATTTCTTTCAACCATACCAACCACACTATTCCTAGGATTTGTTGCCTTCAACTCAATAGCATAATTATTTAGCACCGTAAAAACTACGCTAAATTTCTCCTCAATTATTTTAAGCCCCAAGTTGTTGGCATTTTTACAATTCTTGTTAGCGATGAAGGTACCTAATTGTGCCCTAACAAATTCCCTTAATTACCCAACCCTAATAAAAGGCATGACACTTATTCCCTCCTAAATTTATTTGGTAATTAAAGAAGCTATCACCCTGCTCTTTTTGTATTCCTAAGCAGGCATGAATGATCTTGAGCATAGTGCTTCACAACAAACATCCTATACTTGTACTAACTACAACCATTCTAAGTGTAAAGCAACCATTTGCAATCTTTTGCTCCATATTTAGCCCTAACCCTCACTGAATTATTTTAAATGTATTTAAATTCGAATACCTTCCTAGTTGAAAACTCAATTGGCTCATTCTTGAATAATCTCAAATCTTTAAACCTAGGATCTATGAAAGAATCATCCCAAGGGGCTTCGAGGTTTTAAATCTTCTTGTTGGACTTGTGTTATCATCTGCTGCAAAACCCTCACCGCTATCAAGATAACTCCCATGTTTTGATGACTTAATGTACTCACTCTCATGTTTACTAACTTTAACTCAATGCTATCAACATCTTCATCAGCATTCTCAGCATTATCTTCACCATCATTTTCTTATATTTCTTTCCTCAACTGCTTCGTTGCTTTAGCGAACTTGTAAGTAACTTTGTCTGTGCCCCCTCACAAAGTCATTTCTCCGCCTTCCATATTTTATGAGGGCTTTGGAGGTACTGAGAAATGGCCTTCCAGGAATCTAAGAGACCTCGGCATCGACATGTACATCCAAAATCACAAAATCTGCGGGAAAAATGTACTTGTCCACCTTAACAAGCACATCATCTATAACTTCCATCGGATGCTTGACTGAATGATCAGCCATTTGTAAAACCATTCTGGTGGCCTGTGGCTCTCCTAAGCCAAGCTTTTGAAAAACACTGTATGGCATTACATTTATACTTGCTCCTGAGTCTACTAGTACCTTGACCTCGCCCAGCCCCCAATACAGCGCGGTATAATAAAGCAACCTAGATCCTTCATTTTTCTTGGCGAATATTTTTGAAGGATCATTGTGTAGCCTCCTTCTAGAATTTCTACTGTACTATCCTCTAACTTTCTCTTGTTAGTTAGGAGTTCTTTTAAAAACTTGGCATAGTGTGGCATATGTGTCAGTGCTTCAACAAAAGGAATGTTGATATGGAGCTACATAAACAGATCTAGGAACCTTTTGAATTGGTCATCTTCCTTAACCTTCCTCTATCTAGCTGGGTATGGGATCTTTGCTTCAGAAAGTTGACTTCTCATCTCCTTAATTTTCACTTCTTTGGGCCCTTTTTCTACAAAGATTGGTTCTTTGGTGGCCCCTAGATTCCCATTGATTTTATTCTGCTTCTCAAAGTTATTGCCTTGGTGTACTCTCTCGGATTCACTCATTGTTACTCAGAAAACTTCCCAATGTCTTCGCAGTGAGGCTCTTGTCAATTGGACCCACTTGGTTTTCCATGTTCTGAAGGGATGCGGAGTGATTTCTTAGTATTTTCTCAACACTCTCAAATCTAGTGTTGGGCGATTAGATAAAACTAGCGAAAACCTTCTCTAGGTTTGTGACCCTATTTGGCTGAGGTAGCTGTTGTTGTTGTTGCTAGAATCCAGGTGGTGCTGACTATCTCTACTAGTTTTGTGGGTTGGTCCCATCACACTTGATTGTAAGAATTTCCAAATGGACCCCCTTGCCTTGGGGTGTTCCCCTCGAATTCTATTAGCTCTATAGTGGGTTGGGATGTAGATGCGATGGGGAAATCATTTGAACTGTGCCCACCCGACAACGTTTGCAATATATAATTTCTTGCTCATGGCTTCCACATGTGCTGCCAAGTGTGTCACTATGTCGATTTCATAAAGCCTAGCTGCTTTCTTGCTCTCCTTGCCGCTCCATTGGCAACTATTTAGAGCATGTCTTCAATAATTTGGTGAGCGGCTTGGAGGGTCTTGTTTCCCAAGGTACCACTTGCAGTAGCATCAATGAGCTGCCGAGTGTTTGATTTCAGCACATTGTAGAAAGTGTGAATAACCATCCACGTAGGAAAACTATGTTGGGGGCACTTTCTTATTAAATCCTTAAATCGCTCCCAAGTTTCAAACAGTGATTTAGAATCCCCTTGTGCGAATGATGAAATCTTGTTCCTCAAACAGTGATTTAGAGAGAAAGGAGAAGCCCAGAGTCTTATAGCGTCATCTTATAGCCCATTAATCTTGAGGGTGTCGCAAATCTCAAAGAAATTTTCAATATGGGCATTGGTATCTTCATCCGGTAACCCATGAAATTGTGCATTTGTTTGGAGCATCGTCAGGAACACTATCTTGAGCTCAAAATTGTTAGCCTCCACTGGCGGTTTAACGATGCTCAATTGGGCCCCTTGAGCAACTGGGTGCACATAATCAGAGAATGTATGTTTTTACACCATTTCAACACTACCGCATGTTTCTATCTCAACTACAAACCTTTCTTGCACTTGCCCCGACTCTTCTCCAAATAATTCTTGTTCCAATACTGCCACTCGTAGAGTCTCTCGAGCCCTTCTTTGCAAATTTCGTTCGAGTTCTGGATCTAATAAAACAAGTAAAACAGATTGCCTCTAGTTATAAGTTGTTCCTGAAACTTCAAAAGAGAAGAGAGAGATCAATGTTAAGAGAATCAAGACTGAAAGAAAAACAAAATAAAGCATAAAAAGAAAGATGAAATAAAGTAAAGAAATGACTAAATTAATGAAGCTCTCAGGTTCACTAATATCACGAACTCCCAGCCAATGCTGCCAAAAACTTGACACGCCCTCTGCATATATATCACGAGAGTGAAGGTCCCGAACCTTCCCCAATTGATGGCGCACGGAGTGCCAAGACACTGGAGAACTTTTTTTGGGACATGGATCCGTATTTTAAGGCTGTAAGGGTACCTGGCCATGAGCAAGTTCCATTGGTGGGCATGTATCTTACTGGTGATGCAAAGCTGTAGTGGCCCACTCGACAGCAGGAAGACGCTCAGGCAGGTCGGACCAGTTCGAACTCGTGGGTCGAGTTGAAGAAGGAATTGCGGGAGCAATTCTTGCCTGGCAACACTGCTTGGGTAGCTTGTTCTAATCTGAAGAAGTTACGGCAGGCAGGCACTGTCCGGGAGTACTTGAAGGAGTTTTCATCCTTGATGCTGGATATCAGGGACATGTCCGAGGAGGATAAGGGCGTGTTTGTTTGGCTTCATTTGGGGGGGAAGTGGCGGAAGTGGAGACTTCCACGCCACTTCCGATCGTTTGTTTGGCTTCATTTGGGCCAGAAGTGGTTGACATAACACTTCAGTATTACCCCCACTTCCCCATCCCAGTTCGGCCAAAAAAGGGCCGAAGTGGGGACTTCAGCCATTCCTCATGAAATAACTTTTAAATTTTTTTCATTAAAAAAAAATATATGCAAAAAATTAAAACTTAATCACAAAATTACAAATTTAATAACAAAGTTGGACGAAATTTAGATAGCTTAAAAAAAATAAAATTAAATACTCATTATCGAATTATTGAAACTTTCATCGCAAAGTTACAATTTTAATACACTATCTTGAATGAAATTTAGATCACGCTAAAAATAATATAAATAAGCAATCATGATCGAATAATTAAGACTTAATAACTAAATCCAAATTTTCGTTCTAATATGTTAACGAATTTTAGGTCACATTAAAAAAATAAATAAATAAACACTTATTTATATAATTAAAACTTATTAACATCACAAATTACAAAGGGGTAAGCATACCCCTCCCTCCGAAGAGGTAACCGTACACCCAGTTCACCTCTTACCAAACACCATGAACTGCCAAAGTGGTGACTTCCAGATTTACCTTCAGCCAACCAAACACTGGAAGTGGTCACTGACATGACACTTCCAGCTACAACCAAACACACAGAAGTCCACACTTCCAACTGAACTTCACACTTCTACTGAAGTGGTCAGTTCCAGGAACTCACCACTTCAGAAAATCACTTCCGAACCAAACAACCCCTAAGTTGTTCAACTTCCTTACGAGACTCCAGAGTTGGGCCCAGATCGAGGTACGGAGGCAAGACGCAAAGGACCTCACCTCCGCGATCATTGCAGCAGAAACACTGGTGGACTTACGAACTTTACGCGGAGGAGAGGGTGAAAAGGCGAAGTTCAAATAAAAAAAAAAGAAGCCGGTGGAGAGAAGGGTTCCAAAGGAGGAAACCCAACGGCCAGGGCAGATGGAATAGACCCAGGAATGATGGGAAAGCAGCAGGTGGTTCCGGCAAGACGAGTGGATGCTTCATCTGCACCGGACCACATATGGCAAAGAATTGCCCTAAACGCGAGAAGTTGGCAGCTTTTAGAAATGAACCAGAAAGCGATTCGGAGGACCCAGCAAGGGTGAGTCCTTTACAACTGTTGGGTGCCTTGAAGAATGTCAAGGGTGACGGGGCGGTGAATTCTCTAATCTATGTGGAGCTGACCTTGAATGGGAAGGCCATACAAGGGATGGTGGATACAGGCGCAACTCATACTTTCATCATAAAAGATGTGGCCACTCGGTTGGGACTGAGCGTGGGGACGCACACGAGCCGAGTGAAAGAAGTCAACTCCCAAGCACTGGCGGTGACTGGGAAGATCTCTGGCGTAATAGTTCACATGGGTGGATGGCAAGGGAAGATTGATCTGCTGGCGGTCAGATTAGATGATTTCGAGTTGATACTCGGGATGGAGTTCCTCAAGTCTGTGAAGGACGCTGTTGTTCCACATTTGGGTGCCCTTCTTATAATGGATGAGAAGAACCCATGCTTTGTAGCGGGAGTGGCTACAAAGGAGAAGAAAGGGAAGGAACCGATGCTTTCTGCGCACCAGGTGATGCAAGGGCTGAAACATGGAAACCCCACATATGTTGCTGCTCTATTGGAAGTGCAGGATGATCTGGTGAGTGATCTACCCTCAGCTGTGGCTGAAGTCTTGACGGAGTTTCAAGACATGATGCTCCGGAACTACCCCGTGAACTCCCACCCCGGCATGCAATAGATCACCAGGTTGAGTTGATGCCAGGCTGCAAACCCCCTGCCCAGGCTCCCTATCGAATGTCTCCGTTGGAGTTAGCGGAACTGAGGAGACAACTGACAGAGCTTCTTGATAGTGGCTTCATTCAGCCATCAAAAGCTCCATATGGTGCACTGGTATTGTTCCAGAAGAAACAGGATGGCTTTCTTCGACTGTGCGTGAACTACCGGGCGTTGAACAAGATCACTGTGAACAACAAGTATCCAATTTCTCTCATTCAGGACTTGTTCGATCGATTGGCGAAAGCAACATACTTTTCCAAGCTGAATTTACGCTTGGGGTACTGGCAAGTAAGGATTACAGAGGGAGACATGTCCAAGACGGCGTGTGTGACGCGCTACGGTTCGTTTGAATTCATTGTAATGCCTTTTGGCTTGACTAATGCTCCGGTGACTTTTTGTCACTTAATGAATCAGTTGTTTTCTGACTACATTGATGAGTTTGTGGCGGTGTACTTGGATGATGTTGTGGTTTATAGTGAATCCTTAGAGGATGAACTTGTTCACTTGAAGCAGGTACTATCAAAATTGCGGGTTCATCAGCTGTATGTAAAGTTGGAGAAATGTCATTTCGCTCAACAGGAGATCAAGTTCCTTGGCCACATCATTTCTTGAGGTGAGGTCCGAATGGATAGGGCTAAGATGGCGGAGATTTTGGACTGGCCTGCACCGTCCAAGGTACCGGAGTTACGATCTTTACTCGACTTAGCCAACTACTATCGTCGATTTATCGAGGAATATTCAAGAAAGGTCATGCCGCTCACCGATTTGTTGAAGAATAACCAACCGTGGTGTTGGACTGAGAGGCAATAGGATGCTTTTGATAAAATTAAGAGTGAAATTGCAAGTGAACCAGTCTTAGCATTACCCAATTTTGAAGAACTTTTCGAGGTGCACATCGATGCGTCAGACAAGGCCATTGGCGGTGTCCTTATTCAGAACGGGTATCCGGTGGCGTTCGAGAATTGGAAGTTGAAAGACGCGGAGCAGCGCTATTCGGCGCATGAGTGGGAGATGCTCGCCATTGTTCATTGCTTACAGGCATGGAGAGTGTATCTTCTGGGCACCAAGTTTCTTATCAAAATAGATAATATTAACAATACATTCTTTGCTACTCAAAAGAAGCGGTCTGCTAGAGAAGCTCATTGTCAAGAGTTCTTGCAGGAATATGACTTTGAATGACAGCACAAACCGGGGAGACACAACCAGGTGGCTGATGCATTGAGTCACAAGCAGATGGTTGAGTACGTGGATGCATTGGTCAAGTGGATAATGACTTGCAAAGCCATATCGAGGAGGTAGGAAAGACGGACAGTCAGTATGAGAAGCTGATGAAGGATGTCTAAGACGGAGTCGTCCGCAAGTACTGGGTGGAGAATGGGCTTCTCTACTCCAAAGGCAATAGACTCTATGTGCCGAAAGGATGGAAGATTCGGCAGGAGCTCCTTAGAGAGCATCATGATGTTCCATGGGCGGGACATCCCTGTCGTGAGCGAATGCAGCCTTGCTCACAAGACATTACTATTGGCCGGGTATGGGCGAAGACATTGATGCATATGTGAAGACGTGTTTCGTGCGCCAACAAGATAAGTCGGAAATAAGACGGGATACCGGTCTTCTCCAGCCGTTGAGTGTGTTCGGCAGAGGTGGCTGCTGAGCTATTCCTGAAGCATATGGTGAAGCACTTTGGGGTACCGGAAGACATCATAAGCGATCGAGATGCTCGCTTTATTGGCGGTTCTGGATGGCATTGTTCGGATTATTGGGTATAGAGTTGAAGTTTTCAACAGCGAATCATCTGCAAACGGATGGACAGACGGAGAGGATCAATGCTATGTTGGAAGAGTATCTCCGGCACTATGTTTCGGCTTCACAGAAGAATTGGCTAAGTCTGCTTGATGTAGCGCAGTTTAGCTACAATCTTCATCGGTCTTCATCGACGGAAAAGAATCATTTTGAGCTTGCATATGGATACCAACCTATTACTCCTTCAGAGGTGGCGAAGAGGAGGACAGGAGGGAAATGTCCTGCCGCGTATCATTTTGCTATTGATTGGCAAGAGATGATGGAGAGTGCTCGGGATAGCCTCACCAAGGCGGCTCGCGGAATGAAGAAGTACGCAAATCAAGGGAGACGTCCTTTGGAGTTTCAAGTAGGAGACAAGGTTTGGTTGAAGCTCACTCCACAGGTGTGGAAGAAGTTACATCGGAAGGATTTACACAAAGGCTTAATCGCGAGGTATTATGGGCCTTTCACTATTGTCCAGTGGATGGGCAACGTGGCATATCGTTTGGATCTCCCAGATCAGCTGAAACTCCATCCAACTTTTTATGTGAGTTTCTTGAAGCCATGCCACGAGGACCCCATGGATTAATTGAGGGCGAAGAAGAGTCGGGTTCCGCTGACTATTCGCAAGGAGTTCAGCAGGGTAGCTGAGCGGATCCTAGACCGAAGAGTAGAAGGCCAAAGCAAAAAGAACAGCAGGGTGTTCTTTCTTGTCCAGTGGAAGGACTTGCCTATGTCGGAGGCAAGCTGGGAGCGTGATAATACTCTTTCGCAGTTCGAGGAGTTGGTGGAAGACTTCTTGAGTTCGAGACCGACGAGGATGTCGGGTTCAACTAGTGCGGGTGGTTTGTAAGGGTTGATGACCTTACACTTGGTCAGCGGGCATACATTACCACATAGGCCAAGCCACGAGGCCGCACAATTGCATGGATTGGGTAGCGCGTGGTTAGCGCGAGACGTGTGGTGTGTCGTGACCAAGAGCGGGTGGAATATCCCGCACGATCATGTGCTGAGATCGTGACGCGCGCGCGCTGGACCGTGGGCGTGCGCTTGACCTATGAGAGCGTGGGGTAGGCGCGCACATACCAAGAGTCAAGTGTTGCATGACTTCATCATGTAGAGTGTTAAATCTCTAAAAAGTCTAGGCGGGGCGGGACACTTGATCAAGCCGGGAGACCGAGAGCTGATTCTAGATTTGACAATGTTTACGCAGTCGTATACAAGTGGGCACGTGGTCGGGAGCGTTGCCGAGCCAGGGGCGAGGATGGCACGCAGTATTACCGCGCGTAACCGGTACTGCTGCGCGCTGTGATCAAGGGTGGCTGGTTTAAGCTACAGTTGCGTCAGAGGACACTGCAAGCTAAGTGAAGTCAGGGAATTCACGCCAGATCTGTATTGGGCATTGGGCTCAATTAACCTTGGATTTTGGGTAGCTCTTGTAATAGGGTCTAATGTGTCTTTGGGAGGAGACAATGCCACTTGGTGTTGGTTTTGGCCATGGTTGTAAACATTTCTCAATCTAAGAGAGTTTATGTTTTTCTCTCTCAAAATGGGTTTCATGTGTCGTGTTTCTCGTACCGTGGATGTTTTCCGGTTTTGCTCGCTTTACTTTATTTTTACTGTGCTTATACTGCAAACAGGAATTTACTAACTGTTCTTGCAAGGAAGGCTGACATGTCAGGTGCCGCACGGCCGAAGGTGATCGGTTTAGGCCGTGACACCTACCATGGTTGTGGATTCTCCTCCCACAACCATAGACTTCTCTGACTGGCTTCAGATTACCCTAAGTTGCCCACCACGGTTGTGGAACATTATGACACAGCCATGGACCTCTCTGGACTTCTCAGAACATGCTTCTCTCCACTCCATTCCTTTTCTGTGAGGATTCTACATAACATCTAAACAAGGGAACGAAATACAAACACTTGAGCCCATGAAACTGCAATAAACCATGCTCATATGCACTAATTCATGCTTGTATAACATGCATATTCAAACGCTTATCAATCCTCTTAAACTAAAGAATCCCGACTTTAATATCACAGATCATCATTGGTTTGCATTCATCATAAACAATATGCATATACAAAAATAAATCTCTCCCCCACACTTAAATTGTGCATTATCCCCAATGTACACAATGCATGCATAAAAGATGGAAAAAAATGACAACCACATGCAAGGGAGAATAATGTTCCATTCTCAACGAGAGGGTTCCAATTCCAAGAACTCCATCCATAGCAACATATAATCTGATAAGTGAGGGGAGATTCACAGATGAAGCTTAAAAACTAGCAAAATATTATATACAAAAATGCAAGTAGAGATAAAAATAGGCTAAAAAAGGATACTAGTATGGTAGGGACTCCCCTTACTAATTTACAAATACAAGTACATGATAAAATAAGAAATAAAAAAATATAATATTGTTGGTACTGCTCAAAAAATCCTTAGTCGAGGTTGAGGTCCTCTATGTCCGCACCAGCATCCTGATGGGTTTGGTGGAGATGGGAGGAGGTGGTGGCAAGAGGATGCCCATGTAGGTCGCTATCTACTAGACTACAACTATCAACTAGCTCTGAGAAGCCATGAATTGGTCGAAGTTGGCAGAGAATGTGAGAATTTGTATGGCTGGAGCTGCTGGATGTGATAGAGATGATGGAGCTGGACTGCAATTGGGGGGGATGGAGAAGTGAAAGGGGCAAGGGTGTGGTCCCGTGGAGCTGCGTGATTGTGTACCCTAAGTAGAGCTAGAAGCCATTCTTAATATGGAGTAGGTACACAAAGTCCTTGTTGATGACATCATTTCTATCCCCACAGCCTGTCGAAGAATAGCCAAGTAGATAGTGAATGTACCTAAGTATGAGGAATTTGATGGAGGACACCGTCAATTGGTAAAGGTCCTAAGTGGGATCTTTGGAGTGCCCCTTACACCTAGACCTCAGTCTACCAAGCTTGGTGCTAACCCTCAAACTGCCTGGCAAGTGTGAACATCACTAGGATCTTTCTCGTCAACTCTTGGTAGCTAGCCTCCTTATTGTTAAGACAACAACCTCGTGCTCCTGTGCTCAGTAGCCACCATACCTCCTCAGTGAGACCCGTCTCATTAAGGGTCAACCAATCCTTTGATAGCGTCTCTCGGAGCTATCATCTCAACAAATGTACGTACCGCTCCAAGTGGGCTAGTACATTGACCTGTAGCTTTTGGGGGCAACATAAAGGTTGTTCTTCCCATTCGATCGCTTTTGCAATGTCTTGTGGTGAACAATAGTCTTCCTCGGCATGATCAATTAAAATTTCAACACATTTTTGTACATAATACAAAATTGCAAGGCAAGCATGCCCGCACTCTTATGGAGCACTGTGGGGTGCTTACGAGAAACACAGCTATGTTTGGAGTAGTATGGCTAAAAATGCCTGAAGCTACCGCTTCTTCGCCCTTGCTACCCTTTCAAATTTCTTTTTCATGGAGGCCCAAATCTATTTGGAAATCCCCTTTCTAAAAACAGTTTCCAAAACTTAGCTGTCAATGATTTGTAATAGGTAATTCTATACCTTTAAATCCTTCAACCTAAGACCTTCTAACTTTGTTTTTTGTGATCAGCAAATAGATCCCTACAAGCAGGTGATTCAACACCATTTTTGATGGCATGACAATATTTCTTCAAACTTAGAAAGTTCTTCAATTGCATGCTCCAATGGTCATAGTGACCATCAAAATGTGGAATATCAAGCTACACAAAGCTTTCATAAGCCATTAATCTGCTTTGATACCACTGTTACAAAGTAAAAGAATGAAATAAAAAAAAAGCCTAATCTGACAGCTAAGTCAGAATTGTTTCTTCCATGTCAAGCACATCTCCTATAATCAAATAAATTGATAGCAACAGTCATCCATAAACCCTCTTACAATTCAAGGAAAAATAAAAATACTCCTCATTAATGAATTAATTTTCTAACAACCACGCTAATCATTGACTAACATTCACTTATTTCCTTCCAACTGGAGCACATCCACAGATTTCCCAGGAAGAAATCACAAGGTTTGTCAAAATTATCTACACAAAACAACCTATTGAAAGACTGTAAAATCACTATTAAAATAGAGAAAATAACATGAGTCAGAGACCAAGTCCAAAAATACATATCACATACATCAAAATACAAAAACAATACACATATAAATAAGCAAAAAAAAAAACAGAAAGAAAATACTTAATTTTATTAAAACTAGATGCCGAGCTTCTGCTGTATTTCCCAGAGAGTATCCGCCGAGTGTCGGAGCCTCTTCGCCTCCTCCTCCGTCAAATGCACACTGGCAACCCCAAGCACCCCACCCCTCCCCAGCTGCGCCGGCAAACTGAGAAACACCTCCTTCTCCTCATCGATCCCATAGAACCCCTTCGCCAGCAGCGATACCGGATGAATCCTCCTCTGATCCCTCAGCAACGATCTCGCCAGGTTCGCCACCGAGTACCCAATCGCCCACGATGTATACCCTTTCAGCTGTATCACTTCGTACGCGCTCTCCACCACCGCCTTCCTGATCCTCTCCAGCACCCCCTCCTCATACTCGATCTGATGCCGTTCCAGCGATCCCAGCACCGGCACCCCTCCTACACTGATGCTCGACCACAGCGCCACCGAGCTATCCCCGTGCTCCCCCACCATGTACGCTTGCACATCTTGGGCGTTCACCTCTAGATGATCGGCCAAGAGGAATCGGAACCGAGAGGTGTCCAGATTCGTCCCAGATCCGATCACTCTGTTGGGCGGAAACCCTGACAGCTTCCAAGCAATGTAGGTCAACACGTCCACGGGGTTCGAGACCACCATCAGCAACGCCTCCGGGGAGTGCTTCGCCAGCGGCGGGACGATGATCCTGAACAGATCTAGGTTTCTTTGGAGTAGATCTAGCCGTGATTCCCCTGGGATTTGTCTCGCGCCGGCGGTGATGATGCAGAGGTCCGATGAGGCGGTGATGGCGTAGTCGGTGTCAGCCAAGATGCGGGTGCGTGGGAGGAAGGCGGCGGCGTGCTGGAGGTCTAGCATCTCCCCTCGGAGCTTGTCTGGTTTGGCGTCGACCAGAGCGAGCTCGTCTGAGAGGTCTTGGGTGAGGATCGTTTGTGCGATGGCCATGCCGACGTTTCCGGCCCCGATCACTGAGATCTTTGTTCGCCGTTTCGACGGCAACGGTGGCGCCGCCGATTGGATTGGCCGGAAGAAGGCCTTTGAGATGTCGTCGGTGATTCCCAGTTCCGATAGCGAGGTAGCCTTCTTCATTCTCTCTTGCTCTCTTTGTCTCCAACAGCACGCCTGTCTACTCTCTTTATAGTCTTCATCTTCTCTCAATCGTGTCTTATATAAAATATTATTTACTAAATTTTTAGTGGGCCTTATTTTGAAAGTTTTTTAAGAATTCTTTTTCATAATATTGTAATGGTATAAAAATCCATTAATTTGTAAACGGGATTTGCTGGTAATGACAGAGACGTAATTTTATGTATAAAAAACCTTTTTAAAAAAAATGTTGAGAGAGATATTTAATAGGGATATTACTTATAAGTCGCTAGAAAATTTTATTTGTTTTAATCAGTCCCTACAACTTTGTAATATTTCATTTAATCTCTTTTTTATTCAGTTGTTTTTGTTGTAGTCCCTAGTGTCAATTTCATCGGCTAAAACCCTGTAAGTTACCGAAAATACCATCATGAGTTTAAACAAATGGCGGGTTTCTTGTCAAATCACATTCGGTTTGAGTTTGGCGTACGGAGGCAATTCCAAAAATGCTTCCATGTCAGAAGTTTTTCATTTTATTCTCCTTCTCCGTCTCCATCTTGTTCTTCTTCATCTTTTTTACCTCCTTCTTACGTGGTTCTAGTTGAAACTTAAACTGGTTTATTATTGCTTTTGTGATGTTATTTATCTCTTCTTATATTTTTCATCGTCTTCATTTTTATAGTAGGAGTGGTTCCTCCAGTGTGATAACCTTACGGGCTTTTCAAAACCTCCTGCAGTTGTTCATCATCAATAAAAACTTTTTATGCTCTGGCGCGGTATAAAGGAAAAGGACGTTTGCTTCAATTAATCGTCTCGAGCTCATGGGCGACAGTCATAGATGAGATATGTCGGCGTTGGATGATGGACGTTTCTTAGGTAAGAGTATAGTTCATAACACCGGACTCATACAAAACTGTCACACCCCGTCTCCCAGGATTGGCACGCAACAACGACCGTGACAATCCGAGGAGGGACACGCACGCCACTCAACCATCGAGTCGTCGCAAGGCTAACCATAATCTGGGAACAACAGACCTGAATAGGGCTCACAAATTCAAATCATACGAAAATGAATACAAGAGTACACAGAGAAAGCAATCCGACCAAAGCCTAAATACAGGTTTGACATAAGTACAAAACACACAGATAAGCAAATAAACTATGTATAAGAGTGTCAATTACACTAGTCGATCCATGTCGTTATACAATGCGCATGATCAAGAAAAAACATACATTAAACAAAGAAAGAGACAGAAAGCTAGGGAATTCTCAATACTTCAGTCCGTCGCACCATCCCTACTTGCTAGACCCTGGAAGGGAGGGAAAGGGTGAGTAACTAGAGTCACTTTAGTTAGCACAATTCCAAGGAATACAAAATAATATATAAAATGATAATACAAGCTTTTGTGGCAATATATATATAGTCCAAAACTTTTAGTGTATATAGCAACATGTACATAAGTATAAGGAAAACATGTAAAGCATTCCAAAACTACTTTGCTCAAATAATTTCCTAATAAACATAACTCATGAATAGTAAAATACAAGTTTTAAAATCATAATACACGATGTATACCATCAAAGACTTTTTGTTAAACAAAAAAAAATACTTATTTCCCCAAAATACAAGATTTCCAGCTCGAGCAATCAATAAGTGGTCGAGAAATCCCTCTAAACTCTAATCGTGGCCTCGGCTAAGTTCAAAGCCACCAAGGCACCTTGTGGTCACTTCGGACTCCCGACATTCATCCATTCAGGACTTTACGCGCCACCTGATATGGGCAGATCAGTTAGATCCATCACACCCTTGTAAAGGCTGGACCGTGGGGACCCCCTACTGCATGCATAAATCATTTCACCAGGTTCCTGTTTAGGACAAATGTTCATATCTTGATGATAAAATCATTACTGTATAAGTTCAAGCCAAGAGTATAACATATGTATGAAATTCCACAATTCAATTCAATTCCATATAGCAACATAGTATTGATCATTTTCTTCTAATGTCAAAAGTTTTGCTTACAAAATACAAAACATGGAAATCCTTTTTAAGCAATAAAATCATCCGTTCAATATGATAATCCTAAAGTTTTCATCAAAACCAACTATACGTATATTTAGAGAGAAATAACTAAAATTGTGCAATCATAGCCCATTCATCGACTTAAGAGAATAACTCCTCAACGACGCTACTCCTCTGCTTACTCCTTGCCTCGGGTCGAGCTCTCACCACTGATACCAATACAAGTCACAAGGGCTCAAAACCACATGAAAATACAAGAAGAAAAGCAAGCATGAATTTTTCTATGCTACAAACCAAGAAATCTTAACAAGACTTGGGTATGGCCTGAACTTGCCCTAAGGATTCCAAAAAACTCCAAAGAAATCAACTCTCCAAACAACTAAGAATGCAATGGTTTAACAATGGATTTCTTGGTGCTACAGTAATTCCGATTTCAAGCACAAGGAAACAAGTTTCATCAAGGTAGAAATGATAGATCTCCACAACCATCTCATGATATAAGGAAGAATGAAGGAAAACAACCCAAACTAATCAACAATTTCATCAATAACAAACCAAGATTCAAGATCTAAAACCTAGGGCTAGCATGCTCATCCAATCAACATGAAACAAGGAGGAAAGAGGAAGAAGAAGAGCTTGCCTTCAAGGATCTTTAGCTAAAAGAGAGAAGAAGGTCAAGCAATGGCCGTTTTCTTTCATCCAAAGCAAAGGGAACGAAGGTAGAAAGAAGAAGAAAAAGCGAAATCGGAGGAATTAGGGCTGAAGTTCAAGATTATAAATACCCGTAGCATTACATGGCACAGTACATGACCGTGTGAATCCTAGCCTAGCAGTGTTTCTCTCTGAATGGAGTGAAAATCACGCATCCCGAGAGTTACACGGGCAAGTACACAGGCGTTTACTTCAGACCTTGTCCTTGTACTCATTCAAAAAGTTTCACGGGCAAATATACGAGCATAAACTTCCGTGTGTACTCATTTCGAAAGTTACACGGGTAAGTACACAGGCATGTACTTCGAGCCTGGCCCATGTATTTCCTCTGAACTCATCCAGAGAGTGACACGGGCCACTACATAGGAGTGCAAAGCAACCCATGCTAGTGTTCTTTTTCAAAACTTACAGTTTTACTGGTTTTCAACCCCAAACGACCGACAGCACACCAGAACTCAAGACATCACTTAATCTAAGATAACTTAAACAGTAACGCGCGCATAGAAAAGCTGAAACACCATAAAAACTCTGAGCCCTATTGAGTCGGAAGCAAACTTCCAATGCATGTGTCATGTATATCACACTTTCAATAAGACTGTCATCGATATCACCGTCAAGGACGTAAGTGGCTCGGCGGATGAAAATTCGTGCTCATTGATCCCATCGTAATACACCAACGAGTGCTTATGTTGTTTATTTTTTTTTTTTGTGTAATCTGAAAAGCTTTTCTGTGTATTACTTTACTTTGGTGTGTATTATTCTACTTTCCTGTGTATTATGTTACTTTCTTGTGTATTTTTTTACTTTTATGTGTATTATTTTACTTTCACGTGTATTACTACTTTTTCCTGTGTATTATACTGTACTTACAAGTAAAATATGTGCTTCTTGTGTCTTATATGTGTTTTATTTAGTTATTTCGTCTTCTGTGTTTTGTATGTTATTTATTAACTGTATTTCCATTTGTAATATGCATCTCGTAGCAAGGAGTGGTTCTCCAAAAGCATGAACACAAACGTGGATACTTTTCTCTCCCAACACCCTCCCTCTAGGGCCCTTAGTATTGGCGGTTGCTCCTAAACGTATGATGGATCGACATTGAAAGTGGGCCAACATTTTCAGAATGCAAACCAGTTCAAAAATGCCTTACGAATCACCCTTATAAGATAAAACTTTGACTTTGTATTTGTAAAAGAAATAAAACCCGGGTGACTGTCAGGTACATGCATCCAAAAATGGAAATGTAGCCGTCTTGCGGGTGAAGACAATGCAGGTGACACACATTTGCGGTGGAGGCATTAACACAATAGTGCACCCAAAAGCAAGCAAGAAGTAGGTCTATAACCGTGTCATGCAGAAACTGAAGGAACGACCGTTGTATAAAGCTGCCGAAATTTAGAAAGACATATTAAGGGACTCTGGTGTTCATATGCCATACAAACATGAGTGGATGGGGAAAGAGATTGCCAGGATCACCATTCACTATAGTGAGGCTAGTAGTTATAATTTGCTTCTCTCGGTATGTAAACAAAGTGGCCGAGACGAATCCCGATAGCATCATTACCATCGAAAATGACTAGGAATGCTTTAGCCTTGCTTTCTTCTCTTTTTGGTTTTCTTTGTCCGGGTTCAAGCGAGAGTGTACGCCATTGTTTTGTTGACGGAACTCATTTGCTGGAAAGTACCATGGGATTCTATTAGGTGAAATAGGGAAGAATGGCAATGAGGGCTTATTTCAAGTAGCATTTGCCATCGTCGATGACGAGACGGATGAGAAATAGACTTCGTTCTTGCAACTCTCGAGGAGGCGTTGTACGGTGAATACAACTACCACAAAATTATAACATTCATCTGGAATCGAACTAAGAGACTAGTCAATGTGATTGCATGTGTCTTCCCCTCATTGTCGTATGGTTACTACCTACGCCATTTAGAGGCGAACTTCATAAGTTCAATAATAGACTCGGGAATGCACTTAGAGAGCAGTGTTGGGCAATTTTTGTCAAAATTGTGTATGCTTACATGGCGAAGGAGTTCGACGATGCGGTCAGCGAACTTGCACCCACATCGGCCGATGCGCATGCTTGGTTGTTACACAAGTCTAACGTTGATCACTAGTTGAACTATTTATTAAAAGGTCTGCGATAGTGCGAGATGTACTCCAACTTAGTGGAGTCTTTCAACGCCTGAATTAAAAAGTTGTGTGCCATATACCGGTAACCAGCATAGTTGATTCCATAAGGTTAGTCTCGTGCATGCATATTCTAATGCGTTGCTAATTTCTATTGTTCCTATCTAACATACCAAGTTCTTGTGTATTATTCGAAGCTCATGTGTAATACCCGAAGTTCATATGTAATATACCTACTTCCTGTATAATATACCAAGTTTTTTTGTATTATTTGTAAATTGTGTGTTCATTTACAGGTTTAAACTGATAACTATGATTTCGAAAAGACGGGAACAATCAAACAGGTGGGATACATACCTCTGCTCTGAAATACGCAAGAAGGTTGAACAACTTATCGAAGACAGTCATTCTCTGCAGGTGGGCCGATCCTACGATGACACCTACGAAGTTGTTAATGATTACAGCAGCACAATCAGTCTCTAGTTCTGGAAGTGCTCTTATAGAAGATGGGAAATGCATGGCCTCCCTTGCAAGCATGAATGTCCATTGTTACATAAATAACTACTTCTCAGTCGAATAGTATCATCGTGTATATGCGGGCCTAATATACCCGATCCCTGATAGTGACAAGCCAAGCGAGGACAAACATGACCTCTGAATAAGGCCGCCAATAACGCAGAAGCGCCTCAATCATCCACGGAGAAAAAAAAATCGAGCCACCGTTCTTAGCTGTCCAAGAATTACGCTCTGGTCGGTGCCATCAAAATGGACATAATCGTCTTTCATGTAAGGCAGTTATAGCCAATTGAACACGCGATGCGTATCGGCGATGGGGATATCTCATTTTTTGTTTCCACATTTTTTGTTGTTTAAGGACGCATGTTGTTTTTGTATGATATAAGTGTTAGTTGTGTACAATTCCCTGTTGGTATGTATTATCGGTCATTTCTGTGTATTACCTGTCGTTGCAGTGTATTATTTGTTATTCCAATATATTATATGTTGTTCTTGTGTATTATTTGTAGTTCGAGAGTAGTTGTTGTTGTTCATGTGTGTTAATTGTTATTTCTATGTATTATTTGTCGCTTTAGTGTAGTTTTTGTCGTTCCTATATATTAGTCATTGTTCCTGTGTAATATCTCTCGTTTCTGTGTATTATTTGATGTTCCTATGTATTATTTATCCTTCAAGTGTATTTTTAGTCATTCATGTGTATTATTTGGTTGTTACTGTGCACTGTTGGTTGTTCCTACCTATGGCTTGTCAAATGTATGTTGCTTGTTGTTGATGTGTAAGAATTGTCATCCCTCTGTAGTATTTGTAATTCGAGTATAAACAACGTTAGTACAAGTGGTCATGTCATACATGATAGAGGTGTGGTAATAGTATCACTTTGGAGATGGGCAGCATCCTCCTTCTCGGCGATAATATCATCTTCGGCCCCATCTTTTTTCCCAGAGGATCCCCCCTGTGGGCCAATAACTTCCATCACATTTGCATCCGGTATGACTTTTTTATGCATACTGTCGAGTAATATTCATGCGACGTAGTGGAGTCGCCGGTACGGGGCCTTTGATCATGACATGTCCAGGTTCTCCCCTTGTATTATTTGCTCCATATAGCGCACGAGGCAAACCGGGCAGTCACTGGTTCCGGGCGCTTATTGGCGGCAGTCACGTATATGCTCTAGCGGGAGGTTTTTAAATGCATTACCCCCTATATGAAGTCCATTTCAAAGAGCTCCCGCTAAAACGTGGGAAACGTTAACTGTCAGTGGAACATGTCAAAAACATAAGGGGTGAAAGGTCCGAGAAAATGCTGGATTCACTTACCATGGCTACGGCGTCAGTCTTGTAAGTGCGCGACTGAAGGGATGAATAGTGGGTGTACTTCGTGTGCTCAATGTCAAGGACGAGCAGATGATCGTGACCGTTGTACATGATTGGCATAAGTATTACTTCAGCCGATGTGTGCAACTACATAGCATCCTCCATTATGCATAATACCTGCTCAGCCACAAACTCCATTTTCTATAAAGTAAGCACAAGTGGCCGCATCACAACAGCGCGCTTCTTGAACATCCCTGGATTTGTCATCAGCTCTTCGAGGATTATGAGGATGAGGACATCGATGACATCGCCGGGGACTTGCTCTTTGCCTTCGAGGTGTACGTCGAGGCTTTCATGGGTCGTGTACCGGTACTTGTCCCTCTAAACAATGCTACTATTCACATAAACTCACAGGAACATAACGTACTAGACAAGACTCGACAGTACCACACAAGAAATGTGGATAATATATAGGAAGTGCGGACACAGGATTGCAAATAATACATAAAAAGAACACTTACCCCTTCAATACAAGTGTTCAAGTATAGAGAGATGGCCGCTTGTCCCATTTGGTTTAGCCCTCCCCCTAGACGTGGCCATTTTGAACCGAGACCGTGGAACTGAACCAGAACCGAACCGTCAAAAACCGAATTGGAACCGACAAAACCGTAACCGTAAAAAAACGGGAACCTGAACCTTCATACAAGGTTCGGTTCCGGTTTCATAATTTGAAAACCGTGGAACCGGCGGTACAACCACCAGTTCCAACCGGCGGTTCAATCAAAGGTTCAAAACAGAGGTTCAAACCGCCAGTTTAACTGTCGGTTTCTATTAAATCAATATATGTATATAATGTCATGAATGATTAGGGTTTTATTTTGTTAATATCATTAATAAGTTATTAATTAAATAATTATATGTTTAAAGATATTTTAGATAAATAATTAAAGATATTAACCAAATTGAATTATTTAGTTTAAGAAAAAAGAACCCTGAACTGTTTGAACCGTTGAACCGAACCCCAAGAACCCCCCCCGTGAAGCCTATGTATTTTTTCATTCTAGGGAGGAACCCTGCGTTATGCTTCTTCTAAACCTTGCTTTTCGTTGCGGCTGTTGTTGTACCATCATATGGTACTAATGCAATCGGGTCATCTTTTAGTTCATCCTTCTAAAACCTGGATAGGGACTCCAATGGCACGTCAACAGCGATTACCGCCTTCTCTTTCACTTTTAAAGTCTCTATCGAGCGGGATTATGTCAGTACGGATGATTTCTTTTGTGGGGCCCTTCTCTGTGCTTCCCGCATCTATGGAGTCTTCCTTTGTGTGGCTATCCTCTTCTGCGGAGTCCTTTTTGGTGTCATATTCTTCGTAGGCCACGCTTTGGAAGAGGCCTCTCTAGGGACAAATCACCCGAAGTTGCTTAAATTTTTTCCAGCACAGTCGTGCGTCACGTTATGTACTTAGGGGTAACAACTTTTCCGCCTTCGGTGGTTGATGGCACTAGAATAGTGTCGGCCAATGGAGCCTCAAGGGCAGCGGAGGGTCTAATGGGAGTTGGAGGGGGAGCAATAGAAGGGATTTCGAAGGGTGGGTCATTTGCCTCTAGGAAGTCATCGACTGGGACTGGTGGGGCAACTACTGCTAGAGGAATCTCCACCTCTGGGACGAGTACAACATCCTCATGAGAAGGTGTCCCCTCATCGCCGGTTATCTCCGCAATGCGCTGCGCAAGTCTATTCTCCGAGCTAGAGCCACCCTCTTGAACCTTCAACCTGATGTGGGGATTGGACTTGAGGATGGAGGAAAAGGGGCAGTTGCTGGTTCCACACCAGTGCCAGACCCCAGAGGCGATGACCATGAGTCAGTCCTTTGCCGCTTCTTCGCATCCAAACGAGCGTGCAATTCTTCAAAACCTACCTGCAGTTGTTGTAACACCCATTGCATATCATCGTCACCCCTGCAAAACATCAGCCAGGGTGGACAACGTAGACGTGGCTATTTTGAACCGAAACCGTGGAACCGAACCGAAACCTGCAAAACCGGAACCTGAACCTTCATACAAGGTTCGGTTCCGGTTTCAGAATTTGAAAATAGTGGAACCGGCTGTTCAACCACCGGTTCAACCAAAGGTTCAAATCGCCGGTTCATGTTAAATCAATATATATATATATATAATGTCATGAATGATTATGTTTTTATTTTGTTAATATCATTAATAAGTTATTAATTAAGTAATTACATGTTTAAAGATATTTTAAATAAATAATTAAAGATATTAACAAAATTATTATTGATTAGGTCTGATTTTGAACACTTGATTAGCCGATTAGGTCTGATTCCTGACATTCATCCAATTTATATGTATTGTGCCATGCCAAACTTTGTTACTCATGCAAGAAAATAAGTTATAATTAATTGATTATGCCACAAATTATTGGAAGGACAAACTTACCTTGATGATGGGAAAAAGCTAGACTACCAAGTTAAGATGACTTTATAAACTCATCATCATCAGACGAGTGGGTACATGATGGCTTCGGTACAACAACGGTGGCTTCTAGTTTCAACTCCTCCGACAATAATGCAAGCAATTAGGCATTATGAAAATATGAGAAATATGTATAATAAAAATAAAAGAATTACGTGGCTTTGATTCCTCTAGAGGATGCGTAGGCAACTTGATATAATTACAAGCCCTTTATTTTTTTTATTTTTTCCCTTTTCGTACTTTTATTGCAAAATATTGTTTTGAATTATTAATACTTTTATTTTTTTAATAAAATATTATATTAAATTAATTCTTGTATTTTTGTATTCATTTAATTTGAAATATTGAATTATTTAGTTTAAAAAAAAAACCTGAACCGTTTGAACCGCCAAACCGGAACTGTTGAACCGAACCTCGAGAACCGGAACCGAACCACCAAGAACCTTGCCTAGACGGTTCGGCTCCGATTCAAGATTTTTTTGAACCGCAACAGGCGGTTCTTGAACCGTGGCCATGTCTACAACGACGAACGAAGACTGACTTTTTTCGGGTGACTGGGTAAGGAGGTGCGACCGATCGTGCCACCTCGCTTCTCACTGGAATGGCCGCCGAGGGTCATCTTCTCACCATTCTGCTGGATTCTCATTGGAGGAAAGTCACCAGTATACGTCGAAAAGAAACCCTTGCAAAGAACTCAAAGACGCTTAAAATTGCAAAGGAGGATGATTGCAGGAGAAAATGATCTCCAGAGACTTCAGTGCAATAAGAAGAAGGCAAGGTGGTGCTAGAATGTGAGGGTCTCCTGCTCGCATCCCAACATTTCAGGCGACCGACCTTCCAGCCGTTTTCAACTTTCCAATGCCACTATAGAGGGTATTCTAGTCATTTCGCGGGGCTGGAATTCAGTTTATTGAAAAAGAGATAAACTGATAATTTCCTTAATCATGTAGCAGAATCTTCACCTCCGTTTGTTGTTTTGGGAGTGAAAGAAAAACAAACAATAAAAGAGGGACCTTTTAAGGATACCGAAATTTGGAGAGATATATTAGGAATATGCAAATTATTGGGAGTTATTAGTTACTTTTCTGTGTTTAATATCTTCCCTTGTTTGTTCATTAGTTTGTATAATGAAATATGTTTTTGACAAAAATAATAAAATATATTTGTTAAGTCACGTACTTTAGTTATTATTTTATTATTAGTTTTTCAAAAAAGGGGAAGTATGAAAGAAAGTTCGCAATCCCGACGATGTTCAACTCCTTGAACTTTGGGTGGGGAACAAGAAAACGTGGATTTGACCCTTGACCAAAGGCTATCTAGAAACTTGTTGACGAGCATGGTGCAAATCTGTTGGCTTCTCTCTTGACTTGGGGTTCCAGACTGGTTCCTATTGGCTACTGTCCCAAGATTTTTTTGGAGTTTGAGGGCAAGTGCTGGCTGTTTTTTTATTATTATTATTATTATTATTATTATTATTATTATTATTATTATATCTGGGCGGGTTGCAGAATTTGTATTGATTTGTTTTTATAAATTTCAAATTCTATTAGTTTTCACCATTTTTTAAGTAATATTTAATTTTTAAAATATATAAATATATTTAATATTTGAACCTGTTGCCTGCAACACATTTTACTAAAAAAAATTTGAAAAAACGCTCAGGTTTTGATGAGGAATGTTGAGTTGAAGATTCAAAAGTTTGAAACCTCTTTATTTACCTTTAGAAAAAACATAATTGTCTATATACCCCTGAAAAATATAAATAATTACGAATATACCCCTACCGTTAGATTCTGTTAACAGAAATTAATTAACTTTTATAATCTTGATTAAAATTTATAAAATTTTTAAAATAATATTTTATAACTTTATCAAGGATATTCATAAATAAATGACCATTCTATAATAAAAAACTTTTTTAAGGATATATATACAAAAGATATAATAGTTATTTTATATATGTAATAATTATATGTATTATTCAGAGATATGTATGTAATTATTTTTTATTCAAATATAATTATGTAATTTTAAAATTATTCAAAGATATACAAGTAAAAACCCAAAATTTTTTATATGCAACCAGTCTGTACTCAGGACATGAGCATGATGAGTCCACTAATTCCCCCTCCCCACTTCTTCTTTGATATTTCTTTCTCTTTAACCCAATTTAAATTAAATTAATACTGATTATTTTTTTTTCAACTGTGCTGCAAGAGAAATTGGGTTAAACATCCATTGGATTTGCTTTCGGTTGAAGGTTTTTATAGATGTAATTCTCATAAGGTCAGGCATTGATATTTGGACATATCAATTCAAGAGTACTGTTGTGGTTGAAAAGTGGTTTGGCATTTATTTTTGAAATTGCTTTTTCATTAACAGATTATATTATATTAAAAATATTTCAAAAAATTAATATAATCTTTCATTTAGATCAACCACTGCAGAGCTTTGTTCGAATTTGGAGATGATTATTAAGCAACTTACAGTAAATTAATGCTATATCTAATAACTTATTTGAATAGTAAGTAAGTATATATATATATATACACACACACACATAATGAACAGAAGGCTCTTCCCAATTTCATATATCCACAGATAAACCCCCTCTTTAAATTATGAACAAAACATCACTCCTTTTTAGGGTTACTTTCATCTGGGTCCCTGCGTGCACTAACACCGTTACAGTTTGCGTGGAGTGACGGTTATACCCCTCCACTAATGAAATAATGGGAGCTGGGACGGCGGTGCGTCTCCCGAGACCGTTCAGAATTATGAACGATTATTTGATTTCATTTCAACTTCTCTCACACGAAAGCGAAAGCGAGGACGAACCCTGTAGCTCCGACTCCGCCAGCGTGACGAACATCCGTTTCTCAGTCAATTTTGACACAATATTCTCTGGTAAGATTAATATGGTTTTATTCCATTCCCACACCGCCGGTTGTAGTTTAGGGTTTTGTGCTCTGTACCGGCGGTTCAGTGTAGGGCGAGCGGTTTCTGTTTATGAACGAATCTGTTTAGAATGCGGAGTTAAAGTTTACATTTTAAGGTTTTTGTTTAGAATTCAGGCATGTTTGGCTGAGCGCTGTTGTACGTAACGCAGATATGACATCCAACCCGGTGAACGGCAGATGCTATCTGGCGTCCGTTGTGGATACATTGGTCGAACTTAGGCAGCACATGTCACGAGCGCAGCTGGAGATGGTGTGGAGAACACCATTCGGCCATCTCATGGAGGTCGAGGGGTTGCTGCAGGAGAGGGGGCTGCTTGATGCCATCTCTCAGCGATACGACCACCAGACCAAAATGTTCAGAATCAGGGCGAGCCTGGTGAGCTTCCGACCCGAAGATGTGGCCGTTATCATGGGTCTCCGGTCAGACGGGGATGTGGTGTAGTTCAGGAAAAACAAGACACCGTCTGTTTTCGAAACGAAATGCATGTCCAAAGGCTTCGAAAGGACCCTGGATGCTATGAAGGCGTCCCTTCTGAGAATGGTCTGGATAAAGGGGGAAGAGGTGAACTTTGCGAAGTTGCTGGTGCTCTACCTCATGGGGACGGTGTTGTTCCTGAACACCACCCTCTCAGTCCCCAGATGGCTGGTTGACTATGCTGCCAACCTAACTGCGCTAGGAAGGTACGCCTCGGCGGAGGCCACCCACAGGTGGATCATGGAAGACCTCCCCAGAACGGCCGCCCGCGTGCAGTCAAGAGCCAGGGGGGCGAACATTGACACGGGATATCTGCGCGGGTGGTCCATCGCCCCCACCCTATGGCTCTACGAGGTCACTGGAACAGGGAACAAGGCCCATGTTGGGAGGACTCCCCGGATATTCTGTTACGGGGATGGCAGTTTTAGAAAACAAGCATTGTTAGAACAACTACTATCATCCATCGATGACAAACAGGTATGAAGTCTCTGTGTTCCCATTGCTCCCGTTTACCTTTCAAATGTTTCCGTTTAGGCTCTGGAGTTTCTATGCACTTATTGGTTGTCCCCGTTTAGATTCCAGACTTCCCGTTTACTTTTTACGGGTCCCTGTTTAGAATCCGACGTTCCGGTTTACCGTTCAAAGTTTCCCGTTTACATTTAGAAGGTTCCCATTTACCTTGGGAAGGTGACCGTTTACATTTTGAAGGTTCCCGTTTACCTTTTAATTGTTTTAGTTTAGGATCCGACATTACTGTTTATCTTTTAATGGTTTCCATTTATCATTTATGTTCCCGTTTATCTTTCTGAAGTTTATACTCTCTTGTTCATAGTTTTCCGATCTAACCATCGACTAAGTCGATGAGCAAGCATTGGTGTTGGTGCCAAGCCAGGATTCACGACCGTCTCCTGTACTGACGATGCAACCCTTCTCAGTGGTGGCGCGACGGACAAAACGTGGTGAGTCACCGGTTCCACGTAACAGCCCCCCCTCCCCCGCCGCAGTCGGCCTCGTCATGAGGCACAGGTGTCCCCCCCTCCCGACGGCACTTGAAGAGGATGTATTCACCTCGCTACAGCGGGCCTTCGAGACATTGTCGTGGGACGTCCAGCGACTGGCTTCCAGGGTGGAAGTCATCGAACGACGCCTTCGTATCTCCGCCCCACCTTCGGGGGAAGCCACACCAAAGTCTGGCTCGGTGTCATCTCCAGCAGATGCACAACGTGTTGAGAAGGTCGCCACTCGACGCGCTGCTAGGACTGTCTCCCGGAAAGGGGAACAGCTGCCCGTCAACATCCCTGAGATGCCTGTATGGGTTGCAACTCCTTCGGTGCCCACCGGTCCGAGGATGAAGAGAGTAGTCCGTAAGGGTGTACGGAAGAAGGATTCCCCAAGAAGCCCTTCGGTAATCTCATCCGGCAATGATGGCTCCGACACGGTCGACGTCGACAACATCATAGAGTCTTTGACCGAGATGAAAGGTAAAGTCGTCATTCCGACATTTAATTTTGATAGATGGAGTTAATCGAAGGGCGCCTCCGACATGCAAACCACCTTCAAGGATGAGGGACACGTGCACTCTCCGGTGGTGGCGCATGAGAAAGCCGCGGGCCCATCACCCTCTGCGGATGTCATGGACGAAGACGTCCCATAAGAACGAACTGCAGCCTGTACAGCTACTGCTCCATACACCTCCGCGGACGAAGGTGTCCAATCTGAGCTCCCTTTTCCCCCGGCAGATGTCGCCACGGACGCACAAGACGACGTCCCGTCTCTGCTCTCTGTTGAAGAGGCTGCACCATCGAAGTTCCCCATGGCGGATGAAAATGCGAGTGCATCCACCGCTGTCGAGGAAGCTCCATCTCGACCACCCCCGACGGAAGCGGAGGCTTAACAGTAGTCCCCCACCAAAGACGAAGATGCGTGCACCACCGCAGGGGAACCTCTAACGGATCGCCTCCCGACGGAAGAGGCGTCCCGACCACTGCTTCCTCCGGAGGAAGAGGTCACTCTACCACAGCTCCCCCTGGCGGAAAAGGCAGCTCCATCGCAGCTCCCCCTGTCAGAAAAGGTTGTTCTACCGCAGCTGCCCACATTGGACGAAAACGCCAGTGCAGCCACCGCTGCAGAGGAAGGTCAATCGCATCCACCTCCCACGACTGAAGAAGAGGCCCCACCTCTGCCCCAAATGGCACAAACAGCACATGATCACGATCCTAGGAAGCAATCGTCCGAGATCCCTGTCGATGTTGACACGGTTTCAGTCATTGAGAACAAGACTGGTCATTGGTCAAGACTGGCTTTCGACCCAAAAATAAACGACCGACTGCATTTCATCGATTGACTAAAATCGGGTAGGCCGCGATGGGGATGCATCTGAACTGTGTAATCGACAGGTGAGTAGCCATTTTTCGTTTACCTTATATGGGTTTTCGTTTACTTTTGTATGTTGCCGTTTACATTATATTGATTCGCGTTTACTTTGGTATGTTTTCTTTTACCTCAGCGTGTTCCGTTTACCTTTTGCTGTTTTCTGTTTACGTTAAGTGGGTCCGGTTTACATTATATGAGTTTCTGTTTAGCTTTCCCCGGTCATGTATGTTTACTTTGTCATTTACATCATGTACGTTTCCATTTACATTTTCCCGGTCCTGTATACTTTTGAGTGTTGTCCTCTAATAATTGTAATGGACTGCGTTTAGGACCGTCGTCTGGAAGAACAACCTCTCCTTCACGACAAGAGACCACTTATACACCTTGGTGGAGGGGGTTGTTGTGCCCGATGATGTGCTCGTGTTTGGTGTGTCATGCTCATGGAATCATGCAAGCGAACCCCCTAAACCTACAAAAAACGAACTGCTGTCACTCGGTCGCTGGCGCTTCTCATGTCGACGGCAGAGCACAGTGCGGAGGTGGCACTGACGTTGGTCGAGGCGGGCACCGCCAACTTCAACGAGGTTTAAATTATTCTGATACCCATAATATTCAACACACACTTCCACCTTCTTGTCCTCGATAAGCAGCTGAAACAATACCTACACTACACGTCCGCGCAGAGCCGCACATACGACGCCGACACGAAGGCCATGGTAGGGTCTTACGTCTCCTTGCCTTATCGGTCTTTGTCTCTTTTTTTTTTACCGTCAGATGACGACGCTGACACATTTTTACGTTCTACCAACAAAGGGAGCTCTTCGACGGCTGCCTCGCCGTTGAGGTGGGTGACGCCGGGACGGAGAATTACCCCCTTGTGCACGTCCGTGACTGCCCACGTCAGAAGCCCGATAGCTTGGACTGCTGCCTTTACACGATGCGGTTCATTGAACAAATCCTCAACGGGGAGAGTCTTCAGTTGCCTCAGTTCGACGTGCCACTTTTGCGTCTGCAGTATGTAGCACGTATTGTTATGGACGGAATCACAAGGGGGGAAGGGGATGGCGGAGCTGGCATCAAGAGATCGACGTCTGACTCATCAAAGGGAGCGGCTTCGGATTGTTAAAAACATGTAATAAGCAATAAAATGATTACTTATGTAATTATTTACTTTCGTTTGACATACCCGCGTATATGAATGTAAATAGGTTTTAATGATTTCGTAAAATTATACTCATTTGCATGGTTTCTTTTACTCGCTTACCCTGGTTTCTGTTTACGATCCAAAGTTTACGTTCAGATCGGGGTTGTTTCTATTCACATTACTGTGTTCCAGTTTAGATTTGGCAGTTCGGTTTACATTCCAGGGTTTCCATTTATATCTGAGTGTTTCTGTTTTCATTCTTGTGTTTCTGTTTAGAATGGGTAGTGTCTGTGTACAATCCAGCATTTCCGCTTATATCTGAGTGTTTCTGTTTGCATTCTTGTGTTTCTCATTAGAATGGGTAGTTTCTGTGTACATTCTAAGGTTTCCGATTATATACTAGTGTTTCGGTTTGCATTCCAGTGTTCCTGTGTACATGGTAGTTTCTGGTTACATTCCAGTGTTCTCCTTTAGATTCAATTGTTCATGTTCACATTGATGTGTTCTGCTGGACTCTCAAACTGCGATGGGTGCGTTGCACGACCGCCGATTGTGACCAACCTCCCAACACCTGCTGCACCTGAAATCATGTATAACTGTGGGCTGCGATTCGATTCTCTTCCGTTTTGGCCGACCGGGTTGTCTCTTCGTCATTGGGGGCCGGACGACCAACGGACGAGAATCATCTGTCGGTCTTTCATTGTCAGGGACAGGGAAAATCGCTTCTGCGTAAGACGTACGGTACATGTCTGCAGTGAAGTAATCGTCAACATATTCGTGGACGTTTGCATCTGCTTGCATTATAGCGGCGCATGCGTGCTTACACGGGATCCCATATACTTGCCACCGTCGGCACGAGCACGTCCTCCACGACAGGTTGACGGAGAAGTTATCCCGATCGATAACTTCGAAGCAGTCACGTGTTGATCTCCCAACAAGTAACGTACGGGCACAGATGGGTCTCCCACCGCCGAGATTGTTCACAGCGGTTACATAGCATGTTCATGCGCTTGAACCTAGGGTAAGTGGCGAGAGGCAGTGAAGCAGACGATATGGACAAAACATAAACGGGAATCGCTACAACTGAATCAGAACTAAACGAGGACTCGTAAAAGTAAACGGAAACAATAATAAGTAAACGGAAACGTCAATAACTAAACCGAAATGCATAGACGTAAGTGGGAAATCGGCGAACTAAACGGGGACCCGTAAAAGTAAACTGTAACAATAATAAGTAAACGAGAACGTCGACAAGTCAACCAAAACTCACAAACGTAAGTGGGAAATCGGCTAACTAAACGAGAACTCGTAAAAGTAAACGGAAACGATAAGAAGTACACGGGAACGGAGGGATCTAAAGAGAAGTCGGCATCATAAACAAAATGTAAGTTGGAGTACTAAACGAATGATTACCGGATCGAATCCACTATATTTGTCACAGGAAGATGTCTTGCCTCTTTAATCCATGCATTGAATGATTTGGCGATGTTTGAATACATCTTGCCCCACCTTTCGGCTTTGAACATATAATTTTCCCAATGTGCCATGTCGGATTTCTGGAGTAGCTAGAGACGCATGTGTGGAGATGTGTTGAACAGGTCGTTCATGGCATCATTGAACTCCTTCTCCGTGCACGCAAATGCAATCCTAACAATAATGGACCAACATAGCTCTTTTAATGACTTCCCAATGCCGGCGTTTGCCTTTATAAAATTTGCCTCCAGATGCCTGAGACAGTACGCGTGCGGATATGATAGGAAAACCTTACCGACTGCGTTGATGAGACCCTTTGACCTGTCCGAAATAAATGTTATGATCTTCGTGTAATCATCGTCCTTATATAACACATCGCTAAGCTTCGAAAGAAACCAAGTCCAGTTTGCATCCGTTTCGTTGTCAACAATGGCGAATGCAACATGAAAGAAATCGTCGTTGGCATCCTTCCCCGTTGCACCAAGCAAAGTGCCACCGTATTTCCCTAGCAAGTGGGTCCCGTCGATGAATAGTAATGGCCTGCAACCACTCTGGAAACCTACAATGTACCCGTGGAATGCAAAAAAGTCCCTTGTAAAACGGTCGCCTTCATGCTCCACTACAGCGACGCTGTAAGGATTCGTCTCTAAAACTTTCCTGGCATACCACATGAGGAGGTCGTAGCTCCCAACTTCACTGTCGTGAAGAACACACCGGGCGACCTCTTTCCCCAACCAAGCTTCCTTGTAAAACAAGGGAACGCCATGCTCGCGCATTATATCACGTTGAATATCAACGGCCCTGTAGAGAGGGCGATCTTTCAGCCTTTGCATAACCTGAGCGCTTACCCTTTTTGTTGAAGCTTTCAGGTGCGAGGTAGTGCCGATACCTACGCCGCATGTGTGTGCGGAGCACATCGTCTTTATCATAAACGTCTCTTGGTTTTCATACTTGGACGCGTGGACACACCATTGGCAACCAGCAGATGCACATTGGACGGTTACCCTTTGCTTGTCGTTCTTCACGAAGGTGAAGTTAAAATTCTGACTTATGGCGACACTTCGTAGCGTCTCCTTGAAATGATCACCATCGCGAAATCGTTACCCGACTTCAAGACATGCACTGGCAGGTTGGTCTACGGCCATAGACAGGGCACCTGACGTGTGTGGGTGGGATGACATTATGCGCCGACTCAATGATAGGCTATCCGAGATTGAATTCCTGCTCCTGGTGTATACAAGGAAATGCAAACGGCTATGGGTTAATGGAGAATCCCAAACGTAAACATAAAAGTAAACTAAAACACCCGAGACTAAACAACAACTCCCACAAATAAACAAAACCCCCAGAACTAAACATAAATGCCCAAAAGTAAACAGAACCTCACACAAGTAAACAAAAACTTCGGAACTAAACAGAAACACATAAAAGTAGACGGAAACAACCAAAAGTAAACGAAAACTCACATATGTAAACAAAAACTCCCGGAAGTAAACAGAAACGCTCAGCAGTAAACAGAAACTCCTAATCATAAACGGAAATGACCAAAAGTAAACGAAAACTCAGGTATGTAAACGGAAACTCTCAGAAGTAAACAGAAACGCTCAGACGTAAATCTAAACTCCTAATCGTAAACAGAAACTCACAAACGTAAACCAAAATGTGGCAATCCAAACGAAAACTACACAGGCTACCTGGAAACTCCAAAAAACTAAGCGTTAAGTATTACGTAATCGCTTTAGTTGAATGCACAAACGAAGGTGTCGTATTTACGAAAGTAAGGAGGAGCCCGGGGCCTCATCGACGGCATCGTCATCGTCAGTTGATGTAATGATAAGATCGACGGCAGGGTAGTTAAATATATGGTGAACGCGACACATTCGCTGAAAATCAATCTCGCACTCTATGGGACAGACCGTGCGATGTGCATCCGGGGTGACAAACTTCACACGAACACGCCCGATTTCGAGACTCCATCTTTCACATATCTCCTGCAGCATTGACTCCCATGTACTTAACACAGTGAATTGTAGCACTCGACCCTTTCCCTTGTATCTGACTATTGCGCAGAAGGTATCCATTGAGTCCTGCTGCACGAAACCCTCAAACTGCCATGCATTACAAGCACACAAATGTTCACAAGTTCTGCGCTAACAAAAGGAAAATGAAAAAAAAAAACCTTCACTCACCACAGCCTTTAGTGTGAACAAGTACGCCTGCTCTTTCAAGCGAACACGAACACTGGTGGAAGAGACAAACGTTACCACCAGCTAATGCAAGACAGGAAAGAAACAAAATGAACTCGAAGATGAAGGATGGAAACTTCGTTTACAAAAGCAATTATGGTAAGAGAAAACCTGCCTGAAAAAGCCTGCTTTCCCCTTTTCGCCGTACAATTTCAAAAAATTATGACAAAATCGGTCGGGCCCTTTCCCACCAAAGCCAAGGCAAAGTTGGTATTAGGAAAAAAGGCTAGTGACGGAGTTGGGCGAAGGGACTGAAAAGAAAGGTAACTTAAAAAGGAAGGATGGATAGTGATATTCAAATGTCAGAGGGACTGATCGGGATGTTTGCAATCGTACAGGGACTTATAATTAATTTTCCCATATATATATATATATATATATATATATATATATATATATATATATATATGTTTTTTAAAAACGTGAATAAACCCCCTCACACGTTTTTAAAATTCTCAATATTATATTAAAAGAGAACCAAACCTTTTGTTTCACATGGGAGCTAATAATATTATTACTTGCTTGTTACAATGATGATGTCATAATAATTTTTAACAATGATGATGTCATAATAATTTTTATTCGATTTAACCTAACTATATTCACATCAATTTAGTTCATAACTTAAATCACAACATTTTATTTTATATTTTGATTGTTATAAACCTTTAACTTATGTGGTGAGCTCTATGGAGAAACTTTTCAAGAATGGTACAAACAATCATTATGAATTCTCTAAAATAGTATGTTTGTTGGCTTGTATTTTGGGTGTTACTTTATTTTATGGAATCCATTATTTGTTTGGGTGTATATGTAAAATCGGGTGCAATTGGGGATTTCTGCAATGTCTCTTATGTGTTTTTCGGTGCTAATTTAATTAATTATTTTTGTGATCTTTCACAATATTTTGTTGCATTATTTTGTACTATGATGGGTCCTGGTTTATTAAAATATTTTTGGTATGTAGATTTATTGGGAGTTTTTTTTATTAATTTATATTAAAATATTTTATTAAGGAAGTTTTATATTTGGAATTAAATTATATAGCATGTCTGGACAGATCATGTTTTTAGTAGGATTGACTGCTTGGTAATATCATTGGAAAATTTGATTTATTCTAAGGAATTCCTGATTTTTATTAACAAAAAAATTGATCGTTAACTGTTATATAAAAATATCTCTTTTGTCTTATTATTATTAAATAATTGAAGTAGATTAGCACCATCATTTATTTTAAATTTTTGTATTTTTAAAAATTGTAGATGGCTACGAATGTCCTAAAGGATTAGTTATCTATTATGCAAATATTTTTAACTGCAGCCTATGTCGTCACGTTACTTTTGCGTAGCAAATGACGTAGAGTTTGTAGAGAACTATCAAGAAATCGGTTAGTAATTAGATAGCAATATTTGTCAAGGCTGGTGGATAGCAATGATACCACCAGTATCAATATGGTCCGCATGAACAAATCCACTTTTTTAATCTTTGCTCTATAATGAGACAAAAAGGTCTTATGAGAGATACGTTGCACACCACCATCGAAGAATAATTGTTGATGTTTCCACATACTATTGGATATAACCAACGCAATCTTGTCATTGCCCACAATTTTCTTAGGTCTGGCGAGACTATTAGTAGATACTTTAATCATGTGCTTTATGCGATTGGACAATTACGTGACGAGCATGTCCACCCACCTAGTACACAAACGCCAATATACATAACATCGAGTCTACATTATACCCTTATTTCAAGGTAGTCATACATTTTTTTTACTTATCTTGAATTTACTAGCTAATAAACAATTCTTAGTTATACTTTAATAATGATAGGACTGTATTGGGGACTCTAGATGTAACCCATATATATGCTTCTGTTCCTGCATCTGAAGTTGAAGCATTTCGTGGACGGAAACCATACCCTACACAAAATGTGCTTGCTGTTGTGGACTTTAATTTACGTTTTACCTATGTCCTTGTTTGATGGAAAGGTTCAGCACATGATGCTCTAGTCTTACATGATGCACTCGAGAGACTGAATGGCCTATCAGTTCCTGAAGGTATCCATTTTGTGCAGTTTACTATAGGTTAACATACGGCAATAATCTATTAGCGATAATCTTATTAACTGTTATATTTGATTTTTCTTAGGAAAATTTTACTTGATTGATGCTGGGTACGCTACAAGACCAGGATTTTTATCTCCTTACAGGGGTGTTTGGTACCACCTCAAAGAGTTTGGTTCTCGCACACCGATGAACCTTAAAGAACTCTTTAACCTTCACCATTCATCAGCTCGTACGCCAATTGAACGTGCATTTGGTTCTCTTAAGGGGCGTTTCAAAATTCTCACATCTAGACCAATTTTCCCATTCAAAACTTAGGCTAAACTAGTTTTAACTACATGTATTCTACATAATTACATCTTAAGTGAGAGTGAAGATGTGTTTATACCATCTAAGAAAGAATGGACTTCGCATTGGCCACCTTCACAGACTAACACAAGGGAGCAAAGAGAAGAGACCTAAGAATGGGTGGCATACCGAGAACCAATTGCGTGTAATATGTGGGCAAATAAGTAGATAGTTAATAGTTTGCTTATGTAACAAAAGATATATATATATCTAGACCATGAGTTGTACTATTATTTGTTTGTGGACCATTTTGTAAGTCAATGCTTATGGTAATTGCTGGGAACTTTCTGGGGGAATTATCAAATCCTTACAATGCTTTTTGGTAATTCAATATTTTTGGTAATTTAATGTTATGATAGGTTTTTGGTAGCTAAAATATTTAGTTGTTTTTTCTGGTGTTATTGCTATGCAAATGTGTAGATTTATGAAGTATATTTCTTATTCTTCTCAATGATCACATGTAATCTTTGGCAAAGAATTTTCATGATAGGTTTTTGGTAGCTAAAATATTTGCAGTTTATAAATTTTATGTTTCCACTCATAATTGGGAAATTTTTTTTTTTTGTAACTACTTATTGTCAACCTAAAGTCAAAACATCTGCCTTAACTTTATGTATTTGGATTGCATTGGTGAACTGTAACTACTTGTTGATAAATTGAAATGAAAATTGAGACGCACTGAATTTTGGATGGATGTGAAATTTTGGATTCCAGTGAGGTTTTTATATTTTTATACCATGTTCTTAATGAAATTTATGCTTCCTTTTTTTTAGTAATTGTTAAAATTAGTAACTGGTTCCTTTTTGTTTTTTTTTTTTCATTTTAGCATATCTCTTGCTTATGATATCCCTTAATTTGCTATAGTATTTGATCACATAGCAGCATAAATAATGTGCAAACCTTATCTATTGTATTTGATAACATAACAAGATGAATAATGCTATATGTGTTTTTGATGGAAAAATAAATGATGCATCTTTTGATTTCTTCCATAATGTGGCATATTTTATAACTATTGTTATCTTTTTATAGCATGTTCATTCTGAAATTTATGCCATTGAGTAGTTGATTTGATTAAAATTCAATTGTTCTTTTTTAAGAAACAATGCTTATGTGCTTACCAGTTGTAGAATGGACAGCATCAGAGCATCAGAGGATAGCCAAGCATCAATAATAAGAAACCCTACCAAGAGAACTGATGGCAACAAAAGGTGGACGTCTACTGAAAGCAGATTTTTCATACAGTTTATGGCTTCCCAAGAGGAACAAGGCTTTAAAGTTGATAAAGGTTTCAACCCCAAGCATTCCATGCCTCAATTAAGGCAATAAAGGAGGAATTTGGCATTATGGTTATTGAATCAAATGTGTCCAACCACCTAAGGATAGTTAAAAAATGATGGGCATGAATCAAAAAACTGAAAGAATTAAGTGGAATGGGTTGGGATGATGGACTGAAAATGATAATCATGGGTGAGTCAGAGTATAAGAACTATATCAAAGTACTAATTTACTTGGAGGCAATTCTTATTTATGGTTTCTTTTGTTTTTTATTTATGTATAAACCCTTTACTAATTTGTTCTTGTGTACTAGATTTATCAATAAGATGAACAGTTTCTAAACAAGCTAATTGAAGATCATGATTTGCTGGAGACTATTTGTGGTAATGACCAGGCTCGTGGACGTAATGTTGTTCACTTTGGGGATGAAATTGGCATGGACATGTATGATAATGAAAACTTTCGGCAATCGCCTCAAATTGGTGGTCATGAGGATATGTCTTTCAAGGAGACAAACTTTCATGCAAATATATCAACACCTATCCACAAGCATTCAGAAAGCTCAGAACCATGGGGAGCAACATCCACTCAAACAAGAAGAGAGAAAGGAAAAATAAAATTAATCTCCGAAGTTAAAGCAATATAAAAAATGAAGAACACATTTAAGGAGGCGCTGGGGAATATGATTTCAACTCGTACTTTGTCCTTCGCCAAAGACCTTATGAACGAGTGCATGAAATTAAAAACACATGATTATTCTGGTCGTGAGATTAATGGGGCCTATGGTTGGTTGATGGCGGATGAAGTGAGGGCTATATCTTTCTTAGCGAAGGATGAAGAAATTAGAATGTATTGGGCAGAGGAGTTTTTTGAAACAATGGCTAATCGAAGAGGAGGGTACTGAGGGCAAAATTAGCAAATCTTTGTTTTTTATTTGTACTATGCATGCTGAACATCGTTTGTTTGTAATTGTCTCATTTGTTACTGCCTTTATTATCTTGATCCAGAGACATGTTGAATGGGAAGCACTAGATGGAGGATTATGAATGTAGTTTCCTCCTAGAATGTTTTTGGGAGTGAATGAGTGTTGTATCAAAAAATTTTTATGAATTGATCTTGTTGTACATATTGCCTCGCTTTATTTATTTTTTTCATAGTTGTATGACATATGGGGTACAAAAGACTAATTTCTAGCAATATTATTATTCAAAAATATTAAACTAGGTACTATGAAATGTAGAAATTTATTTAATTAAATTTTGAGTAATAACTCATTTAATTAATTTTTTATTTAAAATTTATTTAACATGCATGATTAAATTTTATTTAGCTCAAAATTATTTAAGTAAAATTTAATAAAACAAGTAAAATATTATTAGGAGAATTCATCTTTGATAATATATTTAAAAAGTATATCACTAATTTAGAAATAATTTAATTAAAAATTTAATGCTTATATTGAGTATAATAATTACATTCAATAAAATAAGCACGTTTGAGGGTTTGGGGGTAATCTCACCATGGGTGCCCACATCTTTTAATACATCAAATCAAACACCGAATTTCATAATACAGATTTACAAATCCCTCTAAACAAACATCAAATTCTGTAATACAGTATTTTCAGTTACAGTTAACCAAATACCAGAATTTGCATTACTGTATTTTCAAATGCATGAATTTCCAGTTATATTGTATATGAAAATCTAATGTGTTTATAATTACATCCAACTAAACGCCTAAGATAGTTATGCCTATGATATTCATTAAAATTTTCATACAAAGAAATATATTTGACTTGTGTCCAAAATTGAGGAGTTGATTTTACTAACAAATTGAAACCCAAAAAAAAACATGAGTCACTTGATTGGAAACTAATAATGGTTATTTTCTTTGTTATCTTCCATTCCCACATTTGCTTTTCTAATCAACAATTTAAAAGACAATTTTAAGAAAAGAACAACCACTAATCCCGAATGGATTTAAAGAAGATCGAGAGGTTATGATTCTCTTGAATGATGAAATTTGTTTTATTAATTGAGTGGGGTATTAATTTGAGACCTTCATATGACGTGTAGAATGGTGAGAGTTTGAAGTCCCCGTAGATGTATTAACTCATGGTTGATGTCGCACTCTTCACTTACGTGACCCCACAAAGATAGGGCGTGTTTAAAGCAATAACTCACTCGCTCACATCCCTTAACAAGCTTGTTCAAAGCAATAACTTATGCATGTTATAGATGCTAACACTGTTTGTCACTTTTTGTAAAATAAATAAATAAATAAAATCAATAGTTTTTTGTGTAAAATGTAAACAATAGTTGGTTGAATGTATATAAAATATTTTTAAGATATTTGCATCCAAAAAAAACGAAAAAGAAAAATCTTTCTTAGCTTTGCTTAGATTTTGGTATATTGGGGGTTAAGGTAAAAGAAGATGTTAGTTCTGATTGGTGTTTATGGGTTAATTTTCACTCAAACTCTTATATATGCACATATACACACGCAATAAGACAAACAATCAAGAGGAAGGAGGCACACAAAATTGGTGATTTAGTTCGACACATCACTTGCCTACTTCTAGGGCCAAACCCGGAGAAAAAAATTCACTAAAAGAGGGGAATAAATATGAGTAACATTCTCACTCATTCTCACAATAGAATACAAGAATCTTCTCTAAATTGGCAGATGCTCATTCTCTCACACTAGTGGTTCATCCTAGATTTCAAAGCATAGTTTCTTATATAGTTGTCTCCATGCCCCAAATATAATGCAATCCTCTTTTAGAATCTTTGTGGCTTCTTATCTTGGACACCTTTCAAACTTTAATGTTGCATCTCCAATTGAGTCTGAGCTTGCAATGCCGCATGGCTGCTGATTCTAACTGAGTTCTGACTCCCATTACAACATGATCTCACGAAAGCCCCAATACTCATGGTTGTATCAATCTCACAACTTATCAGCAATTAGCTTTTCTTCTCACGTCATATCAGTAGTACTCTCTTCAAGGGTCACACCTCAAGTAGCAAGTGTCCATCTCACCAAAGATGAACTTCAAAGATCTTCAAATCTTTTTTTTAAACTTGATCTTCAATCATCTGAGTTTGGTTTTTAAAATCTTCAAACTTTATCTTCATTTATTCAATTTTGATTCCTCAATTTTCTTATTACTAAACTTGATCTCCAATTCATCCTAGTTTAGTTCTTCATAATCTTTCAAACTTGATCTTTATTCATCCAAGCTTGGTCTTTAATCTTCTCTATATATGATAATGTCTTCAAATAGATCCGCTTATAAATGGATTCAATCTTTCCTCCAAATCTGAGCTTCAAGTTGCATTGTTAGATATGGTCTTCAAGATCTTGGTTGCTTGCTCTTACCTTTCTTAACTTGTGTCTACAATTAGTTTCTCACCGAACTTGGCCTAAATTACTTTTGGTTTCCAAGTAGTTATTCCCCATAATTAATTCACTTACCAAAGATAGATTGTATCATCTCTTTAAATGTTCATAACATAGTCATTGTTTGCAACTTTGCGCTTCAAGAGAGATCTTCCACGTTGATGCACTTGCCTATAATAGCTCCTCCAAAGATAGTCTTCATGTCTTCATCTTTTATGTATCTTTTGCTATATCATTATGGTTGTTATGTCATCTTCACGTTTGTCAAATAATGCCAACATAAAACCTCAGCTCTAACAGAAGGTTTTAAACCATACTTTGTTTGAGGTGAAGGTAAAGTAAAAGAAAATATTAAATCATGTATTGTTTGATTTGAAGGTTATATGCTAATATTACTAAATTAAAAATGAGTTTTCTAAAAAAAATGTTATATAATAATAAACACATAATTGTGGTTCCCCAGACATCGATGGCTAATGGTGATGAGTTGAGGATTACTGGTTGTTGGTGGCTGGTGGCGACAGGTCGGTGGTGGTGGTGCATCACTGGCCATTGGTCACCAATGGCAGTGGATTGCTAGTCGACAATTACCAATGGTGGTGGGTCACCATGGTATTTTAGAAAAATGTAAGGGTATTTAGGTCTATTGAAATTATAAAACTTATCTAACCCCCAATTTAGAAGGTTGAGAAATGAAGGTAAAATAGAGATTTTCAAATCTCGATTTTACTCTTTAAATCTTAAAATTCTCTCCCTAAGCGTCCCTCACTTTACCTCCAAGTACTTCCACATCCAAGCAAACCTTGGAGGACCTTTTCTCAGTTATACCACTAGGTTCTCTAAAAAATAATTGCCAGATTTTTCATAAGAGCTAATATAAAGAACCAAGGTTAGTTCATGAAGCCTCAACTTACTCCGGACGCTTTTTCCTGGGCAAAAAATTCAAAACAAAGGCTAAAGTTGATCCTCATATCGTCATTGTTGATAAATTATTTTTTTATTACAAATAAAAAATTCAAAACTATGTACTAAAAACCACCACCTTTTTAACTTTGAAATTAAAAAATATTTGGAAATTTTAGCTCTTTTTGGGTAAAATCCCGAAACAGTCTCTTTATTATAGTCACTTTGACCTTTTAATCCGGATATTATAAAAATTTCTAAATTAATCTTTCTATTTTTTTCAATTAGGCAAATGAAGCCCTAGAGCAAATGCCATCAACTTCTCCATCAAATTTTGTTGGCGTCACTTAAAATATTAAAATACCATTAAAAAATTATTAAAATTATGAAAAATATAAAAATTATTTTAAAAATTATAGTAAAATTATAATCAATTATAAAAAGTTAAAATTTTAAAATTATAAAAATTATAAAAATTCAAAGGACCACCAGATACCATGCCACGTGTTGGACACCGTTTTCCAATCTCGGTATAAAATTACCCCAACCCAAAGCCGTAAAACTAACTCCCTAGTCCTATCTTCTCCAACCCCGATCCCTACTAGCAACTCTCTCCTCATATGTTTGCACCACCCCAAGTTGAGTAGGCACCACCATATTGTAGTCTCCACAGGTGATGTTGCTACCGCCTCAGCACCTAGATGAAGAGATGATGGATGAAGGTTGGACTCTGACTACTTAGAGGTGGTTGCTATGTCACTTGTGGAAACTACAACACTATGGTGATGTCTCAACTCGTGGAAGTGAAAGAAAGATAAGAAGAGGGGTACCGCTAGGGATCGAGGTTAAAGAAGACAGGGTCGAGGAGTTAGTTTAAGGTTTAGGGTTTGGACAATTTCATAATGGTCCTTTGAATTTTTATAATTCTCTTATGATTTTTATAATTTTTAAAATTTTTCATTATATATTTCTTTTATATTTTTTTATAATTTTTTATATTTTTTAATAAATTTTATAAAATTTAAATAATTTCTTGTTAATATTTTAAGCAACATCATCAAAATTTAATTGAAAAGTTGACAGTGTTTGCACGAGGGATTTAATTTGCCCAATTTTAAAAAATAGAAATATTAAATTAGTAACTTTTATAATAGAAGGATTAAAAAGACATATTCACTATAATAGAGGGACTATTGAGGAGATTTTATTTTATTTTTATATAGCAATTGTGAAAAATATTATAAAAAAAAGAACAAAAAATAACCAAATGTATCCTATCTCAAATAAATATTAAAAAAATTAAAAACTTATCGTGAATAAATTTAGGAGGACAATTGCAATGAATACATTCTAGATTTTATGGATGTAGAGATGATTTTTTTTTTGCACCAAATAGAAAACTAACATTATTATCGCCAAATTGTTTGAACAATTGAAATAAACTGCAAATAAAGGTATTTTCTCAATTTTATTATTTAAAAAAAATTATTTATTAATCCCCGGAGCTTTTCAATTATCCCAGTAAATCTTTCTGACAAAATAATATCCTCCCCAGTCCATCATTTTTATATTTAATTTTATGCAATTCCTTCTATAACCTTTAACCATCAATATTTTAGAAAATCCCATAATACCCTTTGGCTTTTTGGGAGGGAATTTTTATGCCTTGCATAATCAAAGCATGGTGTTTTGTCTTTTAACATACTTCACAAGTTTTCTCCTTCTAATGTTTTCCTTGTTAGGGAAGTCAGTGGTGCACCTTTTTCATTTTATTCTCTTCTTCTTTCTCATTGCCATTGTATGGTAAGTATTCTTTCTTTCTTTATCACACATATCCATTTCCTCCATCCATACCAAACTCTTTGATAAAGCATTATTGCGGTGGCCACCGAGTTTTCTTGATCAGACTATCTTGTGGAGCATGGGAGGTGAAGGTAAGTCTAGGAGCCCCGTTGAGATTCAGTTTTGTTTACGTTAACATGTTTTCATTAATATCATGTTGACGGGTCCTTCACTATAGTACTTTTCGTTGACGTAAGCGCTTGATGGATATATTTATAATATTGTGAAGTATAAAGGAGAGGGTTATGTGCTCGATTTCATTATCTTGTCTGGATTAAAGCCAATATTGGAGGAAATTTGCACATATTGGGCCTTTGTAAGTCCCACAATGGGAGTAAAGTATGTAATCTCAAACAAGCACAAGACGATATCTTCCATTAGCTCAAAAGATGACTTTCAAAACATGTGCAATATTTACCTTATATAGATGAATGCGGTAGATATGATGGTAGAGACGGTGAAAAGAACAATAGAGGACACCTCTTGCTCATCAATGCCACTATAAATATCATTTCCTTCTTGGTCTTTCACTTGTTTGGATTTTCGAACCCACAATAATTGTTCCCTTACTACTGCAATGGATGATATGTGCATGATTCACATAGTGATCGGTTTTTCAATTTTTTGGTCATCAAAATGCTTCTGTATATACTAACCTTTGTTAGTAGTTAATTTTCCTTTGTAGTAATTAGTTTTTGCAATTACTGATGATTTATTTTGTAAATATTCATTTGTCAAATGTTATTGTTCATGTATTTTACTAAATATTTACTCATTTCATCATAATAGGGGAACCATTATCACAAAGCCTTTTATTCAACCTATTGCCCATGTTGCCACCAATGCTATATTTAGGAGCCTTAACAATACGTAATTCTTCATAGCATTCAGGAGCTAAAATTATTACGATTGCTCAACGTTTCAAAAAAATGCAAAAGACTTGAAGGATGCATTGTGTGACCTAGCCATCAATAGCACTTTCAACTTTTGGTTCATTAAAAACGATAGAGATAGAGTTGCTTTCACTTGTGTTGCTGATAGTTGTCAATGAATATGGAAACCAATGATAGAATAGAGCAAATAATGTGATATTTGCCGAAAATTTAAACCAAAACATGTGGCAACTATAGGCCTTCTACAGTGTTCACTCATTCCTCGGTCCATTTTTTTTTATATAATTATGGACTTTATAGAGGGTTTGTCGAAGTTTAATGGAAAAGATGTGATTCTAGTAATGGTTGACAGACTAACCAAATATGCACATTCATATATGGTTGCAGCAAAAGCTCAGTTGTTTTTGGATCATGTCTACAAGCTACATGGGTTTCCATCTATAATAGTCACCAATAGAGACCCGACATTTATGGGCACATTTTGGCAGAATTTCTTCAAGTTATAGGATGTTAATCTTAAACACTCATCATTTTATCATCCCCAAACTGATGGCTAATCCGAGATGGTCAACATGCGCTTAGACACTTATCTCCATTGCATGTCTAGAGATTTGCCAAAGAATTGGTGTTCATGGATTCCATTGGCTAAATTTTGATATAATACTTTAAAACCATTCAAGTACTAATATTACTCGCTTCCAAGCTTTATGTAGAATTCCTCCACCCATACATCTTCCTTATTTCCCTAAAGACTCAATGGTAGTAGCTATTAATCTGTTACCATAAGATAGGGAAGCAATAATTCAATTACTTCAACATTACCTCAAGTGAGCTCAGTACCAAATGTTAGCTTTGGTAAACAAGCACAAAATTGATCAGGTGTTCGGCATTGGAGATATGGTCTACTTGAATTGTAACAATATCACCAAAATTTTGTGGTATCATGAGAAGTCCCAAAAGGTAGCAACTAAGTACTTTAGGCCATTCAAAATATTGAATAAAATTGGAGAAACTGCACATATATCGGCCTTGCCTCTAAATTCAATTGCCCACCTAGTTTTTCACATTTCCTTGTTGAAAGGAGCACTCTCTGATGCGTAGGTAGCCTCCGGTCTTCCACCTTCTCCTCTTCCTACTACTCTTTCAAAGCCTGTGGCAATCCTGGACAAAAGTATAATCTAGAGGGGCAACGTTGCAATGACTTAATGATTGATCCTTTGGTCTAGCACCTCCCTAGCCAATGCCACCAATGCACATGCGATCTCTCTAATTTTTTAATTTACCTTGAAGTCAAGGGAATTTTAAAGGGGGGAATATTGTTGTGTGGCAAAGGAAGAGCTAAGTGTTCAATGGGTGTTCAATAAAGCTAGTTTCATTCGAGTGTTAAAAGAAATAGTTAAATTCCTGATGTGGCATCATATGGGCAAGAGGAGTTAGGAGGCATCGCATCCTAGTTGGCAGGGGATTGAATGTTGATGATGGTGAGGGAGTTGGTTAGTTAAGTTGAAGAGTAAATGTTAGCCTTCATTTAAATATGTTGGGGTCCCATCTAATAAGTTTAGATTTAGGTCGTTTGCTGCTATAATAAAAGAGACAGTGTATTACTAATAAAAGGATGACAATAGTGTAGAATGTTTTCTTTCTTTTCTCTTAGTTTCATCTCTTCCTTCTCCTTCTTCTACTACCTCTTGTCTTCTTCTTCTTCTCAAAATAAATTCGGTTCCCTCGTAACATTATTGGTGGAGAAGAGATGAAGGAAGAAGTTGGATGTGATGAGAGAGATGATTCCTTCTCATTCTTCTACAACTTCTTGTCTTCTTCTTCTCCTCAAAACAAATTCAGTTTCCTCGTAACATTTTTAATTTTTGACGCTCATTACATATAAATGATACATTTCTACTTTAGTGGCCCATTTTCATTGGTTTCTCCTGTAATTTTAAGCGATTCTAAGTTTAAAAAAAAATAAATACGCAATGTATACATATATATAATTATATATATCAACAATGTGAGTATGCGTACTTACACATACGATTTTGAGGATATAGCCATGCCCAAACTCGTTAAATAATATTTACCCTACACATCATAGATATTTTTGTGAGTACCTATAAGACCTGTGTCCGATTGTCATCCCATATTATAATAGATTTAAAAAAGCAACTATACATAATTTGATGGATTAATTAGAGGATTACACTTCCTAAATTTGAAAAAGAAAAGGGCTTTTTTCCACTGTAGCCATTCTTTTTTTTTTTAATTATCAAAATAACTATACACAAAATATATTTACCAAACCAACCATGAAACCATCACATCAACCCCTATCTCATCGCCCATATGTTTTTAAAATATAAAATATTAGGTCTTTTTCCAAAAACACCCTTTATTTTTTAAAAAAATATAAATAAAAAATATTATTATTTTTTAAACCATTTTTTATTTATTATTATTTTTATAAAAACCCAAAAAAATAAAAATATTTTTTAACGGGTTTTTTTTAAATATATATTATTTTAAAAATATATTATTATTTTTTAAAAACACCCTATTTAAGTTGTTATTTATTAAAAGCTTTTTTAATTGCATTTATTTTAAAAATATATTATTATTATCATTGATTTATACATTTTTTTATTTTTTAAGTAATTATTAAAAACTTATTTTTTTAAACCACATTTTTTAGAAAAAAATATTATTATTATTTGGATAACTAAATATTATTATTATTATTATTATTATTAAAAATGATATGCATTGAGGCACACCATGTAATGACATGCATTGACTGCACATCAAGTAGGCTTCAGTTGTAGAAAGAATTTGATTCCTCTAAAGCTGGTTGTGCATGCCTACTTGACAAGAAACACCATGTGTTAATTACACACCAGGTAGCCTTCAGGATAAGAAATAACATGCATTGACTGCACACCAAGTAGGTTTCAGATGTAGAAAGAATCTGATTCCTCCTATAAAACTGGTTGTGCATGCCTACTTGATAAGAAACAGTATACATTGATTACACACCAGGTAAGCTTCAGCTATAACAAAAATAAGATTCCCCCTATAAAGCTGGTTGTGCATGCCTACTTAGCAAGAAATGACATGCATTGATTGCACATCAGGTAGCCTTCAGATGTAGAGAGAATCCGATTACCCCTACATGATAAGAAATGACAATGACACACCAAGTATATTTCAAATATAGGGGGAATCTTATTCCTCCACAAGGTAGGCAAAACTCCATGTATAAATATCTCTCCCTCCTTTTCCATCTTCATAAACTCTTAAGCTTTATCTTTCTCTTTCACAAAATGTTAGTAGACATTTGTTAGATATACATATGATACATAGTTTATAATAATTATTTTATATGCTTTTTTTTCCCTAACATGCCTTCTCTCACTTTGCTTTCAGGATGAATAATACAGAGGTAGCAGTGATTGTTTATTGGGGTGGTCATTTACTAGAAACAAATGAAAGACCTTTATATTCCGGGGGGTATAAAACAGCAGTTGGGGTTGACACCAACTGCACTTTAAGTGCATTAGAAAAAACGATTGCTACTGCTATTAACTTCAACTTGAGCAATAACTATATGAACATCAAGTGTAGATGGCCTATAAATGGCGGTACTAGTCCTAACATTAATATTGATAGCGATAGAGCAACATCATTAATGTTGAGGTTGCGTACCCCAATATTATATGTCAATGAAGGATGACCGCGTGTAATCCCAACCACTACATACACTGTGGACATTTTGTAAGTTTGTGAACTTTTTACCTCATAAAAATATATATGTCATTTTCTGGTCCCTTATCTGTAATACATATATTTTGGTTTTCTTTGTAAGCTTCAGAGGTGTGCCACTGATAAATAATGAAGTTGGAAGCTCCAGTGGTCATAAGCATTGGAGGTGTAATGAAGATCCTATTGCACCTGCAAATGAGGCTGATAATGTTGAGTTTGAAGCCCCTACAAATGACAACAATGATGATCACAATAATGACTATGATGACAATGATGATGATGATCACAACAATGATGATAGTGACGATGAAGACGAAAGTAGTGATGATGATACAAGTTTACCCACTGATGTGCAAGGTGTAATAGCAGAAGATGCCATGCACGCAACCACCTCAAACATGGAGTAAGGGGCAAACGTGGCCTCACTTGATTAGACAAAATTTAAGCCTATTGCTGGTATGTCAACAATAGATGATTGGTACAACACAACAGAAATAGATGATGTGGAACCACATACATCAACCAGAGATGAAGAGTCATTAAACTTCAATGATCAGGTTGGTCGTATATTTAATTCAAAAGCACAATTAATAGATTTACTGAGTCGTTGGTCTATAAAAAAAGCAGTTAAATTTATTCGTGTGAAGAGCAATAAATCCATGCTCATTGTAAAATGTGCTAGTTCAGATTGCGATTGCCTCCTTCATGCTTCAGTTTCTTCTAGAACATCTCTATGTGTTGTGAAAACTTGTTCGAAGCGGCATAGTTACACCAATGAAAGAATCCAAGCTGACAATTGGCATTGCACAGCTAAACTGATCTATGAATTAATGTTGTCAACATTAAGAGCTGATTTAAGCCTGAGCATAGCACAAGTACAAACAATGGTGAAAGACATGTACCATGTTGATGTCGGTTATACAAAGGCTTGGAAAGGGAAGAATAAGCCTCTTAAACGTATATTCGGATTATGGAAGCAGTCTTATGCTGAATTGCGGATGTATTTTACTGCTTTGATATGCTCCAACCTAGGTACTATTGTTGACTTTGATTCTGAATGGGATCCTGGATGGGAGCGTTTTAAAAGGGTATTTTAGGCGTTTGGACCATTTATAATTGGTTTCAATTCTTGTCATCCCGTTCTCTCGGTAAATGGGACATTTTTGCATGGGAAATACAAAAGAACTCTATTAATGGCTATAGAGGAAGATGCTGAAAATCACATATTTCCTTATGCATTGCCATAGTTGAATGCGAGAATAGAGAAAGTTGGTTATGGATTTTAAATAATATATACAAACATTAGATCCTACACATCCTATATGCTTTATCTCTGACCGATTCAAAGGTAACGTAAATCTTGTTCGTAAAGCTTTCCCTCCACAATACGGCCATGTTCATCAGTACTGTTTGCGACATCTTACTGATAATTTTTTACAACTTTGCAAAAGCAAATCTGGTGCAGATCTTTTTTGGAGGGCGTCAATAGTTGTTTCAACACGAAAATTTGAGGAGTTGAAGAACATATTGACTGAAAGATACCCCATGTTTGCAGATTTCTCCTCATCTATTGGGCCAAGGGAAATGTAAACAATGGTGCATAATAATGGTAGACGTTGCGGACGGCACAACACTAACTTATCAAAAAGTTTTAACTCAGTTCTCAAAGGTGGTCGTGGTTTACCTGTAAGAGCTCTTGTATCATCGACTTTCCATCGTACTGCGATGTATTTTTTTTTAAAACCGTGAACGCGGACTTGCTATGAATTGAACTTTGACAACGAAGTAAGAAGCAAGGATGCATGATGGTATTGAGAAAGGACGATATTTAAACGTTCGGCACTTTAATTATAATGAATTTCAAGTTACAGAATGTGTTAATGAGGACACAATTGACTATGAAGTAGTCCTTAATGGAATTCATTCCACATGCACGTGCGGATTTATGGTTGCTCATCGATTCCCATGCATACGGTGGCGGAACCGAAATAAAATCAAGGGGGTGCTTGACCATGATGTACATAAGAAATAATAAATATATTAAAAGGACTCTCAGGACCAAGGGGGTGCTCAAGCACCACCTTGCTCCCCCCCCACTGCATGCATACATGTTTTGAAGGTATGTAATGCCGCAAATACAAATATCAACCCATGTGTTGTGCCCGCTTGGTATACTTTAGGCTCCTACAGGCAGACCTATGCTCCATGTTTTCATTCAGTACCAAGTTCACAGTTTTGGCAATCAGTCCTGGACCAAAGATGGTTCCGCCTGTAGGACGATAAACCGCCGGCCGATCAAAGATCAGACGTAGACACATGCACATGGATCAAAACCCTGATCCTAGTATACATAATTTATGCTCTTTACGTAAACAAGCTGGACATTATATAACTACTTGCCCAACACGGGGTTGAAATATGTAATGTAAGAACATTGATGAATGTATTTTCTATTTGAACTTGAATGCAATTATTGTTTTTTAAACTACAAATAAGTTATTCGATAATAATAATAATAATAATAATAATAATAATAATAATAATAATAATAATAATAATATAGTTGTAAAAATAAGTTTTTAATAAAAATAATAATTTTGAAAAAAAAATGTATAAACCAATAATAATAATAATAATATATTTTTAAAATAAATGCAGTTAAAAAAGTTTTTAATAAATAACAAGTTGAATAGAGTGTTTTTAAAAAATAATAATATATTTTTAAAATAATACATCTTTTAAAATAAATCCCCTTAAAAAAAATTTTATTTTTTATAAAAAAAATAATAAATATTTAATAATAATAACTTAAGAAAATGGTTTAAAAAATGAAAATATTTCTTATTTGTATTTTTAAAAAAAGTAAAAGATGTTTTTGACAAAAACGACCTAATATTTTATATTTTAAAAACACATGGGTGATGAGATAAGAGTTGATGCAATGATTTTATGGTTAGTTTGGTGAATATAATTTGTGTTTGGTTATTTTGATAATTTAAAAAAAAAAAAAAAAGAGCTGGCTATAGTGGAACAAAGCCCAAAAGAAAAGAAAATACGGTTGGCCTCCCAAGCTCAACACACATTACACCATTTAATGGGATTACTGCTGTATCCACACGTATTTTTAACGTGATTGCCAGCAAAAGTTTTATCCTTAAAAACAAAACATCTATAGAATATTAGCGATTATTTGCTTGTTCCTGATGGCACGCTCGCTGTTCTCATCAGGTTTCAGAAAGATTGGCACACTTCATGATCCCATATAATATTTACATGTTTCCCTCAGTCCTAAATTCATAGAATGAACAAGAGAAGAAAAATATTGCAGCTTTTTTAGACAAGAATGCAAGGATTCAGACTAGAGAACTGTCTCCAAGATTTCGCTGCTTGAAAGAAAGCTTGGGCTATCTATCTCAATAATTCATCATTGACGAAGCATGTCTGCAGCGCAAAATCTTAAACACCACATTTCAACAATAAACATGGTGCTCTCAATCTCTGGTGTTTGGAAATTCTGAACAGTTTGTATGCCGAATTTGAAATCAAATATAAGATCAAACCCCAAAAAGAGGTAAAAGAGTTTTCACAAAGGAGTACGAAAGTGCGCCAGTGAACACATAGCTGTCCACTCTGTCAAGGATGCCTCCTGCAGTGTGGAAACCCAAGGATAAAATAACATGGCATAGTTAAAGATAACCAGCAGTTAAAATTCCATGGAGGCACAGGAATCTTTTCAGCAGGTTTTAGGACATGTTAATGATTTTCACTGGGCTTACAAGGAATAAAAAAACAATCAGCAAAACAACTACAGAGGCATCTTAGTGATTGGAGCACTTTAGTAAAGGTTGCTTACCATGTCCAGGAATAAGGGATCCAGAGTCTTTAACACCAGCATCACGTTTTATCATAGACTCGATAAGGTCCCCAAATAGAGATCCCACAAAGTTCAGCATGCCAAAGACTGTAGCACTGTATAAAAATACTATTATGATCACACTGTTGAAGCACCTCGACAAAACAATGCATTACTTATTTAAACGTGCAAATACATGCATACACTGATGGAGAAATTCAAATGCGCAAGATATCAAGTACCTCATTAACACAAATTTCACCTGCCAAAAGGAAAATGGTGCAATATATATATATGTATTCCAAAAACCAATACCGAAAAATTCACCAACAATTAGCACACAACAAAAAACATGCATACAGTTGGCTAAAGAAAAATCCAAATGAATGAGAGAAAAGTGCCCCAATCACATGAAACAAACAAAAGAAGAGAGCATTGCATCTTTGCTATCACCCTGTTAGATATGCTGCTCAGATGAAATTTTTGACAGCTTTAGAATAAAGAGGTACATGCAACAAAGCATCAAATAGTTCTGCCTTCACAAAAGCACCAAAGTAAAGCCCACTAAAAGAAACTGATGTTCCGCACAATCCCACCAGTGACTAAACACCTTGTGCGGGTGTGGGCACAGGTTTTCTTCTAAAAATGTAAACAGCCAAAACGACCATGTGTCCCTGGTATAACGTTAGGAGAGGTCAGTCAAACTGAAGGAACTCCAGCGAGTTACTTTGCTTTATTTATTTAAAAAAAACTGGCACAGATTGATATGGTTCAATTGTTCAACCAAGCACCACCACTGACATACAGTTTTGACCTAACACAACTTAAACAACCTGACACATGTTTATCTAACCAGAACCATTCGAGCCAAATTGGAGGCCACCTCCTGGTTAGGCTGCAGCCCATGAGCCAGACCTGAAATAACCCTGAAAACACCTACGCTAACATGAATTTATGTTGATAAATTGCGCAAGAAACAGAAACTAATGGCCTTAATGTCCTTGACATCTCAGGAACATTTGTCATTGCTTGGAATTGAAGAACAAAGATATCTCGTTATGGTAATACAAAACAAGAGAAACACAAAAGGTGAGCCATACGTAGAAAAATCAAAGTTCATATTAGCCATCCCTCCAAGTCAAGAAACACAACCTAAAAGCATTCTTCCTTGCTGAAATTAGATGTCCTAAATTACATTGGATATCAGAAATGGCATGGCAAAGGAAGAGAGAACAACAAAGTATAGAAAAAAATATCAAAAGTTGTAAAATAATGATAGTAACATACAGCTGGCTTGAAACCTTTTTCAAGCTGACCAAGCAGATAGCAAAATCCATTAATGTAAACAGTATTATGACAGATAAATTTCCAAGTTATGCAAGCACAGAAAAAACTCCTGACTTTTGGCCAAAATCTGCACAATGCATTAGTAAATATTTGCTTTGGTATGTACTTCCCATTGGATACCTTAATAAAGATGTTGGCCAGCATAAAATCTTTGATAGCATTACTGAAATCAATATGCACCCACTCAGACCAGCAATAGCTCCTTCTAAAGTTTTCTTTGGACTAATATTAGTAAGTGGTGTTCGACCAAATGCCTGCATGAAGAAAGACAACATAATTGCCAAAGTACCCAACCAACTTAACGCCATCATTAAAAATCCATCATCTCTAACATACAAAAAAAAAACTATTTTGCAATTGGAGTTGATTTAACGTCCACTACATTGTAAACTTTCCCGATTATAAAGAATATCTGAGCATGAATTGTACAATTAAGTGTGCCAAAACATATGAGAGCTTAGGAAAATATTTTACTAAAGCCTGAAAGAAGTGTAAACCTCATGGTAGTCCCACCAGCAATGATGGAGTAGGGATTTTCACATGCAAGAATATAGGTATCATATTACTCAACAATAGGACTATATGCAGTTTGTTCAATTCCACCTTAAGGTTATCTATGGTATACATATCTTCTTGGCTATCAGTAAATTTGTTGACACATTCAAAGATCAGATTTAGTGGTTAATAAAAAGGGATCGAGTTTGTGTGGCCACATTACACTAAACAGAATCTGCTTAACTCTGCACAAACCCTCATGTCCCTCAACTCTTGGTGGGCATTTCCCTGATCATGATGATAATAACTAGATCATGTTTCTACATTATTGGCATAGTGAACACCTATTGTAAAAGAATTTAAAATTATTTCCTCTCAGTCTCACAGTATCTATCGTACTAGTATCATCTTTGACTATACCGCCTCAGTGCCTCCTTCACATGTGTTTTAATTCAAACTGTCTTAAGTCTTGCTCTTAAAATATCCATCTCACAAATTAATATTTCAAGCTTATGTTCATGAAATGCACAGTTATCTCCTTACCCAGGTATGTCCAAATCCCAAACAAGGAGTCAGATAAAGGCTCTTTTCATTAAAATTTAGAAGTCAAATATAAGCCTTTAATGCTGAATATACAGTTTAAAATTCTATGTTCTAAAAGTTGTAGCAAACTCCAAATAGGCTTCCATGCAAATATAAGAACTTGGATTTGTGACCAACTATATCCCACTTCATCATCTGCTTCACTAACATAGCTCCACTTCCATATTCAATATTTATCCATTTTTATTCATGAAAAAACAGAATAACAATGGGAAATTTATCAAACTGAAAGATGAATGACTGTATCTACATGCTCTGCTTTTGAATTACAAGCAATTACCAATTTATTAAAATAAAGATAAATTTAAATTTCATAATCAATTTTGAAAACACACCTTTCCACCAAGGAAAGCAAATGTGTCAGCCGCAATGATACTGCTGATCGAAATCAAGGTAACAATGAGGCCAACAGTCCAATGAACTCGCCCACCAAGAAGAATTGGCCAGTCATTTCCTGTTTCTGCAAGAATATAAGTCAATATACTCATGCTCTACACTACAAATACAGTAATTATAGAAAGGGTGCACATATAAGATCTATATAAGACTAACAAAAACTTGATAATGTCAAAGACACAGAAACTTGATTATAATAAAGAGGACCGAAGAGCATACTGGTATTTAGAGCAGGTACTTCCAAACCGCATCGAAGCTTAATCCAAAAACAAGGAAGATAACCACAGTAGAACAGCCCGAACATGGCACTACTTAGTTGAGCAAAGCGGGGACTTCCTCTCTGCAGAACCAATGCTATTGCAACAAGAAATGCTGATGATGGCACAGACACATCCATGTGACCTAGATACCTGATCATACAAATGCAGAAGGCCAAAAACAATCACTTCCATAAGAGAAGAAAACTGAAAACACCTCTAACAACAACAAAAGGCCATGTAATTTGCACGCCAGTGATCACCGCCGATAGCCATTGTCAATGATTTCTCATACTGCAACTTCCGAAACAAGCATGTAAGCATATCACATTCATCAAACCAGTAAATACTGCAACTTCACAGACAGCAAGAAAAAAAAATCACTTTTTGGGAGTTCTATTCACACAAATGGTTATTTTAGGCCACGTCAAGAGCAATATGAGGCCAACATTGGGAAATAAAACTATCAACTTATTTACACTTAATGTGCAATATAGTAATGCTAGTCAAAGTAAATTCACGTATAATGCAAGTTGATAAAAGTAATGATGACTACCAATAAACTTCTAAATTATGATGTCCAAAATGGTAAAAAGATGTGATATAAAAGTGTTGAGCAGCCAATGGAGAATCAACAATCACCTGCATTTCAAATAAAATAACATTGAACGAGCAAAGCACCAACATCTCATTCATCCCGAATACCTCTCAGAAAATGCATCGATTCAAACACACAGAATACTCAAATCATATTAGTTATAACGAAAAGCAAGCATATTGTGTCAACGAAAACTTACAATGTGAGAATGGGCATACAAGCACAAATAACAGAGCAAGCCCGGGATACATATCTGGGAGGTGGCGTCATCCCAGCGGCAATCCCACGACTCCGAACAAGTTCAAAATACTCCCGGGCACCAACAAAGACCACGGCAGCTAGAGCTATGGTGAACACCCAGCCCCCGGCAAGGACAACAGCACCAGCAGATAGCCCAATCCCAAGCCCAAACACCACCCGCTTCTTCAGCTGGCTTCCCGCCTTCTGATCATCCGAAACCACCAAATTTTCCCAATTCTCACCCTAAAATACAAGAACAGGCAACCATCAAACCAATCCAAATCGGAAACCAGCCAAATTCGTGGAAGAATCGAATCAATTACAACTTTGGCATCGTTATCCACGCCAGCATGGCCATCAGAGGTCGAAGCGCGGGTGATGGACTGGACGAAGCGCAAGGAGACGGATCTGGAGCAACGGAAGGCGAGAATCGGTGGTACAAACCTACACGAGTTGCGGGAGATGACCAGGGTCTTCGAGGAGAGGGAGGAGGAGGAATGGAGAGTTCGGCAAGGGCAAAGTGGGGAGAGGGAAAGGAGGGCCAAGGACCCGGAAGCGGCCATGGATGCGAGAACCGGCTTATCAGATGATGCGACGGAAACGACGCCGTTTCGAAGTGGGCGTTGGCGTGGAAACAGATCCCGAGGCAATGGTCCATCAATCTTCAATAGGGGTGTAAATGAATCAAGCTGTTCGCGAGCTACTCGAGATCAGCTCGGTCCATGCTCAAATTCGATTCGACTATTCATAAGCCGAGCCGAGCTCGAGCTTCTTGTTTAGTTTGGCGAGCCGAGCTCGAGCCCAAAATTACTCAGCTCGTGAGGCTCGCGAGCCTAAACAAGCTTTTATATATATATATAATCAATAGAGTGTAGTGTTGTAGATATATATATATATATATGAATACATAAAAAGGGTTTTTAGTTGAAAGTTTTTTGGGATTATATGAGTTTATGTTTGGAGTTTATTTTTATTGCAACATGAAGATGTTTTTTGCTTAGCTTAATGACAGATTGGAGAGACCTCTTTGAATGATATCAAATTCTTAAACAAGCCAAGCTCGAGCTACTCGAGCTTTTCAACGAGCCGAGCTTAAGCACAAAAAACATGGCTTGAACGAGCTCGAGCCTTTGAATATTATAAATGAGCCAAGCTCGAGCCTGGTGATACTCGACTCGGCTCGGCTCGGCTCGTTTACAGTCCTAATCTTTGATATGCTGACTTGTGATATTCCTTATTAGGTTTTCTTTTTTACGCATATAGTTCTGTAAACCCCAAATATTATATATATATATATATATACACACACACTCTAGGCAAACTCCTCAGCTCGGCAATGGGAGTGTTATAATTTTAAAAGTTTTGAAATAACATGGTATATAGATATTGTCACCCCAATCCGAGCTACCGAGGTAAAAGTTACACCCACAAATTAAAACTAAATTTAACTGGGAACGTACATCATTGTAAAACAAACATTTTTACAAAAACAACTCGTTACTAATACATAAAAATACAATTTTAAATACATAAATACAAACAATATAAAATACTACAAAAACAAGTACACCCGCTAAAGGACTACAAGAAAAAAACAAATAAAAAAAGACCCACTGCAATCCTAGGCTTAACTTTGACTACCTCTGTACAAGGATAGGAAATCTAGTAGACTCCTATTCCTGCAACTATGGCACACTTCAGTTGGTTGGTAATAGCTACTTATTTTCAAATAAAAACAATATGAAATAATATGGAGATAAACATAGAGGAAGAATTTTTTTAGCATCCAATTTGTAGATAAAACCAAAACGAATGCAAACACATAAAATTTAGCAAATAAAACTTTTAACCAATAGGGTATGAATTCATATCAGGTCTAGCCAAAAATCATCCTAGCCTTACCTATGTTCACAGTTTAGCCTGAGTCTACCAAGGCCGAATTAGGTATATATGTACTTAAAATAATACAGGGCTCACCTTGATGTTGGTCTCTAAGATTTCCGAATGGTGACCTTGGTATCCTAGATGTAGTGAGAGTACCCACCCACTACCTTATTCACATGCCCTAGGCACCTCCTGAATGAGTTCAAATTAACCAGTCATCCACGCCACCTCTCTACAAGCTGAACCGTGGGGACTTCCACTGTATTAGATGGGTCTTAGCCTGCCACCACCATAAAAATGGAATTTCAAAAATACTTGGAAGCAAATAATACGCAACATATAATTCTTGACCCAAAATAATTTTTAACCAAAATCATAAATTAAACAAGAATGATTTACATTTGATAGTAGAACTTTTCAAAGAGAAAGTATACGTTACTTTTAAAAATATCTTAAATCATTCATGTATATATGTGCAACGACTGAAACCGTGTATAATCACACAAGGTCGTATATGTTTCTACAAATATCATGAATCATTCAACGATGAAAAAGAGACACAAAACTTAGCTAATATCAAATCTCAATTAGGCATTTTATTAAGCACATTAAGAACTTTGATTGAAAATAATATAAAAGCATCCCTACTTATTGATAGTAACATAATAATTTATTTAAGAGTAATATATAATATTAAATATAATTTATAAAATAATTTATAAAATAATTTAAACAACCATTTCAGAACATTCTTTTGTAAAATAGCTTCCGCTACCAACTCACCTAGTTTTACTCAATTCTTGCTAGGCTGAGTTCTCAACTAGAACACTCTCCAATGCCTTAACCTCAACCTATAAGGAGAATATGATGTCATAAATAAAACAATAACTATTGTTTCATTTCTGAACTATATCTATAAAGAAAATACAAGAAAATAACCGACTCTCTAATAAGGCCCACTCACTTAGACCAGCTAAAAACAGACTTTGCATGATCAAACTGGCCTCCAAACTTGGGTTAACTCAGTTAATAAGGCCGCAATTAAGTTGAATTTTAAGCCAACTCAAATTGGGTCAAACCCACTTGAACCCACTTGAATCAACTCAACTTGAACCAAGTCCAACTCTTATATAAAATCACCTGAATCGCCATGGTTTAACTGAACCAATTTTCATTAAACTAGTTCAATCCAAATCCCTTGACCTAATTCCTAAGCCAAGCCCAAATCAATCTTCAATTAAACTCACCTCAGCGAACCCAATTCAAGTCCAACCAACAACTTCATCTTGATTTCATCAAATCTAAACCAAATCAACTCAATCATTTCAACCAATCTCAAACCCAGATTCAACTAAGTGACTGAATTGAATCAACTCAAATAAACAAGGTTACATCAACCACAATACACACTCATCACCTTCTAATCATGATTAACCTTCTTAATCATGCATGATTAACCCATCATCATTATCATCCTCTACACTCTCATCACTCTCACCACCGACTCCATCCTCATTCCCATTTCCACTCGGTTTCAAACAATCATCATCATCTTCTTCATCATCATCAACACTTCTTCCTTTCCATGAAAGCAAGTGTCATCGTCCTCCATACACACACAATCCAAGCATGAATAATTTAACAAATGAAGAAAAAAAAACTCTTACCTAGACGATGCTCCGGGGATCTTGTCCTCCAAGCCTCTTCATCTCCATCCTTTCAACTTTCTCTTTATTCTTTTTTTCTCTTCTTAAATAGTGTTTCCAATCTCCATTATTGAGTGGAGAAAAACTCATCTTTTTAGCTGGCCTATTTTCTCTTCTTTTTTTTTTTTGAGTTATTGAAATTCTCTTTCAGTTCTTGATAAAAAAAATGTCTTACAGGAAGGTCCCTGACAATTCACCAATAATTCCTGAAGTGAACTATAAAGCCATCTTTCCAAAACGTCCCTGCTAACTTACCTCTCAATCCTTAGAGTTCAAGGATATTTCAAATCAAGTCCTCTTGTTTGCTTGAGAGCCCAAAATCTTACATAAAGCCTGACAAATAAGGGTCTATTTGGTTAGGTATAAGTAGTTGTCAGTAGATGTAATATAAGTGGTTTTACATGTAATTGATTCTTTGGTTTGATGTAAAAGCTCTACTTACATCTCAACCACTTTTGCAGCATTTCAACTTAAATCAAAATAAATTGTAAGTTGAAACACAGTAAAGTAAGTGGTATCCACACATAATGATGTTATCTTACATATAATTATAAAAATATTTAATAAATTAAATTATCTTTAAAAATAATAATAAAAATATTTCGAAGCAATTAAATTTCAAGAAATATTAAATTTAAAATATTTAGTACTTTTAAAAAAAATAAATCGTTAAATATTTTAAATAATTAATTAGTTCTTATCAACCCTTACAGCCTCCAACCGAGAGCCATTTGTTGTGCCAAATAACAAAAAGTGCTATAGGAAAACACAAATAGTTGTGTGTCACTATAGCATGCTTTATTTTTTTAAATTATTTTTTCTATATTTAGTTATTTAATAGTTATTTAATAAAGTTTAGATCATTAATTTATAATTTTGGTCTATTTTTAACTACATAAATATACATCATTATAAAATTTGTACTTATAATTTCATATTTTAATCAAATTAATAACTTATAATTTAAGTTTATATTTTTTAATTAATAAAAAATAAAATTGTTGAGAAAATAATACAAGAAATATAAATTCATTAAAATTAAGACAAATTACGTGAATAATAAAATAAAAACATAGAAAATTATCTTAATATATATTATTATCGACAGCAATAAAAAAAACACAACACCCAAAATACAACTAATGAAATTGGAACTAGATGAGGCTAATCGTATGGTGTGTTATCACTACTTCCACCGATATTGCCGAAGAATTCATTAAACATATTACATCCAGAAGGGGGTGGTTGTTGAAAATGCTCTCTTTTCTGTAAATTTTTTGTTGTTGTTCTTATATGCAAGCAAGAATATTTGGATTAGTGATAGAATTCAAGTTTGGCATCAAAATTTTCTCTCCATTTCTAAGAACATTGTCGATCTGCATTAGTCTTCTCCAACATCTGCATAATCTTTGAGTTATCATCCTTTAGACAATTAAAAGAAGATGCCACTTCGTCATCTGTTTTTTTTATTCAGTTTGGCTTTCTTTTGTCCGAATTGGGCGTTCAAAAGATGTGCCACCAACACCATCATTTAAGTTAACAGAAAATTGAGAAAGTCCAAGATATTTTGGTAGTTGTGATTCTAGCATGGGATTTTCAGATTCTGATAATACATAATCAAATGCATCCTTCGACCAAGTTGTCTAAATGTCATAATATTATCTTTAAACTGCTCAAAGTTTCTCACAGTATGTCACACATGGTTAAACTTGAACCCTTTCTTGTAGTTAGGATCATCCAAAAGCATCCTCTTTGCTCGATTCATCTATAAACGATTTCAGAGTTAAGTATTTGTAAAAATATAAATTTATGAAGAACAAAATATATAAAATACTTATAATATCTTGGTTTGATGCACCACTTGGATTCAAATTTTCCCCCTGTTGAATACATCCGTTCAATTTTTTTACTACATTTCATATTGTTTGCATCCTACATTGTAAAGACCGAGAAGAACATTCCACCCAAGATTTATCTCTTGTCAAATTATATTTTTCTTCCATTTGAGACCATAATTGCTCAAAAAAATGGTTTGTATCAATAATGGGGTCTTAAGTCATTTCTATATAAGTTTCACAGAGGTAGACATCTTTATAAGAAAAGTACCCAGCATACGAGATTATGTAGACATTTTTTGTGGGCTAAAATGAAAAAGATTTTTTTGATAATATTAGTTGAAATGAGAGATGACATGACGTTATTTACATTGGCAACACAATAATTTAATAATGTACCACATTGTCATCATTTTTTGGATTTGAATTTATCTTCTCAAACCTTATCTTGGCACATTTTCCCATGCCAGAAGAAAAGAAAATTGAAAAATGTGCCACTTTATCTTCTTACCAACCTTCGGATGGATTTCATCTGGATAAACACCGTTGGATTTGAATTCATCTTCTCATACCTTATCTTAGTACATTTTCCTATGCCAGAAGATAAGAAAATTGAATAATGTGCCACTTTATCTTCTTATCAACCATCAGATTGATTTCATCTGCATCAACACCATTGGATTTGAATTTATCATCTCAAACCTTATCTTGGCACATTTCCCGAGAAGAAAAGGAAATTGAAAAATGTGCCACCTTATCTTCTTACCAACCTTCGAATGGATTTCATCTGCATCAACACCATTGGATTTGAATTTATCTTCTTATACTTTATCTTGGCATATTTTGCCATGCCAGAAGATAAAGAAATTAAATAATGTGCCACCTTATCTTCTCACCAACCATCGGATGGATTTCATCTATATCAACACCATTGGATTTGAATTCATCTTCTCATACCTTATCTTGGCACATTTCCCATGCCAGAAGATAAAAAAATGGAACAATGCACGATATTATCTTCTTAGCAACCGTCGGGCGGATTTCATCTACATTAACACTGTTGGATTTGAATTCATCTTCTCAAACCTTATCTTCTTACCAACCGTCAGATGGATTTCATTACACGCACAACCGTAGGATTACTTACAATATTTTTTTTCTTATTTTATCACATTTACATCAAAGTTTTATGATAAATTGACCTTCTTATTATTCTTTCCATTCATACCCATTCATATAGCACATAAATATATACTCAAAATGAATTACAACATTGGAAGAACTTCGAATACCAAAAATAACATATTGTTATCAACATCCTCAGATGATGACAACAATATATTCTGGATGTATAATCTATTTTCAGTGGAAGAGGAAGCAATGCATCGTGTTATTCAAAATAATAACATAATATTAGAGTTAACCCTTAGCCATATGAACATCCGTTGCACCCATTGTGGCTTTATTACAGGCCATGTTGTTATCAATCGTAATCGTGAAGTAGCAGATCGCAATTTGTGGAATGATTACTTTTCGGAAAATCGACAATATAATGCTAAAATGTTTTGCGGAAGATATCGAATGTCATGAAGTTTATTTCTTCACATTGTGGAGGCTAATAAAGGACCATGATAGTTACTTCCAATAATGATGTTATGGTCTTGGTCGAGTTGGGTTATCTAGTTTTGAATCATTGCTTGTCCTCAAGCAAAAACTTAACTTACAATAAAAGGATGAGTACATGACCTCTTATATCAGGAAGATAAGGAATTTCCAAGATTAAGGAAGATTTTAAGTAGCAAGTGTATATAACAATTGAAGGCTTATATAAATTTTCACTCTTACTCCGTACTTCCTGTGTGTGTGTAACCTAATAGAGTACGCCCCATGTGTTTTTGAAGTGATCTAGTTTATTTTTTTTCAGCAACTGACTCCTAAAGCTGGGTAGTAGCTTCATACACCCTAAAGGTAGTCATTTCATCCGGTAGGTCATCGGATATGACATTTGTGGTGTCTAGGATCCGACTACTCGGGATGCGGCTTTCACTTCATTTAAGGTGATAGCTCTTTCTACCATCTTGTATGTTTTTATTCAAAATTCGATAGGGCATCCCAAAAGGGATCCGACTTTTCGATTTTCTATCTTTTTCTTTTTCTTCTTTTTTTCTATTCACTTTTTGCTTTTATTTTTGAGTTTGGAGTCAATCATTTTCTTGTACAAGCCTTGAAACTAAACCCACCTCTAAACAAAGTGGCTGCACAAAATTAGGTGAAGTGAATAAACCTTAGGTTTCCAAAGTAAGAGTCAGTTTATCTTTCAGTTCAAAGAATGGACACTAGAATACTCATTATCTCCCTAACTTAGAAATTCCTATCCAAAAATTCATAGATCATCCTAAGTCATGCATCATCACAATAAGCACAAAGATAACCCTCCCCCACACTTGAACATTCATTATCCTCAATGTAATCAATACATGCAAAAATAAATGCCAAAGAGGATAATTTGAATAAAATTGAGGAGAGTTAATAAGGGTTTGCCTGGAACCGGAGAGTGATGATGCCATTCTCAATGTGAATAGTTCACTCATTCCCCATTTAGCATACATCGGCAAGCAAGGACGGTAGAACAATTTCATAAGGGGCTCCTCTTGCTAGCGTAGCGAAGAACTCATTGCCGGCGGCGCTCAATCGAACTCGGATTTAATGGTGTCAAGGTCATCGGGCGGCGGCATCGGTACCGCTCTAAAGGCTTCCCTCCCTCTTTGAGCCATCTTCTTCTTACGTGTCGGAGGCATCGGATCCTCTAACTCCTAATCGGCGGCACGGTGACCTTTCCTAAAAATAAAACAATGGGTTTGAAAGGGAAGGGAGCACGGGCGTGCTTTGGCCCGTGCTTCCACCCATGCATCTTAAAGGAATTCAACAACGAACAAGAAAAGAAGAGCACGAGCGTGTTCGGGGAACATGGTCACTAGCACGGGCATGTTCATGCCCGCGCTTCTTCCTAGACCTCTATTTTAACAATTCCTATAAAGTGCACGCCCATAAGCACGGGCGTGCTTTGATTGTGTTCGGCCGGGGAAAGTCTTTGAACGCCAAGTATCCTCGAGATAAAATCAAAGGGTAAGTTACAAGATTAGTCACTAAACTATTCACCGAGTTTCTATTTTGGTCACTAAACAAAATAAAATTCTATTTTGGTCACTAACCTTTTCAATTGCTTTCAATTTGGTCACGATCGCCAACACCGTTAACGACGATCGACGTGGTTTAGCCATGTCGGCGAACTTAGCCACGTCGGCACTTTGTCTTGCTTATTTATAAGGGTAAATTACAAGATTAGTAACTAAACTATCTACCGGTTCCTATTTTGGTCACTAAACAAAAAAAAAATTCTATTTTGGTCACTATAATTTATTCTCCAATAGGGGTCCCCGAGAAAAGTCTCTGCTAATTGAATTTGATCTCTCTCCAACCGATACAACTACAATTAATTTAGTGCTAATCAACACTTGCAGCTCTATAATCCGAGTACTCAATCTTGCAAATCGACACCATCTATGTCTAAAAACAACATAAACCAACGACTACAAATTGCACAACTCTTACACAATTAATGCTTAATCCTTGTTTATTACGCCGCAGATTCAATGAACAACTTGCACCTCCCCGAGAACACACACACAAAAATACTTAAAAATTAATTCTTTGGCCAAACAAAAACAAAGAAAAAAAAAACACAATACATGCGGGAATGTCATTATGTACAATAAGCAACACGAGAATGTCATTATATTTTAATAATACACGAATTCTGCGAGATGATACAAAATAACCAACACATAATTTTGCGGATGATACGAGAATAACCAACACGGATTTGCGGATAAGCGGTAATTCGCGGATGATACAAAATAAGCAACATAGTCATCTAGTAATAACATAATGACATTCAAAATTCTGCAGATAATCTGGTAATTCTACAGATGATACAAAATAAGAAACATAGTAATCTGATAACAACATCATGACATAATGATATTTGTGTGTGTGTTCTCAGGGAGGTGCAAGTTGTTCATTGAATTTGCGAAGCAGAATAAACAAGGATTAAGCATTAATTGTGTGAGAGTTGTGCAATTTGTAGTCATTGGTTTCTGTTGTTTTTAGACATAGATGGTGTCGATTTGCAATGTTGGGTACTGGATTATAGAGCTGCAATGTTGATTAGCACTAAATTAATTGTAGTTGTGTCAGTTAGAGAGAGATCAAATTCAATTAGCAGAGACTTTTCCGGGGACCCCTATTGGAGAATAAATTATAATGACCAAAATAGAATTTGTTTTTTGTTTAGTTACCAAAATAGGAACTGGTAGATAGTTTAGTGACTAATCTTGTAATTTACCCTTTTAAATAAGCAAGACAGGTGTTGACGTGGCTAAGTTCGCTGACATCAGATCGCCGTTAACGGTGTTGGTGACAGTGACCAAATTGAAAGCAATTTAAAAGATTAGTGATCAAAATAGAAATTTTTTTTGTTTAGTGACCAAAATAGAAACTGGTGGATAGTTTAGTGACTAATCTTGTAATTTACCCAAAATGAAATTACCATCAGCCAACAACAAGCTTAATGAAACAAATAGAACTAACTAAAAGAAAATAAGAAAACACAACAGTCAAAATTACTTGGGTTGCCTCCCAAGAAGCGCTTGTTTAACGTCACGAGCTTGACGTACCTTTTTCTTACCTTAAGGAGGCTTGAAAAGGGTGTGCTCCTCCCAGTTTGTAGCTTGCATAGCTACTTCCCATAAACATTTTTTTATCGGCCGGTGATGTACTTCGGTTGGAGGAATGAACGAGCGAACTTTAGGCCTCCATGGAAACAAGTTGGACCAAGAATTGTTTAAAGTCCACTCGAGATGGGTCCTTGGATGGCTTGAACCTCCTACCCACATCTTCTTCAATTCCCACATCCACATTGTGTTTCGCGAGGTTGATGAACTTCAAGGAAGGCTACCCGTGTCATTGCCTTGGGAGTTGCTTCGTTTACCTTTTCAACTTGAAATAGACATGTCTTTAGTAAACCTTCTTCTTCTCTTGCCTCCTCATAAACATGTCGCCCATTCAAACATTCATCATTCTCGAATTTAAGCTCCACTTCCTCCAATTGATTCTCCGAAACAACTTGTTCGCCTCTCCTACTTCCTCCTTTGTTAAGGCATGTTTCTTTATCATCTTTAAACGTAACCTCCTCAATAGATTGCTCGGTTTGGATATCTAAGTTGCAAATGGGACCTTGTTCATTTGTAGGTGAAATTACAAAAGCTTGCAAGGCGACTTCGGTGTTTTGGATAAATTTAGCCACCACGTCTTCCAAACTCAATTCACCTCCCTGTGATTGTTCCTCTAAAGGGGCCTCGGTATTTGATGAGCGCATTTCATATATATGTATTGCATGCTTTACCCTCATCATTATTTAATATTTTGGTTTGTAATTCTCTAAGTACGGTTCTATTTGAGGTATTCGTTGTTCGTCATGCAGATATCAAAGTCCTGAAGTAAGAAGAAGCGTTTTTGGAACAATTTTAGAAGCTAAAGGACTTAGAAGAAACCTCATCAAGCTCGGCACGGCTTGAGCACGCCCGTCTTATTTCCCGTGCAAAGTGCGGGAAAGTTCAACCACAATTCAGCACGGCTTGAGTCCGGCGAGCACGGGTGTGAAAACCTCGGCCCCGGTCGAAGCACGCCCGTCTTGCTTCCCGTGAAAATTACGGGAGAATGCAGCCATAGATCGGCACGACCCGAGTTCGGCGAGCACGGTCGTGAAAACCTCGGCCACGGTCTAAGCACGCCCGTCTTGTTCCCCGTGCAGATTACAGGTTTGTGAGTTTTCTGAAGAGTTATTTGGCCGTAATCTGCACGGCTTGAAGCACGGTTTCAGCACGCCCGTGCTCACATCGAGAAGACTTTAAAACCCTAGAAACTCAGTTTCTAAAGGGACTTTTGGTGGGCGAACTTTGGGAGAAAGAAAGGGAGAGCTTTGGGGGTTCATCCTCCACTTCATCAAGGGTATGCCAAGCTTATGGTAGGCCGATCGGGAGGAGATCACACGGCATTGTAGATCCTTCGGCAACCTCAAGGATGCAAGAAATTAGGGAGTTTTCAATTCCTTGTATTTTAATTTCTTTGGCATTGTATTTGTTGGTTGTCATCATGAGGGGCTAAACTCTTAAGGGAGCCCCGGGGTTAGTTGTATGACATTGTAGCTTGAACTCATTGTTTTTACTTGCAGTATTTTGAATGTCTTGTTCCTTTCAATAAATCAAGGTTATTGGTTATCTCGTATGTTGTTTAGTGCTTGATACTTGGTAGTTAGGTTCTCCTATCTTGGCTTGTGAATCGTTATTGATTGTTGCAAGCAGTGGGAGTTCAACTTAGGGCTCGGCAGCGCTAGAAGCCACATGCTTATAGCATAACTAGGTTTAGAGCGAAGACTTCTTTGTTAAATGCGAGAAAGGCCGAGTTAGTGAACGTCGGAAACCCAACCCCGGGGCCCCATCTCCTCCATCGAGTCAAACCTCAATCTTCCCTTGGTGAATTTCCCATTCCCTTAACTTCCTCGAAGTTAATCCAAAGTCAATTCCTTTATCTTCTGTTTGGTTAGATATTAAGTAGGACGTTAGTATTAGAAGCTATACCAGTCCATGTGGATTCGATTACCCGACCCAAAGGGTACACTTTACTACTTGTGCGACCCGTGCACTTGCGGTTACGCAAGGGGCGTACCAGATCCCTGAGCATAGCTTGCCAATAGGTTTTCTAGGCTGGGCTCTTGTTCTTGTGGTGGATTTCCAAACTCAAAAAGAAATTCGCCCACTTCAATCATTGAAAATTCTCTGTCCGAGATAGTATTTCTGTTATCAACCTTCCCATCACCCTGTATCACCTCCATTGGCATCGGCATGGCTTGTTTCAAACACTGCATCTCTCTTTGATTCACTTGGTATATAGGATCCCATGAATTTACTTCGCATTCCCATTGTAATGATTTTTCTTGATAAGAAGATATGACCTCTTCTAGGCTTGTAGCACCATGGAAACCCTCAGCATTATTGGCATAGTCATTTTGCGCATATCGAGATAATATACCCATCAAATTCTTTTCAGGTTGGAGGTAATTTGTATGATGGTCAAAAGAAGAAGAACAATGATGGTGTCCCAAAGCTGCTAGCAATTCTTCCATATCTTAACCATCCTGAGGTAGAGAGTGCCTGCAAAACCAATTAATCAAAAATCAAAACAAACAAAAGAAGAATAACCGAGTGAAGTATATACAGAAGAAAAGAAAAAAAATGGCTAGATTACTAGAAATGAAAACTTTCTCAAAAGTTGCCAGTCCTCGGCAACGGCGCCAAAAACTTGATACACCCCTTGCATATCCGCAAGTGCACGGATCGTACAAGTAGTAAAGTGTACCCGTAGGGTCGGGTAGTCGAATCCACAGGGACTGGTGTAGTTTTCAATACTCGTTGGATTTCTAATATCTAGCCGGCTCACTAGTTGGTTTGAGATTTAATTATAAATAAAAATAAGAAAGTGAGGATAAATAGAAGAGAGACAGGGTTAAGGTGACAAGAGATCCAAACAAAAGAGTAGCGTCCCAGAGTAGTCACTTGGTGTCAATTATACTCAAATTCTCGCAATGTTTATCAGGTGCGTCTCATGATTCCTATGTTCTAGAGTCTTATTGCCCTAATGTGGATATAGTGGGATTGAGAGTGAGAGCCCAATTCCACTTCTTGTATCAATCAATGAGATATACAAGCTAAGAGGAAATCAAGAAATTAAGCAATCAATGCCACTCAATAACCAACATTCAAGTAAACAACCAAAGATCTAACAGAGAGAATTAGAGACTCCATAAACATTGCAATAAAAGCATTCAAATACAACTACTATCGAGTCTTAAACCGGGGCACCGAAGAACGATTAGCCCCTCATGATTCTACTAAGAAACACAAGGTAAATAACAAGAGAATGAGATGAAATTCATCAACTCCCTTCTTGCTTCACAATCTTCGTCGAAGAGTGTCCGATGATGATCTTGCCAACGTTCCTCCACTCATAGGACGATCTCTTGGTCTAGATCTATCCCTTGAAGGTGCCTCTCTACTACTCCGCCGCCTCAACCAAAGGGGATAAGAAAATCCCCACAAAAAGCCCCTCAAGAAACCCTAAATTCGGCCTTAAAAAGTCATTCCCGATGCAAGCACGGCCGTGCTTAATTCAGCACGCCCGTGTTGAGGCCGTGCTTCAGCCCATGCAGATTGCGGGTTTCTGAGTTCTCGGTGCTACAGTACTTTTGATACAGTACTCTTGCTACAGTATTCGTGCTAAAGTACTTGGCTACAGTGATTTCCCCGAAAATTCGCCAGCCTGTAATTTGCACCGGGTGGAACACGCCCGTATTGAGGCCGTGTTGGCATTGCACGACGGTGCTTAGGGCATTCTGACCGTGCTTCTTCGTGCTTTCCAATTCCTGTGAATTGCACGGCCAAGAGCACGCCCGTGTTGAGGCCGTGCTTGGCTTGGCGAACTTCTTTTTAAGTCCTTTTGATGTGAATTCTCCTCTAAATCCCTTCTACTTGCTCCAAGACCTAAATATCTGCACAATAAACTCAAAATACCTTAAATAGCACCGAACTAAACAAGTAATAGGAAAAGGACAAGTAAATATCGGGTGTAATGCATATGAAATATATATCTATAATGTACTCATCAAGTTTACAAAAAATTACTACTGTTTTTCAAATGTTGGCATATGGTCTACCTGCTAATGCTATAGACGAATATATCAAAATCAGTGAATCAATTGCAATTGAAAGCTTGAAAAGATTTTGTCGAGCCATCGTAGAGATTTTCGTTGAGCAATATCTTAGATCAGCTAATGCTAATGATACTCCAAGACTCTTAACACATTGGAGAACAATGTGGCTTTCCAGGAATGTTAGGAAGTTTGGACTATATGCATTGAAGTAGAGAAATTGTCCTACAACATAGGTTGGACAATATAGAGAAAAGTATCGATGTTCAACCATTATTCTTGAAACAGTAGCGGACTATAATCTTTGGATATGACATGCTTATTTCAGTATGCCAGGTGTTTATATAAAAATTTCGATATCCTAATTTTAATCAAAATAGATTTATTTTAATTACATATATCAAATTATAATGAAATCAGGATAATATTGGGTTATGATAAATATTAAAAAAATTCGTAGATCTAAAGTGATCTCAAGATCAGCCGAGAGCACAGATCTCGAGGCAATCTAAAACATTCAAATCACAAGATTAGCCAAGAGCACAGATCTCGAGGTGATCTAAAAATACATAAATCTCAACATGAACGGAGAGCACTGATCTCGAGGTGATCTAAAATATTCAAATCACAAGATCAGCCGAGAGTACAGGATCTCAAGGTTATCTAAAATATTCAAATCACAAGATTAGCCGATAGCACAGATCTCGATGTTATCTAAAATATTCATATCACAAGATTAGCGAAGAGCACAGATCTCGAAGTGATCGAAAATATTCAAATCTCAAGATCATATGAGAGCACATATCTTGAGACGATCTAAAAATACATCAATCTCAAGATCAACAGAAAGCCCAAAGCTCGAGGCGATCTAAAATATTCAAATCACAAGATCAGCTAAGCGCACAGATCTCGAGGCGATCTAAAATATTTAAGTCACAAGATTATTCGAGAACACGGATCTCAAAACGATCTAAATATTCAAATCTAAAAAAAATCTAATTAAAATAAAAAAATCGGATTATATAAAAAATAATAATAATAATAAACCACACAGAAAATATAATATATAAATATTTATATAACGTAACATAGATATAGTCTTCATGATAAAATAAAAAAATCGGATTATATAAAAAATAATAATAATAATAATAAACCACACAAAAAATATAATATATAAATATATATATAACATAACATGGATATAGTCTTCATGATGGAGACGTGGATACTTTAACATGGGGAACATGGGACATATATCAAGATGTATAATATAATTTTAAAAAAAAAGTGAGGAAAGTGGAACCATGCATGGAGACGTGGGGACATGCACGGTTCCACTAATTAATCTCCACGACTTGGAAACGGTTAGGAAAAGGCTGTTTAAAAGAGAAACCTGGGGAAAAAAAGGGAAGGATCGGCCAAAAAGAAGAGAAGGGAAAAAACATAAAAGAAGGATGAGAGAAGAAGAAGAAGAAGAAGAGGGAAAACAAGGGAAAGAAAAAAAGAAGAAGAAGAAGAAGAAGGTTTCCATGCTTTGATTTTTTTTCTCTTTCCTATATATTTATATATATATAAAGGTCGCTGTTCGTCGCCGCCGCCGCCGCCATTGCGGTCGCCGTTACCGTTCATCAACACCCGTTGCCACTGCTACAGTGATGCCGACGGTAGCGAGGGTATAATATCCCTCCTCTATCAATAGTTCCAAGCGCTTCCTCTCGCTTTCTCTTAAGATAGAGACTTCACCATCGCTCATTGCCATCACCGTCATCGATACGCGTTGTCGCCAACGCCAAGGCTAGCGAGGGTGGAATATCCCTCGCTCGCCTCAGATATATAAAAAAAAAAGAAAAGAAAAAGGTCGTATTGTTGTCGTTTATCACTGTTGGTGTTACCACCGTCGCAGCGCGTCATTGCTGCTACCGGGGCCGGCGAGGATGGAATATCCCTCGCTCAGTCGGTAGTTCCGAACGCTCGCTCTCGCTATCGCTCGCTCACTCATAGTAACGATGACGGGGCTGGGTCTCAACTCCAATATCAGAAAGAAGGTCAAAGATCTGCTTATGAAGGACAATAACTTTGATCACAAGTTGACAATCTCGCGCTCTAACTATCTAGAACTCGCTGCTAACATTTATGGAGATCCAGTTCGTCAGAAAGTATAAGAATATGTGGGGCTAATCTGGTGACTTAGAGAGGTCTAACGTTGGTTACGAACATGTTCCACGCTACGGCTATATTATTGAAGGAGAGAGAGGACTTAGATTGGTTTATTAATCTCAGCGCTCTGATGCTAGTGTATGGGGTGCTCTTCTTGGAGCTTGTAGAAATCACAGAAATGTGGAGATTGCTGAAATTGCAGCAAAGCATTTGCTCAACTTAGAACCTTATAATCTTGCCAATTATTTGGTGATGATGAGTATATATGCATATGAAAATCGTTGGAGGGATGTCGAGGTAATGAGGGATGCAATGAATGCAGTAAGCATGAAGAGTAGAGCTGGATGGAGTTGAATGCAGATCGGTTAAAATGTACATGTTTTCTATGTTGAAGGGAAACTGCATCCTGAAATTGGTGAGATATACTTCGAGTTGTATCAATTGGTTTCTAAGATGAAATGTATAGGATATGTTCCTGATATCAGTTGCATAATTCACGATGTCGATGAAATAGAGAACGAGAAATTGCTGACGAGACACACTGAGAAAATGGCAATCACTTATGGGCTTATCAGTACCAAGAGGAATACGACGATAAGAGTGGTAACCAATACAAGAGTATGCAATTACTGTCATTCAATGGCAAAGTTCATATCAAAACTGAAGATAGAAACTATTCATGCAATAACTATTGGTGAAGTATTACCCACAATCATCATTCAATTACTTAAACAAAATTTATTTCTCAATTCTAGTTTAAACAATTCATTTTGTACAAGGATGAAGGCAAGCATCATTAAATAAACTAATGCAAAGTTTTAAACATTCCAACGGCGTTGGCACTGAAGCTCACATCAAAGGTGCTAGTCGGCTCCTAGCAAGGCTACCTTAGGCCCGGAGGCGGTACAAAGTGGATTAAAAAAATCTTATATTGGGTCTTCTTAGTGAAAATGGGTTTGACAAGAAACATTGTATCTGATGGCATAAAAAATAAAATACAATGGTGGATCTTATAGTGGCTTCCTTGATGGTTGCTCATGCATTTCTAAAGGAGTTGCAGTAGTGTGTGGAGAAGTTATGGCTCATATGAGTTCATCATGAAGATATTTGTAATCATAAAAGTCATCAAAATAGGTACTGATTGAGATGGCATCAAGTTAAAAATAAAAGAAAAGAAAGCATCAAAAGGACTTGTTGAGCAACCTATCTCTGGGTTGGGAAATTATTGTGTGTGTATATACATATATATATATATATTGTAAAAGCAACTAATAATTCATCTTCAATATAAAAGTATATATATATTTCCATAAAATAAGATAAAATAAAGAGAGAGAATATCGAAATACCCAAACTTCAGTTTTTTCTTTTCTTATTTCTTATTCTCTATATCCATAACACAAGAATAAGGGGTATTTATAGCATTTCAAGATATGGATGAACGGTCAGCATTGATTCGATCCAACGGTCCAGAACATTTTGGTAGATGAAATAGTAAAAGTTTGGCGGCTTTTACAGTACAGGCTTGCTGCTACAGTGCCAGATTGCTACAGTTCTGCTTTTGCTACAGTAAGCATCCGTTATTATATATATTTTATAACACTCCCCTTGGATGCCTATGACCAAAGGATATACCTCATTAAAACCTTACTAGAAAAAACCCAGAGGGATAAAAACCTATTCAAGGAAAAATAGTACATTATCCCTGGTAAATTTGAGGGTTACTGCCTCATTAAAAACCTTGCTTTGGAAAAACCCATTTGGGATAAAAACCGTGGCGAAGGGAAAAAGAGTACAGTCTCCCCCTCAAATAAATTACTGTATATCACGAAATCTTCTCATACCTATTTTATCAATAAGCCATTGATGTATACATTTGGAGAGCGATTTTGTAAATAAATCGGCTTGATTCTCACTAGATTGAATCTTTCGAACTTCTATGACACCTTCTTTTTGTAGATCATGGGTGTAGAAAAATTTTGGAGAGATATGCTTTGCTCTATCTCCTTTAATATATCCCCCTTGAATCTGGGATATACAAGCACTATTGTTTTCATAAATTACTGTAGTATTTGTTGTAATTAATGGTAGTTTGCATGATGGTTGTATATGTCCGATCATAGATCGCAACCATTGGTATTCCCGGCTTGCTTCATGAAAAGCCAGAATTTCAGCATGATTTGAAGAAGTAGTTATAAGCGTTTATTCTGTGGAACGCCATGATATAGCCGTACCATTATAAGAAAATATATACCCAGTTTGAGATCTTCCTCTGTGAGGATCTGATAGGTACCCGGCATTAGCAAAACCTATGAGATTGAATGAGGACTTTTGTGGATAAAATAGTCCCAAATATGTAGTTCCTCATAAGTAGCGCAAAACATCTTTCAATCTCTTCCAATGTCTTTGTGTTGGTGTAGAGGTGTATCTTGCTAGAAGATTTATTGTGAAAGCTATATCAGGTCTTGTATTATTTGCAAGATACATTAATGCACCAATTGCACTAAGATAAGGAGTTTCTGGGCTAAGAATCATCTCCCCCTCATCTGGTGGACGAAATGGATCTTTCTGGGAGTCGAGCGTTCGGACGACCATTGGAGTACTCAATGGATAAGCTTTATCCATATTAAATCTCTTCAATACCTTTCAGTATAGGTTGACTAATGGATAAATATTCCATCCGGAAAATGTTCAATATGTATGCCAAGACAAAATCTAGTCTTTCCCAGATCTTTTATTTCAAATTTTTTTCTTAGACATGATGCTGCTTTGGCAATTTCATCATGAGTACCTACAAGATTTAAATCATTTACATATACTGCTATCACAACAAACCCGTTAGTGGAGTTTTTAATAAAAACACATGGGCATATATTATCATTTTGATATCCTTCTTTTATAAGATAATCAGCGAGACGGTTATACCACATCCGTCCGGATTGTTTTAATCCATAAAGGGATATACGTAATTTAATAGATTGCAAGTCCTTCTTTGGATGTAACTTCTGCAGTTTTGTATCCTTATGAGATTTTCATATATATATCATTTTCAAGAATCCATAAAGATATGCTTTGTAACAACATCGATCAATTGCATATCTAATTTATTACTTGCCGCCATGGCAATCAAAAATCGGAAAGTAATTTCATCTATTACGGGAGAATATATCTCCTTATAGTCAACACCGGGCATTTGGGAAAAACCTTAAGCAAACAAGTCTTGCTTTGTATCTTATAATATCATTATTTTCATTTCTTTTCCTCACAAACACCCATTTATAACCGACTGGTTTTATTCCCTTTGGTGTAATCACTATCAGCTCAAACACCTCACGTTTTGAGAGGGAATTTAGCTCAGCATGGATAGCTTCTTTCCATTTTGGCCAATCATTTTTTGTAGACATTCATTTATAGATCGTGGCTCTGGATCATTATTTGTTTTCATTTCTATATCTATAGCCACATTGTAAATGAATATATCATTTACTTCGGTTTCATACCGATTTAGTATTTTATGATCACCTGCATAACAAATTGAATTTTGAATATTTGCAGGAATATCCTTTCCCATTGCTTCATTTTCATAGTCAGAGGGTTTCACATTTTCCTCTCCTTTCTCACGTGGGAGATCCCCTCTCCAATAGTTTTATTTTTCTTCCTCCTTTTCTAGGAGCTGAATCTTTAGCGCCAATTGGTCTTCCACATTTTGACGTGGTTTATCATCTGCTTGTTTATCTTACAATGGGATTTTAGGAATCTCAATTCTTGCAAGAGCATTGGCAGCTGGTATATATGACTTGGTTACTCTTTTAGTATAAGTGAATGTATCAGGTATTTCATTTGCAATATTCTGCAATTTAGTGATCCTTTGAATTTCAATTTCATACTCATTGGTGCGAGGATCATATTTAACTATGATGCATTCCAATTAATTTCTTTCAGCTCATTTTGATTGATTATTCTTCCTCCTAATGAAGGGAAGATAGATTCATCAAAATGGTAATCTGCAAATCTTATAGTAATTGCATCTCCCGTAAGTGGCTCTAAATACCGTATAATTGAGGAAGAGTCGTAACCAACATATATACCAAGTCTGCACTGTGGACCTATTTTTGTACGCTTTGGTGGTGCTATTGGCACATATACTGCACAACCAAATATTCTTATATGTGAAATATCGGGCTCTTTTCCCATAACAAGTTGTTGTTGTGGGTCGGATCCGAATTAATGCTGCATAATGCAAAATAGCATGACCCCACGCATTTGTAGGCAGTTTCATCCTTAACAACATTGGATAAGTAATAATCTAGAGTCTTTTAATTAATGTCTCCGCCAACCCATTTTGGGTATGTACATGAGCTACAGGGTGCTTAACTTGTATTCCAACTGCCATACAATAATCATAAAATGATTTTGACGTAAATTCACCAGCATTATCAAGACGAATTGTCTTTATGGGATAATCTGAAAATTATTCTTCTATCCTAATAATTTGAGCTAATAATCTCGCAAAAGCTACATTTCTTGTAGACAAAAGCGAAACGTGAGACCATTTAGTCGATGCATCGATTAGCATCATAAAATACCTAAATGGTCCACACGATGGATGTATTGATCCACATATATCTTCTTGTATCTTTTCTAAAAGTTTAGAAGATTCATTAGTCACCTTCGTTATAGAAGGTTTAATTATCAGCTTTCCCATTGAGCATGTTGAGCATGCATATTCATTATTTATCAGGATTTTATAATCCTTCAGTGGGCGTCTATGAGAACTAGTAATAATCCAACGCATCATAATAGCACCCGGATGTCCAAGTCTTTCATGCCATATTTTGAATATTTCCGGGTCATTAACCTTCCTGGTTAAGACAGCATGTGATTCCATCACTTTAATACGTATAAAATATAATCCCGAAGATATACAGGGAAAGCTTTCGAGTACACGTTTTTGGCATGAAACAACTTGAGTGATATTCATATATTCTTTCCTTTCTTTTTCAACCGTCTCTAAATAATATTCATTGAGATGTATATCTTTAAAGCTAAGAAAGTTTCTCCTAGAGTTAGGAGAATACAAAGCATTTTTAATTTGCAAAAGTGTCCCATTTGGCAATACCAGTGCATCTCTTCTTGATCCTTCAATCAGGCTGATAACCCAACTATTGTGGTTATATATGCTTTCCTCATTGATAAAGAGATAAAATATATATTTTTGTCAAAATAGTATGCGTTGTCTCGCAATCAACAATACATTCATCATCTATCATTTTTCTAAAACAATAAAAGAAAAACATAACTTTATTATAATGTAAAGCATAAAACAAAATTTAGTCTACTAAATTTTCTACATTATTATCAGATACATCTAGATATGTATTTTCTACATTATTTATACTAGTAGTAGGATCATTTCCGGTGGAGTTCACTGTGGGGTTATCAGCAAAATTTGTCTCAAGATCTTTACCCTTTTTATTTTTTAGTGATTCCTGATAAAGATGGACAAAATGCTTTTGGGTCATACAGATTCTGGACCAGTGACCTTCTAGCCCACAACGATAGCGGGTGTCCTTTTTTATTTCGACCCCATATTGTGGTCTTGTGGTTTTTGTTGATAAACATCAACTTTACCATCACGTGGTCTAAAATAGTTTTAGCACCCATCACGATCACGTCTTCCACGACCACCAAGATTTTCTCGTCCACCACGGTTTTTATAACAGTCACCACGACCACGCCATTTTCTTTGAGCATAATTAATTTCAGGTAGTGGTGCTGATCCAGATGGTCGAGCTTGATAATTTTGCATCAATAACTCATTATTTTGCTCCACCACCAGGAGACAAGAAATTAATTCAGAGAATTTTGTAAAAGTCATGCCTCTGTATTGCTATTGTAATATTAAGTCTCGAGGATGAAATGTTGTAAAAGTTTTCTCGAGCATCATATCTTCTGTTATTGTTTCTCCATAAAGGCGTAATATTGAGACTATTTTAAATAGCTCGGAATTATATTCCTGCACGCTTTTAAAGTCTTGAAACCTGAGATTTGTCCAATCATTGCGTGCTTTTGGCAAATACACCATTCGGAGATGTTCAAATCTCTCTTTCAAAGAAATCCACAATTCCTGTGGATCCTCAATCGTTAAATATTCACTTTTCAGGCTATCATCAAGATGATACCTTATGAATATCAATGCTTTTGCCTTACTATAATTGGGCTCATCATTATCAGTCTTAATGGTTTTGCTCAGGTTCCTTGCCTTCAAATGTAACTTGGCATCGAGGCTCCAAGAAATATAATTGCTTCCGACAATATGAAGAGCCTCGAATTCTTTTCTTGCGATGTTTGCCATTAAAAATCAAAACACTATATAAAAACAAATATAACAAAGAATTAGAAAAAAATTATGAAACATAAATACAAAATTATAAAAACTACATTAAAGTGAAATGATAATGCATAACAAGATTATGAGCAGATTCATGCTAATAACGTATTGTAAAAGCAACTAATAATTCATCTTCAATATAAAACTATATATATATTTCTATAAAATAAGATATAAAGAAAGAGAAAGAGAATATCGAAATACCCACACTTCAGCTTCTTCTTTTCTTATTTCTTTTTCTCTATATCTATAATACAAGAATAAGGGGGTATTTATATCATTTCAAGATATGGATGAACGGTTAGGATTGATTCGATCCGACGGTCCGGAACATTTTTGTAGGTGAAATAGTAAAAGTTTGGTGGTTGCTATAGTACCTCCTCCCCCGCCCGCCTGGGCATACCTCTGATACTATATTGCTACAGTGCCCGTTTTTGCTACAGGAGGCATCTATTATATATATATATATATATATATATATATATATATATATATATATATATATATATATATATATATATCTTTGTGTGTGAAGCATCGGCAAATTTTAAGGCGATAATGAGATATATATATATATATATCTCTCAAGATGGCAACCATGAATTTAAAACAAAAAAAAACCGGCAATGAGGCATACGGCATGGTTAATAATAGAGGCTTGTCTTTATTAAGAATGGAAGAGTTCACGAAAATAAAATAAAATAAAATAAAAACATTTATGATTCGATATATCACCGGGTGTCTCTTCATTGACACAATGCCTGGGCGTGTATTTTCAATCCCACACCAGGCACCAACAATGACATAAATGTTTTGGAGTATTTTAATTTGCTCTCCAACCTGCACAAGGTATTCGTCCTCCTGCTCATTACGTCATTCAAGCAAATGAGTACCATATTGATATTATTTAGCTAATAACATATATTCAAAATGATCTACTATTGCACAAACTATTCATCAACCATGAACTCCGAAGAAAAACTATTTTGCAATGAGATAAGAGGCATGTAGAACAGGCGTCAAGAGGGCATTTGGTGTTCTACAATCTTAGTTGCAATTGTAGCAGGACCAACACGGTTTTAGAGGAAAAATGTTTTACATGACATAATGATTGCATGCATTATTATGCACAATATGATAGTCGAGGATGAAAGAGATATCAATGCACCAATTGTGGATGTGAATAAAGTGTTGACCCCAGTAATTGAATTATTACAAGATGAAGATATCGATTTGAACAATTTTTTCATCGTTACATGCGAATTAAGAACAAAGACACTCATATTACACTCGCAATGCAATGATTAAACATTTATGGTTGCGCTATGTAAATAACGAAGATAATTAAAAACTTGTGTGCTACTTTAGGTGGCGTTTGGTTGCAAGGAGTGGAAAGGAGAGGAGTGGAAGAGTAATGAAAATGAGGAGGATTGGAAAAGGCATGGGAATGAAAACTATGTTTGGTTGGAATGATTGGAGGAGTAGTTTATTGGGAATGAGAAAAGTGGAAAAAGAAAAATAGGATAAAATGACTATTATGCCTTTTATGTAAATAAATATTGTTATATATAAAATATTGTTATATGGTTCCAATAATGTATTGTGTTTACTTTCTGTCTTGTTTGTATGTTATGTTATAATTAATTAATTAATGTTTGTATTTGTATTTCTTTTATCAATCGAATTTTTATTTTTTATTCAAATACTCACAAGTATTTTTATTTTATATTTAATAAATATTTGTAAGAAATATAAAAGTTTTTTTAAATAATGTAATATTTAAATTCAATGGTTAAAAGTGAAAAAAATTAAATTTAATTAAATTTGTTAATGGTAGAAATATATAAATTGTGAAGTGTGAGGGCCTGTTTGGTTACAAAATAAAAAAATCTGGGATAATTTTATTACGTAGGAAGTGCAGGTGATTACTGCATAAATTATGACATATTTTATTATTACAGAATAAGTGTTTGGTTACCAAAATAAAAAATATTACATAATAAATATAGCCGTTGGAATATAATGGAAGATAATTTAAATTTGAAAACTAGCCGTTAAAAAATAGCCATTATAATTATAGCCGTTATAATTTTTTCCTATTTATACATAACATGGCTCCTTTGCAACTACACATACTCCTTTTTTTGTTTTAGGTGAAAATCTTCATAGTTCTAACCTACTTTTCAACATGGACTTCTTAAATCTTTGGAGAAGAAAAAATGAAGAAGACGATCTATTAATACTCAACATTTGGTCGAGTCAATGTCCAACGACTTCTAAAGGTAAAGAACATCACTCATCCATTCTTACAGGTGCTGCATATATACAAGAAATTCTTGAAGATCATCCGGAACACTGCAAAAGGGAATTTCGTATGGAGCCTTACATATTTCAAGCACTGGCTGATCGTTTAAGAGAAACAAGACTCCTCTACAACTCAAAATGGACAATAGTAGAGGAATAACTAGCAATGTTTATGTACACCCTTGCTCATAATGTTAGTAACCGTGATGTGCAAGAGCAATGTCAACATTCTGCGTAAACGGTTAGTCGTTATTTTAGTAAAGTAATTAAAGCCGTTAATCGACTTGTTCGTGAATACATAGAACCTCCATCGACAATCACATCGTCGGTTATTCGGAATAACGTAAAATGTTTCCCATATTTCAAGGTGGGTGAAGCTATATGTTATTAACTTAATTGTAAATTTATTTTAGTCGTTATAAATGTTAATATGTTTGTTTAATTTTTTTAGGATTGTGTTGGTATCATTGATGGAACACATATTCCTATCATGATTTCTTTAGATAA
>CACTHL010000438.1:0-345712 GCA_902712375.1 Dioscorea dumetorum
AAGTAATTCAACCAAAGCCCGAATACAAGTTTGACATAAATACAACAAAGTTTCATATAGACATACAAGCAAACAAACCATGCATAAGAGAGTCAAATATACTAGTGGGATCCATGCCCTTACACAATGTGTATGATCAAGAAGAAACATACATTAAACAAGAAAGGAGATAAAAAACCAAGGAATGCTCAACATTTCGGTCCACCGCACCACCACCACTAGCTAGAGCTTATAAAATAGGGAGATGATGGAATAACTAAAGGCACTCAGTGAATGGGTTAGCACAATGCCAAGGAATACAAGATACTTTGAAAAAGATGACAAAACCAATCTTTTTGCAACAATACAATTAGATTAGAACACCGCAAAAAATATAATTATAACGCCTTATATCCACGTATAAGAAAATCGTACATATATCATAGAATAACCATTTTGCTCAAAAGAAGATTCAACACTCAAATCTCACGACTAGCATAATACGGGTTTTAAAATCATAAAACACGATACTCACCACCAAATCCATTTGTTTTGCATAAAACTCATTTTCTCATAAATATGAAGTTTATCAAACCAAATTGCTTTCCAAAGAAAATACAAATATTCACATCTCAAGGATTTGATTTACAGAATACGCATTTTAATTTCTTAACATACGAACTTTCATCTCAAGCAAGCGAATCGCTATCTAAAAATCCCTCTAAACTCTAGCAAGGTAGGTCGTGGCTAAGTTCAAAGCAATCAAGGTACTTATGTCCTTGACGTTGACCCACCGGGGCTATGTGGTGACTCCGAACACCCAATGTACGTCTAGTCGAACTCTACGCGCCACTTGAAGTGGACAAATCAATTGGGTCCAAAGACGCCATCTCTAAAGGTTGAACCGTGGGGACCCTCCCTACTGCAATAGGCGGGTTCCAACCCCATCACCAACAAAATATCATGAAGTGTAACAACAATGTAATCCAAGTAAATTATTTCATAAAGTCCTTGTCCAGGACAAATATTAGCATTTCAAGTGATAAACATCACTATTATATAAATCAAAGCTAAGAGGGTAACATATATATATATAGTTGCACAATTTAAAATCACAATAAGCAAGTTCATGAATACTCGTATTTGTCAAATCGGATCACTTTAAAAAATAAGCATGCCCAAAACATAATATACCACTCAATAGGGTTCCTCACAATCTTTCACAAATTAGGTTTGCAATTCACTTCATAAATCTTACAATATAAGCAAATAGATGAAAATACGGGTGTAAGAAATAGCATATAAAAATATTCATATTCTTATTAGAAACCATGCAATTGAATTAATCCACTTACAAACTTAGGAGAATAACTCCTCAACGGCTCCACTCCTCCGCGGGCTCCTTGCCTCGGGCCGAGCTTCTACCACCTATATTAACACAAGCCACGAGGGCTCAAAACCAAAAGAAAAACAAACATGAACTTCTCCATGCTACAAGCCATGAAACCCTAACAAGGCTTGGGTATAGGCCGAACTTGAACTCTAAAGGTTCCAAAGGATTTCCATGGAGATAAACTCCCAATACAACCAAGAAGTAGAAATTTTACAAAATATTTCTTGGCGCCGTAGTAGTTCGATTTTAGGAACAAGGGTAGATGGTTTCAACAAGGTAGAAATGGTGGATCTTCACATCCACTTCATGATACAATGAAGCATAAAGGAAAACAATCAAACAATTCAACAAACTCATCAATAATAAAACCAAGATTCAAGATCTAATAGGGCTAACATGCTCATCCAAACAACATGAAACAATGGAAAAGAAGAAGAAGAAGAAGAGCGTATCGTCAAAGATCTTCAACCAAAGAAGAAAGGAAGGTCGAGCAATGGCGGTTTTCTCTCGTTCACCGCAAAAGGGCACAAAGGTAGGACGAAGAAGAAGAAGAAAAGAAATCGGGGGAAATTAAGGCTCAAGTTTGGGATTTTAAATACTCATAGAAGTACATGGCCAAGTACACAACCGTGTAAATCCTAGTCGGCCGTGTATATCTCTCGAATGGAGTGAAAATTCTCATCTTGAGAGTTATACGAGCAAGAACATGGTCACGCAAAACAGGTTTCTCGCCCATGTAGATTTACACCGGACAAGTACATGAGTGTATATCTCGGCCACTCGTCCGTGTACATTTTTCTGGAACTCAACCAGAGAGTTACACGGGCAAACTATATGATCATGTAAATTAGCCTCTCGCCGTGTACTATTACACAACTCAAATTTTCATTGTTTTTCAGCCTAAAACGACCAAAAACACACCAAAACTCAAGACACAACTACCAATGAAAAGTAAGATATATATAATTCTCGCTAAATTTCTAAAATAGTATCTCTATTCTAGTCACTATGTGGTTTGCCCCTATATTATAAAAAATTACTAATTTGAACATTTTTTTTCTTATGTATGTTGGCCAAATCAAGTCCCTTAAATTAAATGGCGCGTGGTTTCTCCGTCAAATTCGACTAATGTGGTTTAAAATATTGATAAAAAATTTAAAAAAAATTACGAAAATTACAAAAATTATTAAACTTATTAAAAATATTATGAAGGAATTATAAAAAATATAAAAATATACATATAAATTTAAAAAATTTCAAGGGACTCTAGCATACCATGCTATGTGTTCCCCCATCAATTTTGGATATGGGTATGAAATTACCTAAACTTGGAAACTCTAAATTAACTCTTCAACCATATTTGCTCCAACCCCGATCCCAACCGCACCCCCGTATCCCATGAAGAGTGGCAAAACATTAAATTGAAGAATTTCAAACTTTATTGGTTATTAAGGAAGCAGTGTTCATATCTCAAGGATAAGATAATTTTATAAATTAATATAAAAAAATTATTATTTTACTAGATAAATAATTAAATCTTTTTATTTGGACTTTTACAAAGATTCAATCACCAACAACCTCTTACTCTATTTGCACGAAAACCTATTATGTAAAATGTTTGTGTATTTATTATGATGATAAATTTAAACCTAAGCTCACTTAAGATGAAAGCACATATGTGTTGATATATTAACTTTACACATATACACGCCTGTGGGGCCCTTTTTTCTCGATCGGCCTTTAATATGATTAACCGGCCAAAATAAAGGCTCACAAATCAAATTTTGATTATTTTTTGACTTCAAGGGATTGTGGGTTTCCGACTTCCATTAGGGGCAAGCCCCTAATGTTAATTACCCCTGGACAATGTCACAGGAACCTCCGATTAAGAAACAAATGTGAACGAGAAATAACAAGTAAAATCAATTTCTTTTATTATTTCAAGAACATGACATGAACACATGATTTTGACTCAGAATAAAGGATAGGAGAACTATTTTTTTTTTTTTTACTTTCCTAATCTTTATCCAACTTAGCATAATCTAAGTTTACACTTTGACTTTGACTTGGCAAACTTTTCGCCGAAAATTATGTCCGGACATTAACTTTGACTTTGCCGACTTTGGTCTCCTTCAAATTTCTTTGACTTGCATCATGAGCATCACCCAAACGTCAAGTTACAACTTTTGAGAACTATGAGCTTGATCTCGTTTCAATTTTGATCTTTGAAAACTTCGGCATGTTACGCTTGTGAAATCTTTAGTTTCTTTTTTCTTCTTTGACTTGTAAGACTCTTCAATCCGTTGACTTTTGATGTCTTGGTGTTGTTGAGCTCATTCATTCATTTGGAAACATGTATCTTGGACACTTGAGTTTGCATCTTGGATTTGTTTTGGATTTCAAGTTGTGGATTCTCTAGGTCGACGAACCACAAACTTGATTTTACATATCTTAACTCTTCAGAAGCTTCGGCTTTCGTGCTTATGAAACTTCCTTCAAGTCTTGACTTGTGAAACTCTTTGAGTCTTTGACTTTTGATGTCTTAAGACTATTGAGTTCATTTGTCGTCTGTATAAATTTTCAAGCCTCGACTCTTTCATATCTCGAATCTTGACATGGTTGCTTTGACTTTGATGTTTTTTAGAATGACTTTGACTTTGAACTTTACATCTTGGATTTGACTTTGCATTTCAAGTTGTTGATTCTCTATGTTGATGAATCACAAACTTAATTTTACATGGTTTTGACTTTTCAAAAGCTTCGGCTTCGTGCTTATGAAACTTTCTTCAAGTCTTGACTTGTGAAACTCTTCGAATCTTTGACTTCTGATGTCTTGAGACTGTTGAGTTCATTTGTCGATTTGTATAAATTTTCATGTCTTGACTCTTTCATATCTCGAATCTTGACTTGGCTGCTTTGACTTTGATTTTTCTTTTTGAAATGGCTTTAACTTTGGAGTTTGCATATTGGATTTGACTTTGCATTTCAAGTTGTTGATTCTCTATGTTGATGAATCACAAACTTGATTTTACATGGTTTTGACTTTTCAAAAGCTTCGGCTTTCGTACTTATGAAACTTTCTTCAATTCTTGACTTGTGAAACTCTTCGAGTCTTTGACTCTCGATGTCTTGAGACCGTTGAGTTCATTTATCGATTTGTATAAATTTTCAAGTCTTGACTCTTTTATATCTCGAATCTTGACTTGGCTGCTTTGACTTTGATTTTTGAAATGGCTTTAACTTTGGAGTTTGCATCTTGGATTTGACTCCGTATCTTTGGATTTGATTTGAATCTCAAGTTGTGGATTCTCTATGTTGATGAATCACAAACTTGATTTTACAGGATTTTGACTCTTCAAAAGCTTCAGCTCGTGTGCTTGTGAAACTTCCTTCAAATCTTGACTTGGGAAACTCTTCGAGTCTTTGACTTCGATGTCTTGAGACCGTTGAGCTCATTTGTCATTCATTTGAGTTTTTTTTTTTTATATCTTGACTTTTCGTGCTTTGAGAATTGGCTTGCACATCATCAAGTTATAATTTTTTACATGATCGCTTTGACTTGCTTGGTTTCAAAGTGGATCTGAAGTTGTAATCACGAACTTGATTTCTTTCGATTTGGGTGTTAGAAGACTTCGGCATTTTATGCTTGTGAAGCCTCTCACATTATGGGTTTGTGAAGCTCTTCGACTTTTTGACTTTGATATCTCGAGCCCTTGAGCTCATTTGCCTATAAATTAAGCTTTTTCAAGTTGTTTTTTTTTTTTTATGCCTTTGAGCTTTGGCTCATGCATTGTCACGTCGCGATCTCTCACATAATTAAATTCACAAAGAAGTTTCATGGTCTTTGACATCTTCCACTCAGTCATGTGAATTTCAAGCAACAATGGAGAGGCCTTCACAAGGAAAGCTATTTTCCACTACATTGAATTCACAAAGAAATTTCGTGGTCTTCAACTTTTTCCACTCACTCATGTGAATTTCAAGCGGCAATGGAGAGGCCTTCACAAGGAAAGTTCGGTCTTCCACTACATTGAATTCACAAAAAGTTTCGTGGTCTTCAACTTTTTCCACTCACTCATATGAATTTCAAGCGGCAATGGAGAGGCCTTCACAAGGAAAGTTTGTCTTCCACTACATTGAATTCACAAAGAAATTTCGTGGTCTTCAACTTTTTCCACTCACTCATGTGAATTTCAAGCAGCAATGGAGAGGCCTTCACAAGGAAAGCTGTCTTCCACTACATTGAATTCACAAAGAAATTTCGTGGTCTTCAACTTTTTCCACTCACTCATGTGAATTTCAAGCGGCAATGGAGAGGCCTTCACAAGGAAAGTTTGTCTTCCACTACATTGAATTCACAAAAAAGTTTCGTGGTCTTCAAATGGTGGATTAGTGAATTTTGTGAATACAACCCTAATCTCCACTAAAATTTCTAGTTCTATGTTCTTTTGCGTATTAGTCCTTTGTACATCAGATTTGCATATTAGACCTTGGGTTATACTTTATTTAATTTTTTTTTTTTTTTTTTTTTTTAAATTTTTTTTTTTTGCATATAAAATTTTTACTAAACCTTAAATTTGTCCTAAAAATTTATTTTTTTAGCAAGGGTGTATATGCATATATTAAAGCAAATAATCTTAATAGTAAAACTAATAAAAGTAATATTATTAAAAAAATCATGAACTTGATATATTTGAACAATATATAAATAATAATTATTAAAATAATACGTAAAAAATCTCGATACACAATCGCCATGTTTTTTTTTAAATATATCAATAAAATAAATAAAAAAAGAACATTCTATATATAAAAAAATATAAATGATAATATAATTAAAATAATATAAAAAAAAATTCACAGCTGAGATATATATATATTTAAATAAAACAAAATAATAAAAATAATCCACGGGCACATATAACCGTGACATATTATTTTTAAAAGAAAATATAATAATAAAATAAAAACATTATATTTATGTTTTAAATATATATAAATAATAATATTAATAAAATAATATTAAATAATAATCTGTAGGATATATATATATTTCAAATATCATATAATTAAAATAATATCTCTTTAAAAAAAAATCCACAGGATATACATATAACGGTGAGATATATATATATATATATATATATTTAAATACATATTAATAATAAAAATAATAGCAAAAGTAATATCCACGGGGTAGTGAGATCCGTGATATATTATTTTGTTTTAAATATAAATTATAATAATAATTAAAATAATATTAAAAAGTAGTATACGTAAACGTGATAATAATTAAAATAATATTTAAAAAATTGGTTTTTAAGAAGATAATAAAATAAAAATAGTAATGAAATATCAAAAATTTAAAAATAATATTTAAATAATACGATGCATGAGTCGTGATTTTTTTGATTTTTTTTTTTATAATAATACTAATAATAAATCCATGAAGCATGATGGTGACATTATTCTAACATAATAATAATAATAATAATAACTAGAATAATAATGATCATACAAAATAATAATAATTAAAAAAAACATGGCAAAGAGCACGAGACTTGGTAAATCGGCATAGAATTTATGTAAAAATTAAATCATGTAATAAAACATTTTCTAATGTAATAGTAAAATACTTGATTTTTTTTTTCTTGATGTCTTTCCTCTTCCTTCTCGTTTTTCGTCTCTTTCTTCGAACTTTTCTTGCCGACGGGCACAATCCCTCGGCCACAATCTCTCGCCTTTTTCCTCGAATTTCTCTTTTTTTTTCTCCTTTCTCTCCCCTTTTTTCACCGTTGTGTATTTTCTCCTTCTCTCTCTCCTCTTTCCTTATGATTTTTTTCTCTGAAAATCCCCCAACCTTCTCCTCACACTTCTCCCGAAAATCCTCAACCGATCCCTTTTTTAAATTTAATTTGATTTTTTATAACAAAAATCTGAATTTTCAAAATTTTGAATTAAATTTTATTTTTATAACAAAATCCGAATTTTCAAAATTTTGAATTTCAAAATTTTTAAATTTTTTTTTAAATAACAAAGATCCGAATTTTCAAAATTTTGAATTTAAAATTTTCTTTTTTTAAAAAAAAAAAAATAAGAAAATCCGAATTTTTAAAATTTTGAATTTAAAATTTTGTTTTATTCTTATCCGAATTTTTTTATTAGATATATATGCTTGAAAATCCTGTTCCAATCAAGATAAGATTTTAATTTTATTAAAACTCTTATATATATTTTTTTTTATATAAACACACGCCTTTAACGTGGTTTCTAATTGGCATAAAAAAATCATTAAATAAAACTAGTTTTTTATTTACACATTAAACTACGGAGTATTTTTTTTTTAAATAGATTCATGTCAATGGTTTGAAGAAATGCATTGAATTGGATTTAGCTAAGGATGGATTCATCAGACATTGTTTCAGCGCTCTCAGCCCACTAACTTAATGGCCCAAGCCCATCTCAACAACTCATAGGGAAGTTATTTTCTTGATATTTATTTATTTAGTTATTGAGTAGCACGAATATTTAATTGTTTTATATCATTTAATTAAATACATATTAGTCAAAATTTACCAATTAAGGTGTTTCTCCAAATTAGTTAATATTTTATTATTTATAAATGAACTTATTTAAGCTAAAGTCAAGCCTTATTCATTCCTTTTTATTAGTCTTGACATTGTAAAATATCGAAAGAAGAACTGTTTTTTTTTTAAATTGTTATTTGAATTGAATTTAAATACTTTTTTTTTCTTTTTTTTTATTCAAGTGAGGTGAATTCCATGTTTATTCAAGCCATAACAAAAAATAAATAAATAAAAATAAGATATTTCTCATGTTTATCTTGTGGAAAATATGGTTGACGTGAATTTTGTTCGGTTCATCAACTGTTATGAGCCAAGTAATCAAAAAATTATCAAAAATTAGTATATGCAAACAATATACAATTTCTCAAAGAATATAATAATTTTTAAAAAATATAAATTTAATATTTTAGGCTACATTAGACTAACATATATACCATATCAGTGGTATTAATATTTTATGACTGAAACTTATAAATAAATAAATAAATAAAATAATGGGCCACAAAGTCCACTGCATTCTGATGATCTGAAGGAATCCTTGCAGTTCTGATATCATCCATCACGGGCTTTCCATCCATTTAGATCTGCACTTCTTCTGGTCTTCATTCAATCATTTCCCCACTGCTTTATATATATATATATATATATATATATATATATATACCCCAAAGTTAAAGAATTATTAAAATATTATTTTTTATGCCAATTTAAAGCATGAATAATATATCTTTTCCCACAAGATACCATAGTGAGATCCATTAAATATACATCTATCGATTTATTATCAAATCATCTTATCTTATTTTTTTTATGAAGGTGGATAAACCATTTCATTTTACATAACCATTAGACAATGAACGCCCCAACTCACATGGAATTCTTTAAGGGTGTGTACGAGTTTTTTAAATATTTCACACATCTTCATCTTGCCGACTAAGAACACTAGTGAGACCCATTAAATCTACATCTATCCATTTATTATCAAACCATCTTATCTTATTTTCTTTTATGAAGATGGATAAACCATTTCATTTTACATAACCATTGGACAATGAATGTCCCAACTCATATGGAATTCTTTAATCACATATCTTTATCTTGCCGACCAAGAACATTGAATACCAGTAAACCAAAAGGATGTTGATTAGGCGCCTATCATTGGACCAAACTAATGTTGGCAAATATTAAATTGTTTTTAAAAAAAAATCATAATAATATCATGTATATACCTAATAAATGAATATATAAAATTTTAATTGTCAACAACCTCCGGTTAATGTGCAAACAAACGTACAAGGAAAAAAAATAAATAATATTTTGAAGAGTATATATGCAAGAAATCCAAAATACATGATATTTTGGGGACCATTTAAGCCTCGTGCTGGTTCACGAGGACCATCGTAACGCTTGTCGTTTTCTGGCGGGGCGTGTCCACGTAGTCCGGGGAAACATGCGAGGACTTTTGTCGTTTAGCTGTGGAGTTGACCAGTGTGCATGGCTCAAATGAGTTCCCGAAAGTACCCCTCTATCTTTTGCCCGTTGTATGAGAAGAACAAAGCGCATTTTGGGGAATTCATGTGTGCCCTGGGAGTGTGTCTTGTTTCTATTCACAATGTTTTGTCTTGTTTCACAGTGTCTGCTTTCAATTTGGTCCTTTGCCGTATCTGGTTAAATTTGGATTTGGGAATATATACAAAAGTTTTTGCGTATATACCCCAGTAATTAACTCAAAATAAAACTTTTCATATTAACTCCCTTAAAATTCTGTTAATATAACTCCAAATTATTCGGGTATACATAATAAAAATGTCATAGATATAATAAAAATGCACTAGATATAACCCGCTAATTCTTATATGCTTTACGTTTGCAGGAAATTCGAGTTCAAGGCCTTGGACGCTAGTCTCCTCCTCTCCTTTTTAACTTTAATTAATTATTATATTAATAGATTGAATCGAATAAATTAAAACTTTTATGTCAAATAGAAAAAAATTAATGCATTATAATTAAAGATTAAGGAGTTATGTTTTCCTTAGCACCCGGACCAAAACCATCACTCATCTTGTCTTTGTTGGAGACCAAATGACTGATGGTGTTCCCTTATTGAGCAGCACATAAATATGTCCCTAAAGGATGATTTTTCTTTGTAATAAAGACTACTTAAATAATGAAAGCAATGCTTAATAACATGTTTGTCATTAAGGAAATAATAATAATAATAATAATAATAATAATAATGATAATGATGATGATGATGAAAGTTTGCTTGTGTTTTTTACATGCCTATTTTGGTAAATTTTTGAAATTAATATTTATGCAATTATGTTTTGTTTTTCTATATAATTTATGTAGCGAATATAAGTATAGTCAAACACTAAAAATACAAAAACACCATCTACAGGTCAAGTGTTTAAGTCCCGTCTCACTCGTGTCTCGTCCACTTTGTCAATATATACATGTAATTTACTCAGATAATTAATTTATTTTTAAGTGCTTCTATTTTAAATCATGAAAGATTACATAATTAAAAAAATTATTTTCTTCTAGAACTTTAACATAATGGTTAAGGTATTTAACTTTCATTTGAGAGGTTGTTTGACTTCTTCCCACATATAGTTAAAATGTATATAAAATATATACGGCAATTTATCCATATTATATATGAAAAAAACATTTTGTTTGTTTCAGGAGCTCATAGTTACTCTGGTAAAACCAACCTCAAACAAGAAGATTCTAATTCATATTATATGATGCATTATACTAAAATGACAAACTATATATTTGATTATATACTTTCATTATATAAGAGTTTCAAAAGAAAGAAACTTGAAAACAAATAAATAAATAAATAAATAAATAAGCACTTTAATCTTTTGCAGTAGTCTCAGTTTTGCTTTGTTGGGTAGTGAGAGTGACTTCACCATGGCATGGTCCCTGCAACCCTAGACATCACTCAGACTGTATCACCCATTTACCCTCTGTGAATTCCCATTTTCCATGCTACATCTTTTTACCAATTTCCCACTCTATAAATCTAATTAATTTATTTTTTTAATTGTTTTTTATAGGTAGAATACCATAATTGGTCCCTTTATTTGTCACAATCCGCCCTTTTAGTCCCTTTACTTTACTTTGGCCCCGATTAGTCCTCTACTGTCAATTTGAGGCAAATCAAGTCCAACAACCGACCGACGTTAGGTTGTCCGTTTGAGTTTCTTGATGTGGCTTTATAATGGATTGGTAGAATACCCTAATTGGTCCATTTATGTGTCACAATCTACCATAATTGGTCCCTTTATTTGTCACAATATGCCTTTTTAGTCCCTTTACTTTAATTTGGCCCCGATTAATCCCTCCATTATAAAACCACGTTAGCAAACTCGGACGGACAAACTAACGCTCGGTCGGTTGTTGGACTTGATTTGTCTCAAATTGACAGTAGAGAAGGACTAATCGGGTCAAATTAAAGTAAAAGGACTAAAAGGGCATATTGTGACAAATAAAGGGACCAATTAGGGTATTCTACCTTTTTTATATGTGTTCTTGCAAGTGCGTACATTATGAAATCATTCTTTACTTATATGTATACAATTTTAAAACCGAGATTTTTGTAAAATTAAATTATTACATATATATGATCTCATTTATTTTTTCTTTTTAAAATTTTTAAAATTATATAGATGATTATAGTTTTTGTATGATTTATATGCATGGTTTTCTCTTCTCGAAACAAGATTTTCGTAAATAAAATTTACTATTTATTTAGTTTTTTGAAAAATATATGTAATATCTTTTACTAGGACTTATCTCCAACCTCCAACCTCTTATTAGGGAGGAGATAAATATTATATACCAATAACTTAATTTATTGGGGAAAAAAAACTAGTTCTCCTATTATAAAGGTGGTAAGTGGTAACTTACAATTTAAATTTTAAATATATAATTAAAAAACAATTTTGAGTAAATTTGAAATCGAAATCAATGACTTTTCATTTATTGCCATTATTTTTTTACATGTTCATTTTAAGAAAAATACGAGATCAATCCCCAAAGTCACAAAATATTAAGACATATATGTCTATTGAGTTTGCGGTTTTACTCTATGTTCATGCACACTCTCCACTTCTCTTAAGTGGGGCGTGCTTCTCACATGTTTGTCTAGAAAATAAAAAATAAAAACCTAAAGTCCAAAAAATTTAAATATTTAATTTGCATCAAACATTGAAAATCAAGATTTTCATCTTATAAAACAACCCAAAATACAAAACCCCACACACACACACACACACACACACACACACACACACACACACACACACGTATATATATATATATAAAACCTAAATACAAAAACATAACAACCCTACCAACAGCACAAACACAAAAGAAAAAAAAAAAAAAAAAAGAAAAGGGTCAAATCCCAAAATCTACAACAACAAAACCCTATGTAGAAAGAAACACAAAGGAGGAATGGTGTGAATTGATTGATGATCATGGAATGGATTGAAAGATGTCAGTCTTCTTGGCTTGCTCAAGCATTTGGACCACTTCTCTCATGGTAGGCCTTTCCACACTGTGCTCCTGCACACAAAGCATGCCCACAAAGAACACTTGCATGGCTTCCTCCATTGGGACATTCACAAGTCTTGGGTCCATTATCCTCACCACCCCTTCCTTGCTCCAATTTGTGCTCATCCTTGCCCACTGTACTATGTCCACTCCTTCCTCTCCGAAATCTCCCACTGGCTTCTTCCCTGTTATCAATTCCAACAACACCACTCCGAAACTATATACGTCGCTCTTCTCGTCCACTTTCAATGTGTACGCGTACTCTGTTATTAACTCAATCGATTAGTTTATGTTAGATGCAAACCAAACATATTAAAATTTTAGTTATAAGATGAGAAATCCAGACTTTTCCATTCAAATTCATGTTTTTCAAAAAAAAAAAATTATACCAAGGGTATCTAATAGTGTATCTGAGCTACTGTACTGTTTGGTTAAAAAGAAAAACAATTAACTTATTATAATAATATTGATAAATTAAAAGTGTATTGAAGCAGTACACTTAACTTTCAAGTTGAATCAAACCCAACTTTGGGTGAGGGAAGAATAAGATGACAGAGATAGACATGATCTCAGTGGTTCTTGTAAGGGCAAAAAGGGGAATGAGAATAGTGGGAGTTCCCAAAGATGGGGTGAGCATGGAATATATGTCTCAAACTTTATGGGCATGGATATGGTTTTGGTCTTGGGCATGGAGAAAGGGCAAAAATAAAGCATGGATCCCAATCAGGATTCCTAAGAGACAGCGTGTTGGAATCTGGGAATAGGGGGTTTCCAATGTTGAACTAATTACTTAAGTCTTTTAAAGATTGAACAAAAGTTAAAGCGAGAGATTTAAAAGATCACACACACTAGAGATAAAGCTATTCCTTTCTTTTTTTGTTTTCTAATTCTATTGACTGTCATTTATCCAAAAACCCCTCAACTTTCTTTTTCTCCTTTTGTTTTACAAGACTTCAAAGGAGATGGGTTTTTTTTTTTTTTTTTTTTAATTTCCTTTTAGAGCCAACTTTCCTAAGGACTAAGGACTAAGGACTAAGGACCAAGGACTGAATGTTAAGTTTCAATATCAGAAACAGAAAAGGCAATGAGAATGAGCATGAAAACCATGTAAAGAAAGTTCTGAATTCAAATAAAAAACAAAGAAAATTTGCAGCAAAAACAACATTAGAAAATCACTTCAGCAGATCAATATGATCAGAATCAAAGAATTGAAGAATTCAATGATTTGCAGGGAAGACTAATAACAATAATGATAATAAAACAGAGAATGATACTGACCTGGAGCAATGTATCCATAAGAACCAGCAATAGCAGACATGCATTCGGAAGTGCCGGTATCTCTCAAGAACTTGGCCAATCCAAAGTCTGCAACATGAGCCTCATACTCAGCATCAAGCAAAATATTATTAGATTTCACATCTCTGTGAAGAATCAAAGGACTGCAATCATGATGCAAGTAACACAATCCTCTTGCAGCTTCAATGGCAATCTTCAATCTTGTTCCCCAGTTCAGATATGCACCTCTCTTGCCATGCAACACTTCTCCTAAACTCCCGTTTGGCATGTACTCATAAACCAAAAGTTTAGTGTCTTTGTTTGAGCAAAATGCAAGCAATCTGACAATGTTTCTGTGCCTGATCTTTCCGAGTGTTTGGATTTCGGCAGAGAAGCCATTGTCATGAGATGAACCTTTTGTTATTCCTAATAATCTCTTCACCGCCACTTGTTCGCCGTTCGGCATCGTGCCTCGATAAACAATTCCCGCTCCTCCTCTGCCTATAATTGAGTTCTCTTTCAGGCATTCGACAATGTCATCACTTGCGAAATCAAGTTTTTGAAATGCAGTCAGTTTCCATGACTCTGAGTTTCTCTTGATCATTGATCTTGTTTTGATCACAACCGTCGCAGCGAAAACCAGTGAACATGTAAGCAATCCGAGAGCGAAAAGAAGCTTGAATTTTCCAGGGAGTTGAGACTTCACTCCGTGTTTTTGTTCTGGTATGAATGTAGAACTTGCTGAGAGGTTGCATGGATTCGAAAGCGAACCGCAGAGCTGAGGATTAGCGACAAAAGACGATGCATTGAAGTAAGCAAACTGCCCGGTCTCCGGTATCCTACCGGAGAACTCATTATGTGAGAAATCAACAGAAGTGAGACTCTTCATGCTTCCAATGTCTCTTGGAATGCTCTCATTCAAGTGATTCCAAGAAACATTGAGGTAATTCAGTATCCTGATTTGAGAAAGCTGAGTTGCCAGTGGACCAGTGAGCTGATTCTGGCTCAAATCCAAATAAGTGAGCAATGAACAATCTCCAATCTCTTGAGGAACTCTACCAGTGAAGTTATTCCTACTCAAATCAATCTTCAGGGCCTGTTTCAATTGGCCTAATTGAGAAGGAATCTCTCCTGTGAATTGGTTGCCATTGAGAAGAAGAATCTGCAATGCCGAAAAGTTCCCTATAGAGGCCGGAAGCTGACCCAACAACCGGTTATTAGACAGATTCATCTGGCCTAGCTTCACAGGTTTCTTCATCGGTTCGTAGGTGATCTTTCCCGTGAGATAATTGTTCTGCAACTCCATAAGTAGCAATTCAGGTAGATAAAGAAAACCGAGAGGAATCGATCCGGTTAAGTAGTTCTGACCCATTCGAACTCTCCACAAAGTAGTGCATTGTCCAAGATCATCAGGCAAGGGACCGAAAAGGAAGTTGTTAAGAAGAATGAGTTTCTCCAGCTTCCTTCCATAGCAGAGAGCTTTTGGGATCACCCCAGTGAGCTTGTTCGTCGATAAATCAAGCTCTCTTAATTCTCCATTGCTTCCAAGCTCAGGGGGGATAATGCCGGTGAAGTTGTTCTGCCATAGCATCAGTACAGCCAAGTTAGGCAAGTCGGCGATAAACTTCGGTATCTCACCGTGAAACCGGTTGATGAAGAGATGCAATAAAGTTAAGTTTCGGAGCTTGGAGAATTCTCGCGGAATTTCTCCGGTGAGAGCATTGTTTGAGAGATCGAGAAACCTCAAACTGGTTAAGTTTCCAAGTTGAGGAGGAATAACACCTGTTAGCTGATTGAATTGCAAGAAGAGAGTGTCTAGTTTAAGAAGTTCACCGAATTCAGGAGGTATCCTTCCTTGTAATCCACAGCTAGACAGATCAAGATGAATGAGATTGATCAATTTCTTCAACTCCACCGGAATCCCGCCTTTGAACTTATTGTAATAGCCTAAGTATAACTGCTTCAATGTGGTGATGTTTCCGATCTCCGGGGGAAGGTATCCACCTAAGTCATTGCCAGCGAGCGATAAATAGCTTACCGATCTAAACTGGCCATAGCTTGATGGAATCTCACCGAAGAAGTAGTTGCCTCCGAGGTCTAAATGCCGGAGTTTCGGTAGTTGTGTGAGATTCATAGGAAGTGTTCCATATAGATTGTTGTTGTAAGTGTCTAAAACTTCCAAGTTGAGCATGGAAGAGAAGTTCCAAGAAAGTGTACCATTGAACTGGTTGTTAGATATGTTGAGATGTCTCAGGCTTGGAAGATTAGCAATGCTGCTTGGGAACTCACCGGAGAGTGAATTGCCGGCAACCGAGAGATAAGTGAGGCTGCTGAGCTCTGAGATTGCCGGGGATATGATACCGGTTATATTCAAGTTGGATATGTCTAGAGAAACTACTGAACTCTTTGTTGATCCATCACAGTGAACACCGGTCCAAGAACATAGAGATGCAGCATTTGTTATGTTCCAAGTCTTGAGGATAGAGTTTGGAGTGTGGAGGTACTGCTTGAATGAGACCAGAATGGATGCTTCTTTTGTTAGAGATGAATGTAGAGCATTGGTATGACAAGTAGTGAGTAACAGGAGGAAAATGATCGGTAGAAAGACTGTATTATTAGAGAAAGCCATTGATGAGATTGAAGGATGGAAGAGAAGGTTGAGGAGAAGGTTATAGAGAAGGAGGAGAAGGAGGAGAAGGAGAAGGCTGTGTGTGTGTGTGTGTGTGTGTTGTGTATGAGGGTGGGTGGGTCTTGTGTTATTCCTTTCTCTTCTTTTTGAGAAGGAAAAGCAAAAGCTCTTGAGTGAAACTAAAGTGGGAGCAGTGGACCATTTGATCAGAAAATGTAAGCCTGGTGAATCCTCTTTGAATGTACAGTCATCTCCTGCTTTTGTTCAATTCCTATACAAATCACTACAAAGACACAATCAATTCTGTGTTTGATTCTTTGAGGGGGCCACCATTGCCAACAATTTCCCCTTTTTTTTATCTCTGTTTATTTTATTTATACTTCCTTCCGTCAGAAATTGCAGAAAAGTATTGCAAACATTCTGCAGAAAAACATTTTTTTTTTAATTGTATCTAAACTTCAATGAATCAGAAATTGCAGATAAATAGCAAATTTAAAAAAAAAAAAAAAAGTTCTAGTCTGCAATGTGCTAAAGTGTCGGACAGTTTTTCATATTTGTATATAATTGAAAGCAGTAGTACAAGTTTATCTGCAGTGATGATGATACTATAATTATCGATGATATACGACTCTGGAGAGATACACGGTGAAAAAATCTCCCTTAAAGTACATGCAAATATATGAATTGGATTGATGAAAAGATAAAAAGAAACCAAAGAATGAGTGGATTTAAAAGAATGCACTCAAACTTATCATCGCTTTCGAACCTTTTGCTTTAGTATGAATTGATGCAGAGATTTCTTTGGACAATGAGGACTACTTTTGCTGTAAAGAAGAGGTATAAACATCCCCTACATGACTAGGACCCATTCTAAAGTCATGCTAAATTCATTCTAGCGAAAAAGAAGGGAAAGAGATTGGAAGGTGTTATGCAAGATGAATTCATTAGATTGCAGTGAAATGAATGAATAAAGCTGGTTATAAGAAAGAAAGAAAGCCTTGTGTTTCGGTATCGAAAACCAGACATTATGGACAGAATTAAAAGGAAAAAAAAGCAGTGTCTTCGCTTTGCAGAAATCGGTCTTCGGTCTTGAAGATCATGCATGTCTTCTGGCATTTGACATTGTTAGCAGAGTCCTTGGATGTATAACAGTTACTGATCTCTTCAGTGAGAACAATGACAAATGATTTAATCGATGACTGTAATCGATAGATTTTAATCTGCCGGTGTTTTATTTCTGAAAAATACGACTTTATGCGCATCAAATTGACACTCGACATAAATTTATGGAGACCAGTAAGCCAAAACTATTTAACGAAAATACGACAATGTGTCTCTCTCAAACTGCAAGGCACAAGAAAATACTGAGATCTTGGGAGAGAACAATGTGTAGCTTCGACTGACCGGAATGCCGGTTTTGTTTTGTTATAATTGCTTGGAAGAAAGCCATTTCTATGATAATCAATTGATTAAGATAATTTGTTGTCTTCTATGGAAAAGAGATTTCACTTTCCATTTCTCTCAAATGTATGCATCACAAGAACAATTAGTAACTGAGTTCTTAGAATCATTTGAATAAGCACAATTGCTCATGAGGTTCACTCTTATTGTTCTCATTAATCAGACTTGGCCTACAATAATTAAAAGATTAGATTCCTCTTCAAATTCTTCAATGTTTGGTCAATTGTAATGAATTTCTCTGAGTCTGAGAAGGCCCTACTAGAAAGACATTGTCTGACTGATAGACTTTCTTTTGTTTAATTTCCTAAAAAAAAAAAAAAAGAATGACAAAATAATAATATAATACTTTATTTTTTAAATCAAGTGGATTAACTATTGATTTAATTAAAAAAGTGATATAAATGAAATAATATGGTGAAAATTCCAACAATCTCTTTGTAAAAAAGAGATTTGAATTTCAACTCATATAAGATAAAAGCATATGTTACGCTTCTAAGTTATATATATTTTATAAAATAAATAAATAAATAATAATAAGGTGAAAGTTGCCACAAAATGCAAATCAATGAGATAGAACCGAAAATTCTAGCAGAGCTCTCTTTTCACCAATCTTATGTTTGCTTTGGAAATCTCTCAAAAGCTCTGTAAAAAAGGAAAAATAAAATAAAATAAAAAATAACCTAATATATTGGGCTAAAAGGTTTAATCTTATGAAGAGAATACAATAAAAATAATAGTCAAACTCAAAAGACTGACCTCGAAATCCAATAACTTAATCCCAAACCTAAGCTGGAAACCTACTCATAAACTTGTATATTAAGACTAAACCAAAAAATCTAAATACAAAAACATTAAGCCCAATTTATCACATTAAATTTTTACATGGATTTTAAACACTATGTATCTGACTAATAAAATTCTAAAAGGAATTGTTTAGAACAATTATTTTATTTTTTAAAAAATGGATAAATGATTTGATTAAAAATAAAAGAGAGAAACAAAGAACATAACAAAGATTAGGTGACATAAAAGGTGAAGAAGAAATAAAATAAAATAAAAGATCCACTAGAGATGGATCAACATACAACTAAAAACCTTGAGTAACACTTAGGGTCTGCTTGGTTGGAGATAAATGGAGGTAAGATAAAGTAAGGATTTTTAGAAACCCATGCTTGGTTGGAGGTAGATGGAGGTAAGGTAAAGATTTAGGTGGTAGATGGAGGTTTTAAAACCTCCATTTAACCCCCCATTTCTCAACCCTCCAAAACGGTGGGTTGGGGAGGCTTTGGGGAATTTATGTTTTTTTGTGGACCAAAATACTCCTATATTTATAAAAATTCCAAAGTTTTATAAAAATCATAATAATATTTATTTTATTTATTTTATTTTATTAGGTTTCGGGAGAATTTATGGTTTTTGTGGACCAAAATACCCCTATATTTTATAAAAATTTCAAAGTTTTATAAAAATCATAATAATGTTTAATCATAAGTTATTTTATCCTATTAAGTTTTGGATAATTTATGTTTTTTTGTGGACCAAAATACCCCTATATTTTATAAAAATTCCAAGGTTTTATAAAAATCATAATAATGTTTATTTTATCATAAGTTATTTTATTGTATTTGTTTTAAAAAATATTAAGTATTTATTAGTTGGTAGTTAATATTGTTAAACTATATAGTAATATTAATTAATTTAGTAATGATATTAATTAATTAATTTCATTTTACAAAATGAAATCTTATAATAATCAAAAGAAAGATTTATGTAAACAATGGAGAGAATTTGTAAATTTCATGTAATTTAGTAAACAAAGTTATAAATTTGTCTTTTATTCTAAGAGTAATTTAGTAATATTACCATATAACCTTACCTCCAATTACCTTCAAACCAAACACAATAAGGTTTCAAAACCTCCATTTACCTTACCTTGCCACAAGCAAAGAAGGGTTTAAAACTTCATTTTACCTTCCATTACCACACTTTACCTTATTTTATAAAACCTTCTTATAAAATAAATAAATGATTTAATTTAAATAAAAGAGAGAAACAAAGAACATAACGCAGATTAGACAAAACATGACTACATCAATAGATGACATAAAAGGTGAAGAAAAAAAAAAAAAATAAAAGATCCACTAGAGATGGATCAACATACAACAAAAAACCTTGAGTAACACTTAGGTGACATGAACACGCTCTTAATTTATTGATTAAACAAGAAACAAAAAATTTTATCTTCCAGAGAAAAAAAATGGTTGTTATTGTTAATAATATAGATTAATTTACAGTCATTATCATGAATAAATTGAATTACAAAATAAAAATAGTAAATACAGAAAAATTTTAATATCATGGACTAATGTCAATTTGTGCAAATATAAAAATGGTTTTAGTCAACTATATCAATCACATGCACTAGTTTCAATATTGGTTTAATTAGTTCATGACAATAGAGAGAGCTCTTGTATCTGAATAACTCCTAATTGGTGGACTGATGTTGTGTTGTTTTGCTTCTGCTGTTGTTTCTATTGTTGTACTTTTCACTTTCATTTAAATAAACATGGTTTATCCAATTTTTTAAAAAAAGTTAATCACATTGATTGGTTTCAATGTTTTAGAATCAATGATGATTATAATAACTTACATTCATAAAAAATAAAAAAATAAAAAAATAAAAAAATAAATAGCTATTCAATCTCACAGGCAATCTCATAAATGGTGAAATGTCAAAAGAATTATTCTCAGGTAATTTAAAAAAATGTTCTTAAATAAATATATTTAATAATTATTTTTTAAACAAAATAATTACTAAATATATATTATTATTTAGAAAAGTAAAATTTTAATTTTAAAATGTTTATTAGTGGAGTGGGAAAGTGTGGGTTCAGAGTTATTCATTTAAAATTATCTATTTATACAGAATAACTTCATATCTTTTTTGTCAAATATAATTTGTAAAATAAGAAATTGCTTAAATATATTTTAAAGATAATTATATTAGAGAGAGATACAGAAGTGCGGGCTTATTTACTAATAACAAAATCAAGTTGAATTCTTATCTTTGAGTTTTCATCTAATGCTTAGCATTACATTACAATGCAATTTTTGCATTGGTAGATTTTTATTTTTATTTGTACGGATTATAATGGTTGACTTATCAAGAATATATTAGGTTTAAACATCTATTTGGTCTCTGTAGATAGGTTCGGGTGCCTCTTTGGTTCTTCTATTTCAATTTTGCTGTTGAGAGTACTTCTATTATATAAATTAAAAAATGTTGGTCATCAACCTAAATGTCGTCAATATCTCTATTGACAACGTGTCATTTTTTATTAATTAAATATCCTAAATAAAAGTTTTAGAAAATTAACAACTAGGCAAAGTTTTCTGATCCGGGTTTTTAGTGGATCAAAAAAATTAAACTTACCTTCTTTTCCCCCACCCTTCTTCTTCATCTCGACACCTGCTCCTTCATCCCGTGGGCTGGTGGCTCCAAGCGGGATAGTTGACAAAAACATCATGCTTTTACCACCCACCATGAATGAAACTAAATAACACACCATATTCCAACTCCAAGTCTTCAAAATGCTACCAAACTTAAACAAAGCCGCACTATTCCCACCTCAACTAGAAAATCAATGGTTTTCTTGATCCACAATACACATGTGGACCTCCATTGAGAGTCGGCACTTCAATGTTCTCTAATTGGAGTGGCTTCATGGCGAGCACGTACGTCGTGGCAAGTTGGTAGGTGGTTTGCAACATAACCATTTTAAGACTTAAGAGCTCACGTTGCTGTGTCTCTTGCTCGGCGTTCTACAACGACTCCATGCCATGCAACACATGCGCCTGTAGTTGCGACAAGGACGCGACGTGCCACACCGATGCTCCGCCGCTGCTCCTCCCTTACGAGGCTCTCCTCGTCCCTTCAAGAACTGCACAACCAAAGCGAAAGCTTGGGCTAAGCTCAAGCACATAGCCATTCCCAAACGTCTCCCATGTAGGAGTTTTAGATGGTTTGTAATTTTTTTCTTTCTTTTTGGGAGTTTCTAGGAGGTGTAGAAAGGTGTTTTTTCCCTAAAGATATAAGGAGAAAAAAAAATCATGATTGTTTTTAATCGTTTGTCTTTTGTGGATGATGAATGATTATTGCCGGAGAGAAATTAATATAATTGTAGAAGCATAACAATGGACACTAAAGATCTTGAACGAAATATAACACAAGCTTTTACCTTTTTGCCGTCATCAACCATCCTCTCAGTCTAAACTGTAATTAGTTAATAAAAAAACTTTGTAAAGATGTGTAAAAGAGAGCATATAAGACGAGCAGCAATCCTGGCATGTTGGATATCTGGGATTTAAATGGGCTAAGTAGAGCAGGTTAGTGATGACTGAGGAGGTGTAGTGGTAGCACGACCATTGAGATGATGAAGCTCCCACTTGCAGCCACCAGGCCACTTGATGGAGTCAGTGTCGAGGTGGAAAAGAAAGGTAGGGAAGAAGAGAAGGGTGGAGGAGAAGAAGGTAAGGGGAAGAAGAGAAGGATGGAGAAGAAGAAAGTAAGTTTAAGCTAGATGTTAACTTAGTGAGATATTAATTTTTTAAACTTTTGTTTAGTATATTTAATTAATAAAAAATGCCATGTCAGTTATTATATAATAGAGATACTGATGACATTCATGTTGGGGACCAACATTTCTCAATTCGTATAATAGAGATACTTCTAGCAGTAAAATTAAAATAAAGGGACCAAAAAAACACTCAAACCTATCTACAAAGACCAAATAGAGATTTAAACCTATATAATATCACTTGAACTGTTTTTATTTTATTCAAATTAAATATTCTACACAAAAGCAATGTGATGAGGAATTCTTTCAGCCACGTGCCACTAAAATCTAGAAAAGACAAAATTGATTTTATTTTATTTTTAAATTATAACAACACATATAAAAATAAAAATGCTTTTTCCAGCCTTCAGACGCATTTTTTGTAAAATGAATTCTATGATTGCTGCTTAAATTAATAAAGCTCTGGATGCTTATAAAATTATATTGGAGGAGTCTCTCCTACTATCAGGTGGAGCCTTATTTTTGAGGAGATCTTCATGTTTATAGAGGATAATCAACCCAGCTTCCACTTAACATGTTGGTTCCAATCATCTTATAGTGTCTCTCTTTCCCGTTGTGTTGTTATATCATTGTTTTTTGCCAATTTTCATTTCTGATGGACATTCTTGTCTTTAGTTGTAGTGTATTTTTTTAGTCGTGTTTCGTCTCGTTTTTCTCTTTTTGTCTTTTTTTCTAATCTTGGTGTTGTTATAGTTGTTTATTGTTTTTGTTGCCGGGTTTATTTTTATCAATAAATTAGTGGCTTATTTATTTTATAAAAAAACATTTTTCACTAGGTGGATACACCACAATAAATATTGCAACATATCACCGAGACCGATATCTTTATGCACAAGATATATTTCAGAACTTAAGAAGATATAGAGAATTGTTTGTTTGTATGTTAAAATGATATGTTTTCACTTGCTCACTTATGTTCATGCTATGAGATATATTATCTCTTAATTATATTCATGGTTGTGCATTATTTGTTCATCAACAGTTTAATTGATATAAAGTGTAATTCTTTTTATTTTTACAAGTAACAATCTATTTATATTTTTGTGTAAGATTAATTGATTGTGAAGTTTATATGATATGCTTGCAACTCAATAAAACAAGAAAGAAAGAAACAAATCTGGTTAAGGGGATAATATTTCAGTAAATTTCAATAAAATGCAACTAGCACATAACAGAGCTTGCGGGAAAAGAAACGAGACAAATAACCGACATTTTAAAATAAATTATGCAAGAAGGTGTTTGTTGCATACAAATGGGGACCTACAACCCCATACCGATCTAATTAGATGGGACTGCTCCTCATATATATATGCATGTGGACACTCCATCTATTAAGCAATGTGGGACTAAACCAAAGATTGCAACATTACTCTTCCGATCAAACCCGATGTCCTCATCGGATCAAACATATTTCACTCAAGAAAACTTTACCCTCTCGGTGGTCAATCCTTCACCCAGCCTCACACTACTCTTTCAACGTAAGCACAAATTTTACATACAACAATGGACTCACAACTACAAAAGACCGGTCTAATAGGGTGGGACTACTCCCATATATATACATATGAACACTCTATCTATTAGGTAATATCAAACCAAACCAAAAATTGCAATAGTGTTTGACTTGATCATGCTTTGGATTTTTCAAAATTTCTTCTACAGTATTGTAATTGTTAGGAAATATCAGAGATAGGTGATGGATCTTGGAAGGTACCAAGTCTAGAGCCTGCAGCAAAAACAGCAATGTGATTATAATTAGTATCTATAATATTTGGATAATTAATTAAAAATTAGAAGTAATTAACTGCAATTAGAGGTTTTCAAATTGAACATACCTTTTCTTTGCATGTGAAGGTGTGTCCACTGCTTGTTCCATGAAGAATGACATTTGAAACACTTCATACAGAACACCGTTTCATACAAAGTGCAATGATCACTTTTATTTAGAAATAATAGGTAAGGAAGGACATATATTTGTCGGTAAGGTAATCAAATGCAAACAAAATTCTCACTGTACTTTTCTATTTGGACTCTTCTTGTCTAAGAAATACCAAAAAAATAAATAAAAAACCTCCACAGAGTAGAGTCCGATGAACATCACCAACCATGCTACAAAAATTAGAGGACCGAATTTGTAATGAGCAAAAAAGAAACTCATTTGGTATTTTTCATATTAACATACTAGTCTAGTTTACAAATTCAAAAATTAAATCTCCTTCCGTTAGATTAAATATCAACTCAACAAGATATTGATATTGAATTTATCAACTAAACAATCACAGCAGGAATAAATGTATATTGATCATAGTATATCCCTTAGGGCGCGCACATCATGGAAATTCCCAATTAGAAAGCTTACAGGTTTATGCCAATTAGAATAGTATCTACAAAATGTAGCTACCTTTGAAGGGAATTCAATTGCTGATCCTTAACTTTCACTTCTTCACATACCTAAATGGTGTGAAATTGGGAGTGTTGATTTTGGTGATGACACATGCTCTTGCTCTCATCTTTAAGTTTGTGTTTCCTTCCTCGTGCTTCTCTCTCTCTCTCTCTCTCTCTCTCTCTCTCTCTCTCTCTCTCTCTCTCTGTACATAGTCTACATAGTCTACAATAGGCCTGCCATACGGAATGTAGAAACAAACACAGGAGGAATTGGTTTTTGCTGCATAGATTCTAATTTTTGTATATGTCTTGCAGGATATCGCCAGATCCTTGCAAATTCTAAGTTGGATGCGGAGGAGGTAAAAGTAATGCTTATTGTATTTCAATGCGCTAACTCAAGAAATCTCAAGATCAGCAATGGCTTTTACAGTTGCCGGGAGATGCTCAGATTTATGCAAGGTGAAGATACTCATAATGCGTGGTGGTCTTAGACAAAATGTACTCTCATGCGCTAGTTGATACCTTAAGACCTTGATAAGTTTGACTTGATCCCTCATAAATGGACATGGTGTCTTTTACTCTTGTTAGTCATGGTTTTAAGCCAATCCAGTTATTCTTATTTCACATGGGAATGGAAATACCCAAGTGGCTTATGGAGATGGTTGAAAAGCTTGTTTCAATTTTAAACCTTATTCCTTCTATCACCTTTTCCCCTAGCTTGTTTTCCATTTTATTATTTGTCTCTGTTATTTCTTGTGAACCTCTTATACCTTTTTTTTTTTGTTATTTAATAAATAAGCACCTTGTAGCTCCTTTTTATCAAAAAATAAGATAAAATAAAAACGTAACAGGGCCATTGAGGCCAGTGATGTGTAAAGATGATATCCACATGGTGATTCCGATGTCCATCAATGATTCTTCTCCAAATTCCCTGTGGTGATCTTTTATTGAAATCAAATTAAAGTTGGATGACCAATTTGAACGAGTTGAAATTTGGCACCCAAAGTGAGAAAAGATCATAGTTTGGCTATCCAAATTTTGTGAAAATTTTACACCTAATTTTCCAATTATTTAAGCCCAAATTGTTCCCAAAGTTAATACCATAATATTTACCCTATATTTTATCATTTCACCCTCATTTGGATTTACATAATTTGTAAAACAGGAACAACTTAAAAAGATAAAAATTTTGAAAAACTCTTCAAAAAACCAAATGTTTTTCATGAATGTAGTGTTAATTTCTCCTAAAACAATTTTTGTGGGTACTTGAAAAATAAAATAAAATAAAATAATCCATCAAGAAATCAATTTAAAACTTGAAAATTTGAAATTATTTAAGATTAGAAACTTTTATATAGAATCAAGTAAGTTTTAATTTAATTGATATAATTATAAACTTTTTTAACAGTAGGGGTTTGTTCAAATGATAGAGGTTTAGGACTTGGGAGAAGTCTACCTTTTAAGGTTTTAGCATCTCGATCAGATTAATTTAGAGTTTGTAACTCCTAGGAACTTGATTTGTCAACGAAAAAAATTTTTTATATATTAATCATAATGTTTTTAAAATAAATAAATATTCATATAAATGAAATTTATTTATATGATTTGACATTTGACTAGTGCTCTGAAGTGAACCTGGTCAAACATGATTGACAAGATTACTAATGGTAAAAGGAAACTTAGCTTAATCACAAGAGTGTGTTGGGAGGAGTTTCAACCTCTAGTCATTTTGAATGAATAAGTAGCAACATAATACATACTACTTAGACAAAATTTTGAAGAAGCAACAAAGTTTATAGACTTGCCACTCATATGTCTTCCAAACATAACTCAATTCCTCAAAACTTTACTAACTAGACTAAACTAGTTCATTTCCTCTAAATAATGTTTTCACCCTGAGAATGGTTTCACTTGAGAATGGTTTCACTAGGAGAAAGACGGTAGTGCAAGTGTGTGTTTTTAGTTATTGAAATCATATGAAGAGAATGTAAAAGTAAAGGAATATTTTTCATTGATTATTCTATGAATGATAATACAATTGATAATACAATTGTATACCTTATTCATACAACAGTCTAGTATATATAATAGGCTAAGCAAATCATAAGATTACAATTGCTAAATTTATGTAGTTGAGATCAATTAAAATGCAATTGATCCTCAAACCATTCCATAGAATATTTGATTAATCATCAAATCATGTCATAAAATATAATGTGATTACATATCTCCTGAAACTCATGAGTGAGTAATTGTGAGCTTGCCTCAAAGTCAACTAAAAGTTGTGACAGATAATGCTTTTGTGAGAACATCACCTATTTGAGACAAGCCAGAGATGTGTTGAATATTGAGAGTTTTCTTGATGATAAAATCCCGAACAAAGTGGATGCCGATCTCTATGTGTTTAGTTCGAGTATGTGAAATAAGGTCTGCAGCAAGAAGGATGACACCATGAATATCACACTAGAGAATTGGAGTGAGATAAAAATGTCAATTTCACTAAGTAATAATCGAATTCAACAAAGTTCATCAACAATAAGTGCAATGCTTATGTATTCAACTTCAGTATTGGATCGAGTAACTGTGGATTGCTTTTTGGCACTCGAAGAAGTGATATTTTGACCCAAAAGTATACAGTAACCATAGGTCGAGCATTGGTCATCTGGATAACTAGCCTAATTAGCATCGGAGTAGGCATTTAGGTAAGAGAACTGAGTGAGGTGGATCCCATGAGATCGTGTAGAACGCAAGTAACGTAGAATCCGTTTCACCACGGCCCAATGAATCTTCTATCAACAAATTGACATTCTTCATGCACACTCAACCTCTCCACCTAAAAGATTTTTTAAGGTAAAATTCCCGGAACAGTCCCTCTATTGTCCTAGGTGTGCCTTTTAATCCCTATATTATAAAGTGAGCCTTTTAAGTCCCTCTATTATTTTGATTGAGAAATTTCAGCCACCCACTAACAGCCGTTACCAGTGCCGTCTATGGGTGCTGACGTGGAGCCACGTGGCACGCGACTGGGCTTACGTGGCCATCTCCATCTTCCGTAAAATTCCCGGAACAGTCCCTCTATTGTCCTAGTTGTGCTCTTTTAGTCCCTATATTATAAAGTGAGCCTTTTAAGTCCCTATATTATTTTGATAAAGTTGTATATTTTCTTTTCTTTGAACATCGTTTGTTTTATATGTTTTCTTTCAATAAATCACAAATGAATTTTTTTTCTTGAGCATTTTATGTTGGTTGAGTTCTGTATGTTTGCAATAAATTTATTTGTTCTTCGATTAAGCAACTAGCAATTATCTCCTAAAAAATGACTCTGCACAAATAATTGCTAGTTGGTTAATCGAAGAACAAATAAATTTATTGCAAACATACAGAACTCAACCAACATAAAATGCTCAAGAAAAAAATTCATTTGTGATTTATTGAAAGAAAAACATATAGAGCAAACAATGTTCGTAGTAAAGAAAATACACAACTTTATCAAAATAATATAGGGACTTAAAAGGCTCACTTTATAATATAGGGACTAAAAAGGGCACACCTAGGACAATAGAGGGACTGTTTTGGGAATTTTACCGAAGATGGAGATGGCCACGTAAGCCCCGCCGCGTGCCACGTGGTTCCACGTCAGCACCCATAGACGGCACTGTAACGGCCTGTTAGCGGGTGGACCGAAATTTCTCAATCAAAATAATAGAGGGACTTAAAAGGCTCACTTTATAATATAGGGACTAAAAAGGGCACACCTAGGACAATAGAGGGACTCTTTAGGGAATTTTACCATTTTTTAATTATGTCTCACCTCATGGCCAATTTTTTATTTATTGCCAAGTTTCTTAAAGACAACCCATGTCTTATTGAATCTCACCTTTTTGGTTATGTTGGGAAAGATTTTCACACCGTGATACCGCTTCTAGCGCACAACCTTCATAATAATCTCTACCCTACAAAAATTCCCTCTACATTATGGAATCATGTTGCTTTTGTTGCTAGTTATACCTTTCTCAACTTGTGGCATCAATACTTTGGCCACCCATGTCAAGTTATCATGTCTTGACTTCTCGGTAGTCTATTTAAAAAATCTACTATAAGAAATTCCGTTCTTCATGTTTTCAAGGAAAAAGTACTCATCTTCCCTTTTTTTAATCTACTCAAACCGCTAGTGCACCCTTACAACTTATCTATTGTGATCTTTGGGACTCTTCCCATCTTTTTCTCTTTATGATCATAGATATTTAATTGTTTTTATTGATGATTATAGCCGCTTTACTTGGGTCTTCCCCTTTATTCACAAATCCTACTCCCTTTCTCACTTCCAACGATACAAACTACAACTTATCACCACTATCAAGCTCTTCCAAAGGTGATGGTGGCCCTAAACTCACAAAAAGTCCCTTTGCCCATTACCTCACCTCTCGTGCTATTTCTTATTGAATCTCTTGTCATCATATCCCTCAACAAAACGGGTTTGATGAGAGGACAATTAAACACGTCATTGAAATCGGCCTCACTCTCCTTATCCATGTTTCTTATCCAAGATTTTTTTGGTTTGAGGCATTTTCTACTACCGCCTATTTCATCAATCTTCTTCCCATTATTCAAAACAAATCCCCACACAAACTCCTTTATATCACAAAACCCGATTTTTCCCATTTACGAGATATTGGGTGCCCTTATTTATTTTTTCTAAGTCTTACTTGAACTGATACGCTTACACCCAAATCCAATCCTTGTCTTGTTCTTAGATATTCTATTATCTACAAAGGTTGTGGTTGCTTTGATCCTCTCGCTTCTTAAGTCCATATATCATGAAGAGAAAGTAAAGGTAAAAGAATATTTTTCATTGATTGTTGTGTGATTGCTAATACAATTATATACCCTATACACATACAAAAGTCTAGTATTTATAATAGGAAATTAAATAAATGAGAATTTTACAATTGCTAAATTTATGTAATGATATTAATTTAAGGGTAAACTACATGAAAAGTCATCTACATATACACTCATTTTTAGTTTGGTCACTCACCTAAAAAAAGTTACGGTTTGGTCACTTACGTTTGTAATTTTAGTTTTTTAAGTCATAGCCCTTATGATGTTAGCGGTGAGTTGATGTGGCCTCGCTATGTCGGCAATATTACATGCCACTTGGACATCCTTTGTTTTCCCTTTTCCTTCCTCCGAGCACATGACACATTCTCTCTTCATGCTTTGAGTAACTCATCCATGGCCATGGTCGTCATGCCGTTTGCTACCAACTCCACCGACTTGGTGAGGAAACGGCAATGGCCGATGAGAGAGCTCAACCGGAAGCCTCTCTCGCTCCTCTTGCTTCTCGTTCCCGCACCTTTGTCTCCCAAGCGTGGGGAGAGGCTCCACCCTCCACCATATGGGAAGCCAAATATATGATAGCGAGAATAGGATTAGTTGTCACCGAGTGATCTCTTCTTTCCACCCCGGTTTTGATCGAATTGGGAGGAGAAAGTTCGATCTTTTTTCTTTTTTTGGGTTTGTGGGATTGCAAAGGTGCCGACGTAAAAACTAGGAACTTTGCGGTGCCATGCAAGAAGATCAAGAAGAAGGACAAGTCTTGCGTTGTATAAAGTTTTGTCATAAATGTCTTCACAACAGGTTCTTCTTTCTTTCTCCTTTGTTTGATTTCTTAGTATCTCTGTTGTATTGGGGCTTGGATATGATGCATTTGCATTGGTTCTTGTAGGTATGGAGAGAACACTTTAGAAGCTTATGCTAAGGGGAACTAAGAATGCCCTAAATGCAGAGGCATTTGCAACTGCAGTGTTTACACTTCATGGTCAGAGGAAGAAGAAGAGAAAACAGAGGATGTCCAAGTGGCATGTGATATTGCTTACGTGGCACGCCACGTTAGCTCACCGTTAGCACCGTAAGGGCAGATGACTTCAAAAATTAAAATTACAAACGTAAGTGACTAAATTGTAGCTTTTTTAGATGGGTGACCAAAATAGAAGTGAGTGTATAGATAAGTGACCTTCCAAATAGTTTACCCTTAATTTAATATGTGATTTATTCTCAAATTATGCCATAAAGTCTTATGTGATTACATTATATATTATTGTAGATGCGAAGAGAAACAAACTGGATGTTTTTATATCAAACATAAAAGCGAAACCTTAATTTTCTTAGTTCTGTTGATTAAGTTGATTAAGCTTGTTATTGTCTATTTCTATCTCTTTTAGTTGACAGCTTGATATATTTTGTTTCTTTCTACTTTTGTAATTGTTCCTTATTTACTGTTTATAGTTAAATTTAGTATTTTGTAATTGTCTTTGGCTTTTCTATAATATATTCTTCGTTTGCCTACTATATATTTTTTTCTTTTGAGAAAAAATTCATCAAATGAGCCACCTGTATAAAGTTGATCTTGTAAGTAGATGCATCTTTCATTCAAATGTAGAATCCTCATTTTATTGAAAAATAATTATAAAAAAGTCAATACATCTCATATGTGTACAGTAAGCAAATCTATGGGTGGTTTTTAATTTGAAAAATTAAATAAATCAATGCCATTAATAAAATTATTAAAAAATTATCATTTTTATAATACAAAAATGATAACTTATTTCCCTCATAAACTAGAGGTTAACAGTTCAACTTCTTCGTCGAGGAAGCACTTGTCTATATTTATTAAAAAAATAATAATTAAAAAGTAAAAAACGTTCTTTGTACAACCAAAGAAAACATAAATATTTTTTCTTAAAAAATCTTGTTTCCCATCATCTTCACTTCGATCAGGAGTGCCGTGAAGCTTTCCAAATGAAGATTCAAGTAAAAGCCCTATTTTTTTAATATAAAAACCTCTCTATCAATCACTAATCTTTGGACATATAAAATACTCTATACTACAGGAGAAAAATATTTAAAAATAAATTTAATATATATACGGTATTAGTTTTATAAAATTATGTTTTATCTTGTAAAATTTGGCAATTAATCTGGCCCAAAATAAATACTTAATTAATATATATATATATATATATATATATATATATATATATATATATATATATAATGTATTTATTAATTCGAGATACTTCTAAAGTCTTCGAACACTCCTGCACAGTGACTAGCAAAGGTCGACGATGAAGGACCCCTTCGAAGCGGCGGTGGAGGAGCAGGACTCGCCACCGGAGTCCCCGATCCCACCGGACGATGAGATTGCTGTCCCTGCCGAAGGAGATGAAGACGAGGCTGATGCTCGGGCGTTGCCCGAAGCCCCTTCATTAGCACCTCTGCCGGCTACAGCCGGTCCAGGGGGGAGGAGGCCGTGGGAAGGAGGAAGAGGAGGAGGAGGAGGAGGAGAACATGGGCGTAGAGCTTGGCAAGCTCCCCTCTTCCGGCGATCCTGACAAGATGGCCAGGATGCAGTGGGTCTCGGATTCTCTAATCCATTCCTTCTTTAAAATCCATGTTTTTTTTTCCACTTAAATATCTTTGTTTTTTGAAACGGATGGAAAGAATTTGCTGCAAAAAATTGCTTTTTTGTGCGTATTTTGTTATGATTTTAATGATTTTATTGATTATGTTTCTAATTTGATTGCAGGTCAATCCTAGCACAGTTTACTGAAGATCAGATGAGTAGGTATGAATCCTTCAGAAGGTCAGGGTTTCAGAAATCCAACATGAAAAGGGTATGCTCCACTAGAACTCCTCTGGCAGTGTATTTAACTGTGTGTCTGAAAAGTTGAATTTTTTGCATTTTAAAGCCGAATTATTATTGTGAACATTACTTCTTTTTCTAAGGCTGGAGATTTTAACATGGCATTTATTGAGAGTAGATTGTATATACTTCAGATCATGAAGGAAGATTTAATAATAATCTGTTTGTGTGTTGAGGTTATGCAATAGGAGGACAATGTTTACAATGTTCGGGACAACAAGACAGATGATTCTTAACTTATATTTCCAAAGCTTTCTAGAGGAATTGTGTTTTATGAGTAAACCATGCTCGCTTGTTAGTTTGTAGGAAGGCATGACTGTTGAAATTTAAATTATAAAATAAATGAATAATAAATAAAAAGATTTATATTATGATATTATTAATCTCAACTCCACCACATTTATCTTGCGAAGTCTGCAATGTTCAGCTTGAGGTGACGTGTTGGAAATGTTTCAGTGCTTGACATATCTCACAGTTAGCGTTCTATATTATCAAAATTTTATAGTTAAAATATCTGATCTTTTATTTCTTACTTCTGTGTCTATATTTATTGGAGAATTCTAATGTAAAATTTTAAAGTTCATTGATCAAAATGGATGTCGGTGAAATTACCTACTAGGATGAAAATGTAGGTATTGGTTACTTGATAATTGAAAATTATTGCAGAATTATATAAAGAAGTTTAGTTATTGGATAATATAACAAATAAGATTATGAGAAGAGTTGATCTACTTTCTTAGGGAATATAAATTATATGGTAGAAAAGAGCTACAACTTGTGTGGATATAATGAAAGTAATTTTAATGATTTTCAATTGTTAGTCATAAAATTGTTTAAATCAAATAGCTTTGTGTCAAGAAGATGCATCTGAGGAGAGGGCAGATGAGGGCTCACTACTTGCTGGATCACTGGGATTGTTAGGGTGGATGCCATCATTTTGTCCAATAAATTTATCTGCTGATTCTTGTAGCATTTGCTTCTAAGATTCCTTCCCTTGCATATATATTAGAACATATTTATATTAAAGTTAATTTTTATTTCAAACAACATAAATCTTTGCGATAGAGATGCTTAGATACAACTTATCAATCTGCATGTTCTTAGATATCTTTCTCAAAATTGAAGAAATTTTAATTATTTTATTTAGTCTTGATATTGTTGAGTTGAATATTAATACGGCACAACAAGTTTTCTTCATGTAGTTATGTTTGGTGCCTCTACATACTTTCTGTCAACAATTAATTGGTCTTCTCTCAACCATAACATTACTTTTTTTTGTTTCTTTCTTTTTCTTTTTTGTTTCAATTACAGCTATTAGCAAGCATCGTAGGAAGTCAAAAAATTTCTGTGCCCATGACTATTGTTGTCTCGGGAATAGCAAAAATGTTTGTGGGGGAACTGATTGAGACCGGTGAGTTACCCTTTCGCCAAAGTTTTTTATGATTGTATGCATATTAATTCTAGGTTTTCTCTCTCTTTATCAGTTTAGAATGTAATCAAGTTGGAAGACACAACTAAAATGAATGCGGGCCTCAAAACTCTTGCGCTAGTCACATGTCTTTTATATTTGTCATTGTACTATTACTTTGAATCTTTCTACCTATTTCCAAAACAAATATCCCTAAGAAATCCTTGCATCAATCCTGTACACAATTATTGAGTAACTGGTGCAGGCTTTATAGGTTGGGATGGACCCATGAGCATATGGATACCCCAGCCTTTAGATTCACTATAGCTAACCCCAGCTAGAAAAAGGACAGCTCACAATCATTGCACATCATATGATATTCACTAAAGTAACAAGTAGAAAGTGCTGTGATATCTCACTTCATCAGAGTAGTTTGTTGGTTCCGTCATTTGATTGATAGTAAGTCCTTTTTTCTCTCAAAGCAGATTGTCTTAATTGGGCATGTTGTGCTGTGTTGGTTTCACACTTCTTTCTTGCAATCAATTTTGATAAGACATGCATGGTAACTAAAGATTCTGTCAAAGTATGCGGTTAAGTTTTGCCTACTGCTATCAATTTATTCCTAGAAAAACTCTTCTCATATGGAATTTGTCACAAGCTTGAAGTACTTGGAATTTTTAAGCATAGAGTTTAGTACTAGGTCATGGTTTTCCCATAGTTTGTTCAAATATTTCATTGCTAAATAAATACAATTCATGAGATGGATGGACTCCTATAATTCTAATTTACCCAAGAGGTTTAGCTCCTGTTTTTCCAAGTACTTTTGTTCAGTGTGATGAAAATGCATGTATGTTTTCTGATAAATGTTACAGCTCACTTAGGTTTTCATCAGTAAGCTTATCATGTTATCACTTACAGAGGTACATATTTCCCAAAAAAAAGGGGGAAAATCTGAAAGCAATTTTTTCCCTTTTTCTTTCTCCTTACTCCCCTGTCATATTACAGATATTCCTTTTTTAATATACTTATATATGTTGCAGCTAGGATAGTTATGACGGAGAGAGAAGATACTGGACCCATCAGGCCATGTCATGTCCGAGAAGCATACAGAAGATTGAGGCTTGAAGGAAAAATACCTAAACGATCAGTGCCAAGACTTTTCCGATGAGTTTTAAGCTGGTTATCTGGTAAGTTTCAGTTTTTTTTCTAACATTGCTATTTGTGTGACATAATTGTGGATAACTCAAAGTTTGGATCTCTCTTGTCTGCCAAGTTAATTTGCTATTTTTATAGTAAATTCTCATTTAAATGTTGGTTAATATGATTAGATTTATATTTCTACTCCCTTTGCTCTTCATCCATTTTCATAGACAGCATTCTTTATGGGTCAAAGTCGTTTGTCAAGTTATCAATACTCGTTCTTTTTATTTGTTTGTCTTCTCTATGACGACATGCAGCCTTACTAATCTGATTTGAGTTACAAAACCCAAATATTTATTTTTCCTTGACTGTAAAACTAAATCACACTCCAGATTGAGTGGCACATTCCAAATTTGTCCCACTTATATTCAAGTATACACCGAATGTGCGATCGATATAATACGATTTCTGATCAACTTGCGACTTGTTTAACCCACATTGAATGCATAAATTAATGCACACAGAATATTTCAGAGTGGCATCCAAGCAAGAAGCACCCACTAAAATTCCAAATCACTTTGTGTGGCTCAATCAAACTGATATCTGAACCATTTCTGTCAAAATTTAGACAAATTAAACTCTGCAATTTTCCTTTCGCATTGAATTTTCTGCAATTTGTTTTTGTAGTGCTCCAAGGATTTGGTGTTGAGAAGGATAGTTGTCATCTCTCAGAGCAAGGTTATATAACTTATGTACAATGTATCACCCAGAGGCAGGGTGTGACACTCCAGGCCACTCGACTGAGGTTGTGAGGGTTCCAGTGCAGGTTGACTTTGATGTATTACTGTCATCATAATTTTCTTTTTAAGCCTTTGGAAAAAATTATTAATTCCTTGCCGGTCCGGGTCGGGCCGGGTCGGGCCAGCGAGACTTTGTGCCGAACTGAGGCCCGAGTGTATAATAACAACTTGAATTTTTGCTTTAATCTTTTTGTTCAAATTGATCACTGCTGTAATGCGGTACAAAGTGATTTCTCGGCCATTGGCATCTCTACAAGAAGTGACGAGAAATTGTGGGGTATATGCATCCAATAAGGTCTTGTGGATTGGTTTTTAATTTTATTATGTTTAGATTTTGGGGCCACAAAAGCGGCTGATTAATTATGTACGTTATGCAACGTGTATTATTCATGTATACAGTTATTGGAACTCTCACTTTTTTTTATTGACTGACTCATCCTTTTTAAAAACATTTTTTTATTCAAATATTCGGTCTCAGCGAAGAAAAATTACTTAATGAATAAATTTTTTCTTTTACAAAAAATATCCATATGTTTTCAAAATGTAATAACTAAAAGTGACTGATATATCTTATTTTAAAAGTCTAAATTGCGTCAATTTGGGAAAAAAGTTATTGAACCAAAATTTTCATATTTTCTATTTTATTTTTTAAAAAAAATTCCGAAAATTGGGGAGGTAAAATAAATAATAAAATGTGAGGGAGTTGTATCATAAAAAACCCTCAGTTTTATGATAAATTAATAGTACAATGAATTCTTTATTTGTTTCCCTCTTTGGACTAAGCTCTATAATCATCGTGTTCTTCCCAAACCCTTCCTCGAAGACGATTCCAAGCTCGCGGGAATCCGAAGAGCTGGAATTTGTCCGCGATCGAAGGTCAATCCCTTACCCGATTTGTTTTTGTTGTTTTTTGTTGAACTATTTTGTCGAATTTCATCGAGTTCCTTGCACTTATGAATCATAATCGATAACGTCGCTGTCACAATTTAGTGAAGAGATTTCGATGCAAGTTTCTTGCTTTTGTCTTGGTTTTTGGGGTTTTGATTGGATTTTGTGTTTTTTATGTACTGGGTTTAGTTGTTGGTGATTGAATCAGAAGTGTTCAATGGATTAATTCGTGAGTTGTTGGTGAATTTGAAGATTGAGATTAAGAGGAATATTTGCGTGTAATTTGTTTCTTGTGAGTTCTTTTGGCGTGTACTGAAGTTGAAACATGAACGCTTTTCAATTGGAGATGAAAGCTAACTAGATGTTATATGCGGTAAAAATTTTAGCGTTGTCATTTAGGATCAAGTGAAAAAGGGCGAGATTCCCAGAGAAAATTGATAAACGAGGGATGATGGGAGGTTAATATAGTAGCAGAAGAATATTTAGTTGATTATATTTTCTCAGTTGTGATTTTATCTGGCCTTTTTGGCATTTTAGTTATTATCCTCCGGTATGATACTTCTCAATTGAAAATCCAAGTCATGAGGGGATTCATATGTATGAGGAATAAAGGTTAATAAATATGAAGTAGTCAAGCAAGAAATATCACTCTTTCTAGTCGATTAATTAATGGATAGTGATGCCAGTTTACTTTACTAGTCGCAAGATATATATTTAAGGGACAAGAAAATTGCTTGTTTAGTTGATACCCATATATTTAAGCGATTTTCCGAATGACAAGAATGTATGCCAGGTTAATATATATTTGTTTGAGGTAATAAGTATGCGAATTGAAATGGCAACTGCAGTGTTAACTTAGGTAGCACCATATTATTACCCAATTAAGAAGCCTCAGGATATATGTGAGGAATTATATATCTATTGGCAGTATAATGGGTAGGAACTGTTGAAATTTTCAATTGAGGGGATTAAGAGATACTTTAAGGGACATGTCTTATTGGTGTTAGGTGCTTGGCATGGGTAGCATTTTTTGTGAATTTGAAAATTTTGGGCTACTTGATGTTATGGCTGAAATTTTTGTTCTTCATATTAATAGTTATGAGAACCACAAGGCCGGTGAGAAACTTTCCATTGGAAGGAGTGCATGAACCTGTGTGACAGCTCACTTTTTTACTTGTTTATTTAGCAGCTTATATTATAATATCAAAGTGTCATTATTGTTCATTTCTTCATTTCAAGAAAAAGAAAAGATTCTACTGCCATCCTTATGTCATCGGTAAACCAAATGAGTTCCTTGCTGTCTGTCCTAAATGAATATATCTCGAGAGATTGAGTTAATAGCTGTTTTCTTTTCAATCTTATCATAATTAGTAAATATGACATGATAGCTTCTCTTAAGAATTAGTAGAAGTAAGGCAACCTTTGATTGTTAATCTTACTAAAGACTATTCTTTAACTGATTTTTTATTTTGCTCCTTTTCTACTTTTTTTGCATTGCAACTTTCTGCATTTGAGCAGGGTTTTTACTTATGCGCTCTTTCTTTTTTTAATTTTCTCAAGGTGAGAGGAAGGCAAGGATATCAACGACTATTGCATAAACTAGATGAGTTGTATGTGGTGGTTGGCTACAATAACTGAAGAAAAGCATGATTGAATGTCGATTTTTCTTTCCAAATCAAATCTAGGCCTATCATTGCAATACATAAGTCACCTTCATGGATGATATTTACGGAAAAGTAGATATTCATCCACAACACTTTCAAGCCTCAAAAGCAACTGATGATTGTCTCCAAGAAAGGCACCAGAGAACTGATTATTCAGTAAGGTTTGATTTTACCTTTGGGAATGTTAAATGATTAGAATATTTCCTTTCTATCATCCAATACAGATATTTATTACTCATTAAAAAAAAATCTTTATACAGATCTTATAGCCATTCGTGGGTTGGGAAAAGAGTAATGGGTGCTGCATCCATGTGGAACTTATTTAGTCTTTCACGACTTCCATGGGTGTACAACAGTAATGACGATGATAAGGTAAGGTTCATCTATGCACTATAACTATCTTTTTGTTGCTACTGATGGTAGACATGTTATATTACAGAGACGGTGTTTTTAACTTTACAGATTGTTATAACTAAAGCTGAATTAGAGACCCTTCGATCAGAAATTTCTGATGCAGAGGAAAGAGAATCTCATTTGAAAGCACAGTAAGACTAATAAGATATTCCATGTTGTTTTTAGTATCCTAAGTTCAAGTGATGAACTTAAGATGATCTGGTTTTTTTATTTTATTTTATGTTATTTTTGAGGTTTTCTCTTGTTGTGATAAAATGTGTTGCATCCATTGTCATGAAATGTTGAGAAGTTGATTTGTACGATTGTATGCTTAGTAGATACGAATGTTGGTACATGTCAATCAATCCTGGGCTCCCAACTATGTTAGCCTAACCCTAGAGTATGCTCATCACTCTTTGAGATTCACTAGTAAATTGTACATTTGTAAACAAAAAGAAGACTACCTATAATATATCTAGAGTTGTGTCTGGGGCTTTGAAACATAGCTTTATCTCAATTTTTTTTATTAATTCCTTGTTAATTGTAGCTTTTCTTTTCCTTCTTATCTTAGTTGGAATGGGTAAAGAGTGCCTTTAGAAAAAGTTCTTATAGCTAAGTCCTTAGTTTTTCTTAGTTGGGCAATGCTTCTGTGCACATTTATAAGCTAGAGATTTCTCAGTACCATGTTTAATCTACTAACGATTTTTTATTATTTTGCATTTCTAGGCTGGAGCATGTTGATGAACTTCTGAAATCTGCACGCCTTTCTGGTTACCTTTACATGCGAACTGTAATTTCTATGTAACTTGATCTCTATCATTTTTGTCTAGCTTCTTCAGAATTCTTCTGAAACCCATGGTTAATTGATACATTGTTGCATATTTTAGAGGTGGACAGAACTGCCTGGTGAACCACCTATAATAGATGATGGTGATGTTGATGATTGGCTCCCACGCTTTGTTGTGCTTCAAGGGTCCTCTGTTTTCTATTACCTCAAATCTACTGGTAATACCGTAATAGCAATTTTCTCTTATAAAGCCTTTATTTAGCATAATGGTAGAGCTTTTCATCTATAATATATGTTGGGAGCACCATATATCTTACATTGTAAACAAATTGAATCATTCTTCTTGGTAAAAAATATTAAGAGGACTTGATACTTCAATTAACAACATAATCTTGGTGGTAGTTCTGGATTATGAGTATGAATTTGTTTCAATTGTAGTGAGGTTTTTCATGCATCTAATGGAAGCTCGATTAAGAAGCATATTTCTGTTGCAATCTTATCTGTTCCTTTTTTTAACTTTGGATTGCTTGAGCATTTCAATGTTCGGCTGTATAAGAATGTGGAACAGGTTGACTTTATCTGTTTCTATACAAGATCAGCACTCTCAGTAGCCAGTGCCATGTATATTTTTGGCACCTGATGTGTTATCTTATCTGTCCTTTATTTATTGCTAGAACTGGATAAATCTTGACTTGTGATTTGAAATATGTGTTGCAGATTTGAGTCCTCAAGACACTACATTATTATCTGATGTTGTGGAAGTAGGTCTGCTGCCAACCTTCATGAAAGATGATCAAGCAGAGAGACACGCGTTTTACATTTTGACTTGCCATGGTTTGCGATTTGAGTGTGCAAGTATTTCCAAAGTACAGGTGTGATCATCTTAACGCTGAACATTTGACACTTACCTCTTTAGTTAATGGTCATTATTTCTACTATTGTTATGCAACATTTGAATTTCCATAAGATAATTTGGTTACTTGCTCATCTGCTCATAAAAATTGTGAATCATTTTTATTATATTATCTTTGCGCTTTCTGGAAGAAGAACATTAAAAAATTTTTAATTGAAGTAGATATTCATAGTCATGTTGTGGAAGATGTATAACCTAGGTCTTTCTGTTTGGTTACTCGGTCAAAGTGAGTTGAGTTCAAGGTTTTATGTGGAAAAAAAACCCAACCAATTTCGGCATAAGGTTGTCCAGACTAATAAACATGACAAAATAGGATTTGCCCGAAGGAAAAGCACTACCGGTGTATGTTATAGCTGAAGGCTAGATGTTCTTCCAAAATGTGTTGTGTGATCTTTCGTCACATATTCCTTAGTCTTATATTTCCTTGAACTGCTAATTCATATCTTGCATTGTATTATATTATGATCTGTAGAAACTGATTTACTGGTCTCTTTCACTCATGGAATTATTATAACTTATTAAATCGGAAATCCTCGATTTTCTTATTTCACAAAGCTCATTGTGTTAAAACGTAGATGAGCATCACTACGAGAACTATAGAAAACTGAAAAAGAAAAATACAGTAATGTAGATGTTTTCTCACATTAGTTTTTATCATTCTGCATATTTTATCAGCCAAAGGGACTTGCGAAACTATATTCATATAATAAAAGGTTATTGTTGATTGGATGTAAAATTAATGACTTGATGACTAATCAACATGATTATCAGCTACATTGTAACTTTTTGTCTCCTGTCTCAGGTGGAATCATGGTTAGCAGCTCTGCAAAAGGATTGCAACCTGGAATCTGATTCAACTGTCAACAAACAAGTATAGATAATGGGAAAGTTCTGTAAATATTCATATTGTAGATAAAAAAATTACGGTGAAAAAGTTTGATACGAATTGATTAGATTTCCTCTGTGTGATTATTGGAGTACTTTGTGAATATTATTTAATACTTTCATTTCAGATATATAATACATATCAGTGAGTTTGATTTGATTTCCTTTTTGTGAAACATTGTGCATATTATTTCACTCATTTATCTGAAAATAACTGCTTTTAATTGTAGGCATGGGTGAGAATTCTCTTTGGAAAGTTGATTTTATTTTTATATTTAATAGCAATAAATAAATAAATAGCTATTATCTTACTAAATTTTAACAGACCAAAAAATCATTTTATTATTTCTTTTTGCAAATATTCAAAATTTGATGTATATTTCCCCCCATTTTCTCTATTTCCTTTTATAATTTCAAATACTCCAACTATTGAAAATATGGGTTTCAAAATGTCATTAACCCATTGGCGTGTCCGATTGTGTTGTTCTGTTGATAATATAATTTATTTATAATTTTAATGTTTTGAGGGGTTAATGTGTCAAGCTTTCAGCCAGGGACTAATAAAACAAACAAAAGATAACTAAAAACTTTATTCAGATTGCGCTTCCCACTATCTTGGATCTAAAATATCATAAACACCCTTTCTAGTTCCATAGTTCAGGACAAACAATAAGGATATTATAGTCATTTAATTTGAGATTTTTCCAACGCCAACCGTCCAGAGATCGTTCTTTATAAAGCGTCGGATTCTTCCAAACCCTAGCACAACCATTGAGAGTGGGGATCGAAGATGAGCTCCCTGATCTGCAGGTCCTCTTCGAGGGCATTGAGATCTCTCCTCAAAGCTCGCAGGTGCTCTCCTCTCTTCTTTGGTGAGTTCTCTCGGTGTATTTTGGATTGGATCTCTTGTTTTTTGAGTTACATTTGGAAATATTTGTTTATGTTCTTGAGATTTCTATTTATTTTTTTTCCATTCAAACTGTGAAGTAATTATTTGTTGTTTTAGCTCAAAATTTGAAATTTTTGTGATCATTAGTTTGTTTGAGCATTCGGTTCTTCATGGAAATGGATCGCTTTTTCATGCGTGGAATTATTAATTGGAAGGAGTTCTATTTATAAATCATAAAAACGCTGTCTGAATCTCTTTTGAGCTATTATTTTACTGAAATGTCCATTTTGCTTACTAACATTGGGCGGTATTTCAATTTATGTTTTAGTAAATTGATTACTTTCATAGTTGGGCAAATGAGCATTGGTGGAAAAGTGGTTTTGACGATATAGTCATCTTGTATGCGGCTATTTGCAAAAAGATATTTTCGTTGTCTTTCCAATGCATGTTTGAATGGATTGGAGCTTGAGGCTACTTAAGTTGTTTCTGGAATAGGAGGATTCTTGTCTCTGCGCGCGCGTGTGTGTGTGTGTGTGTGTGTGTGTGTGTTGAACTTAGTTCTTTAGCTTTTCTTTATGCCTTATGTCAATGTCTCAGGATGTGCTTTCTTCACCTCACCACCTTTTTGTTGGTAAGAGATATTGTTTCAACCTATGATATAAGTTGGCTAGCTCAAAGAATGAGATAAGTAATTGTAGATATAGGAAAGAAGACCTTATATGGAGGGACATAATTCATATCGTATCATTTATGCGATGAGACCATTTGGAAAAACTTAACTACAGATTGCTTAACTTGGATCAAGAATTGGCAGAAATGCTTTGGTTTAGGCCATCTAGACAGTATGGAATTTGCAAGTGTTGAGGGCTTTTCAATGCCAAGCATCATGCATATTTATAGTGCTTCTGAGTAGCATGATTGTTTGAATTTGATGCGATGCGAAGTTCACTTTTGGGAGAGAGTTTTTTTTATGTGTATTTTTGTGTTGGTTTTCATACTTTATGAGAAATAGTGAATGGCCCGAACACCCACAAGTAGCATAAACGTGGTGTCTATATCCTTGATGGTCATGTTTATCTTGTTAAAAGCCAAACGTTTTGGCACCCAATTACTCACTTCTGCCTGCTAACTTAACCTTTGAAAAAAATGTCTCCGTAGAAGGGCAAGCTGCTGCTGCTGCAGCAGCAACCACATTCAGGAGGAATGCATCATATTTAGCTTCATCTTACCAGAGGGTTGATTCAAAACATGCACCCATGGGATGGTTTTCAGGAGCTCTGGCCCTTCCTGCTGCAGGTCTGTATGTAATGTGCTTTAGTGTCTTTTCTTCATTTGGAATTTTGTTATGTAACATGGATATGATTATGCTTATTTTTTCACTAAATTTTAAAATACTGCAAAATGTTGCAGCTTTCAATATTTTATGCACAAATAGGTGTTTAAATTCCATTTTTGACATTATTTACTTCAAACATGTGGTTCAATATTTTTTTTCTTCGGCAAATATGATTCAAGGATTCTATATTATATTATCTTTTTTGGATTTTGAGTATTTCTTTCAAGTGACATTTAACTTGATGCTTTAAATTGGTGAAAATAGTTTGAGACAAACTTTCAAATAATCTCTACCCCTGCAGATCTGGAGATATATGTGAATATAAGGAAGAACGTTTTGCATCTGTAGATATTCAGTTGCATTGTTTAGTTAGCTTAAAGAGCCTTTACTTGCATGGATCATAATTGATTGGAGACTTTGAAACAAAGTTGGAAATCGGGATTTGAAAGAATGTAATACTAATCCTCTCTTAAATGGCTTGTGACATCCTGTCTGTAATTGGCTTCCCAGATCTGGAGATATATGTGAATATAAGGAAGAACATTTTTGCATCTGTAGATTTTCAGCTGCATTGTTTAGTTAACTTAAAGAGCCTTTAATTGCATGGATCACAATTGATTGAAGAATTTGAAACAAAGTTAAAAATCGGGATTTGAAAGAATGTAATACTAATCCTCTTAATTGGCTTGTGACAAACTGTAGATAATTAAACCTTCTTGTCTTAATCCTTGCTTGGTACATCATTAACTTATTTAATATTCATATATAAGAATGCTTTTGTCTGTGTTCTGAGGGAATCTTGTGATTATTCTCTTGGGATAATGCATTTTGTATGGAACCAAGAATTTTTTTTTCCGTGATGCTAGACATGAGTGTGCATTATAATCATCATGATGCAAATACCCAAATATCATTTAGTGGTTTTTAATGTTGATCTGATCTGATGTTGCAACATATTTTATTTTGAAAAAGATGTATCGATTTTTTAATCTTGATTAGGTATCTGCCAAAGTCATTCTTTCCTGTTACTATCCATTTAATTTACTCTGTGTTAACACTCTTTTTCCTCTTACCAGTATACATGCTTCAAAACAATGAGGCACATGCTGCTGAGGTGATACCAAGTTACAATTAGTAGTTTCTTTCTTAATATCATTATTTTACGGCAAAAGCTTTTATGCTCCATTTAATAATCTTTGCACTTGTTTGCAGCTAGAACGCACTTTTATTGCAATAAAGCCTGACGGCGTGCAAAGAGGGCTGGTAATTTTCTATCCTATTTACTGTGGGTGCAAGAGTGCATACGCCCTGTGCAAGCTAATGAAATTGAAATTTTTAGATTGCAGAGATCATATCTCGTTTTGAGCGCAAAGGATTTAAGCTTGTTGCCATTAAGTTGGTTGTTCCTTCCAAAGAATTTGCTCAGAAACACTACCATGATCTCAAGGAGAGGCCTTTCTTTAATGGCCTATGTGATTTTCTTAGCTCTGGACCTGTGCTTGCCATGGTAAATTGAGATGGATTTCTTATTTCCCTACCAAAACAGTGTGCACATCTCATCTATTTCTTAATAACTTATCTATCCTGTAGGTCTGGGAAGGGGAGGGAGTTATAAAATACGGTCGAAAACTTATTGGTGCCACAGATCCACAAAAATCAGAGCCTGGTACAATTAGAGGCGATCTTGCTGTTGTGGTTGGAAGGTAATTTTTCCTATCCACATATTTATGTATAATTTACATCAGTTTTTAAATTGGAATGCAAAGAGAAGCTTGTTACTGATCATTTCTTTTAAAGGTATGTAGTATCAATTTATATCTATTGCATGGTCAATGACTCCTTAACTAATCTCAGAGCCAGCCAAGTGGTACTAATTAGTGAGGGTGATATGGCCTAATATTTGCCTGGCTTTTCCATTGATTTTAGCCCTTGCCATTATGCCTGTGATATGCTAAAATTACAAAGTCATGAGGTAATTGGCTTCAAACAATTTTGATCCACCTAGACATGAATAGAGTCGACATATTTAAAGCCAATCTCAACATGATAAGCAGAATTCTGAGATGCTATGCATCCCACAAGACTTTGTTGAACAAATTTAATTCCGAGAAGCCTTCAGGCAGATCTTGTAGACTTCAGGCCTATTAGGCACCACTTTCACTAATGCTTCTCCATGTTGAGGTGCCCATCTGCAGTAATGATCACCATGGGTTTGTTATGGATTGATCACCATGGGTTTCCTGCTTTTCTCTCAAATCGGAATGCACTTTGAATGGTTCTTACTAAAGCTTTTCTGTTGTTTTGTTTGAATCTTCGATGAAAAGCACAGTATCGTTTTGGGTTAGAAGCACATACAATATATAGTCTTAACACATGTCCGATTGTGAACTGGTTTTGGTTTATCTCTAACTCAGACAATAAATTTGCCTGCAGGAACATCATTCACGGAAGTGATGGACCTGAAACAGCTAAAGATGAAATTGCCCTGTGGTTTGAACCTAGTGACCTAGTTTCTTATACAAGCAATGCCGAGAAGTGGATCTATGGAGAAAACTAGTTTCCTTCCGTTGATCCTTGACGCTGCGTAATTACTGGATTACTGAATATCTCAATTTTCTGCTTGAGGAGGCACGAAGTACCTCGCATGAGATGCGCGATATTAATAAGTTAAATAATTTCCAGATTTTGGGGGAATTCCAAGTTCTGTAACTTCTTAATTATTCCATGGCAAATTTTTTTTTCAGGCGGCAGTTGTTGCAGATTTCTGCTTTAGATTGACTTACTTTTGGAGGTTTTATCAGGTTCCATCGTTGCACTAGATTGGCTTACAGAAGTGCCTAAATTTTGACACCGAAATAAATGCATCAATGTTTGGGGCCTTTGGGCCATTTTTGCCTTAGGCTATTAAAAATTGTTATATATATATATATATTATAGGGTTTTATAAAATTATAAAAAGTTTTCAAATGACAGTTAATATTAATTATAGGGAGTATATATATATATATTATAGGGTTTTATAAAATTATAAAAAGTTTTTAAATGACAGTTAATATTAATTATAGGGAGTATTTGTTATTGTTCGTTTTCCTTCTTTAACATAAATTTGCCTATATTTATAAGGGGTTTTCTCCCTTGTATACTCTCTCCATGGGAGATTGCTTAGAAAAATTTAAAAAATAATTAAAAACTATTTTATATAAATGTAGATAAAATATAGTGGAAATTATAAAAAAAAACCCATAAGTTTGCAATATGACCAGAAACACCCCGCTAATTTAACAATACCTAAAAACCCCTTCTTTTTAAAGTCAATGTTTTTCAACCCCCAAAGTTTTCAACGGAGGTTAACGGAGTTATGTTTGAATTTTATGGATGAAATTACCCTTTCTTGAATGGGAAGTCGTTACACTGGAATCCGTATACGCCTTTCTTCTCGACCGCGCTGTAACTTCAGTTCTCAAAACTCTGAATCACTCGTGGCAAACATTTGGCACTTTCATCAGTTTGCTGTTCAAGGTATTGAAGAAGTTGTGTTTTAAGTACGGGTTTTATTTGAACCACTCTGTTACACAGAAATATTCGTCGGTTTTGTTTTGTGGTTTTGTTTTTATCGGAAGACACTGAAGTATGTGGGGGAATTTCTCGGCTGGGGGTTTTCTAGTCTGCAGGCAGATTTGTCGGCCATGGGGTTGGTTTGTCTTACATTTTCGGCTGTGTCCACGATCATCGAAAGAGTTTTAGTTGTTTTTATTTGTGTAATGTTTACAACGTGTGTTTCTCTTTCATTTCAAATGGTTGCAGTTTGTAAAATGAGCTTTCCGTGTAAGTAATGAGTCATTGTTTAAAACCTTAGGTCTCTGTTTAACTATTCATATCTCTGTTTAATAATTGAGCTTTCGCTTAACAACTTATATTTCTGTTTAACAGCTGATGTCTCCGCTTAACAAATGTTGTCACTGTTGCAGTCTTGTGATTATGGCGGTAAACCTAGTCAACGGCAGATGCTACTTGACACCAGTGGTGGGGACCTTGGCCGAATTGAAAGTCCACATGACCTCTCGACATTGGGAGATCATCCAAAGGACACCGTTTGCGGCATTTACTGAGGTTGAAGCTGTATTCCAAGAGATGGTCGTTCTGGATTTGTTTTTGTAGAGGTACGATGGTCGCACCAATAAATTCAGGATCGAAGCGACAGATTTGAGGATGTGGCTCTCGTTCGGGTGCCGCGTTGCGACGGAGACGCGTAAGAAAACACACATCAACATTCGAGGGGAGGTATTTATCGAAAAGCTACGAGAGACACCGAGATATATATATATATATATATTATCTATGATGAAAAGAAGCATATTTATTCACATAATTTCAAATTATGCCTCATATTTCAAGTGGTATATAAATATACTGGTAATGGCGAAAAACACCCCCAAAGTTTGGGAAATGGCCAAAAACACCCCGTTAATTTCCAAATCCATAAAAACCCCTTCCTTTTAAAGACAATGATTTTCAAACCCCCAAAGAATGAAACGGTGGTTAACGGAGTTACTTTTCAAATTCACGGACGGAATTGCCCCTACCTTGCATGGGAAATCGTGGTGCAATCATTAAGCCGGTTAGAGAGGAAGTGGAGGGTTTTTCGTAATGGGAATCCCAAGAGAGGCAGAGAGCAAAGTGTTCGTTTTTCTTCTTTGCTTAACTTTCTTCGACTTTTCCCTCTCCGAAGCTCTCTCGGCTTCGACATCCTCTCGTAACTTCGGTCCACCGTGCGCAAGTATCCTACACTTCCATCGGTTTGCAGCTCAAGGTATGGCGGAAGCCGTGTCTAAAGCAAGGCTTTTATATGAAGTACTGCTACGAGAGATATTCCTCGGTTTTGTTTTGCGTGGTTCTAGTGTGCGGGGGAATTTCTCTGGGGTTGCTAGGGTTTAGGGTTTTGGGTTTTGGTTTAGGGTTAGGGTTTTAGGGTTTAGGGTTTTCGGTTGTGCACACGATCATTGAAAGAGATATCGGTTGTTGTTGTTTGTGTAATGCTTACAATGTGCGTTTCCCCTTCCATTTGATATGGTTGCGGTTTGTAAAAGAGATTTCCGTGTGATGAAATGAGTTCGTGTTTAAAAGAGTTTGTCTCCGTTTAACGGTGCATCTCTGTTTAAGTGTTGAGCTTTTCGTGTAAAACATTTGTCTCGTGTAGCGTTTGATGTATCCGTTTAACAAATGTTGTCATTTTTGCAAGTGTTGTGATTATGGCGGTAAACCTAGTCAACGGGAGATGCTACTTGACACCGGTGGTGGAGACCTTGGTCGAATTGAAAGTCCACATGACCTCTCGATATTGGGAGATCATCCAAAGGACACCGTTTGCGGTATTCCAAGAGAGGGCCCTTCTCGATTCGCTCGCAGAGGTACGATGGCGCACCAATAAATTCGGGATCGGGCGAGCCTCGCTCGCCTCCAGCCCGAGGATGTGGCTCTCGTTATGGGTCTGCGCTGCGACGGAGACGCCGTCCCGTTTAAGAAGAAAAAGACACCGTCGCCTTTCGAAGGGAGATATTTTTCGAAAAGCTTCGACAGACACAGTGGACGCCATTAGGCGCACTCTTGAGCGTCTTGTTGGACAGATGGGGGGAGAGGAGGATTTTGTGAAACTCTTGATGGCGTACCTCATGGGGACAATCCTCTTCCCGAATACCTCATGCTCGGTGCCCACTTGGATCGTTGATTATGTCGACGATCTACCCGGCATGGGGCGGTACGCATGGGCGCAGCGACGCACAAATGGCTTATGGAGGACGTTCCACAAGCCGCCGCTCGAGTGCAAGCCGATGCGAGGGGGGAAGGTAAACACGGGGTACATTAAGGGTTGCTCGATCGCGCCGACCATCCGGTTTTACGAGGTGACCGGAACCGGCAAGAAAGCCCGTTTCGGCAAGACCCCAAGGGTGCTGTGCTCACTGCGAAAGTACTTACCGGAAGCACGCGACGATAGAAACCAATTGGTCGGCTCTCGAAGGAAAAGAGGTAATAAATCGGTGTTAATGTGTTTACAAAGAGCAAGTTAATGTTTAACGATAGGCTTATCCGTGTAGGAAATGTAGTTTGTGTTTAACGCTTGGTGTCTTCGCTAACCTTGTTATACTCCGTTTAAATGTGTGCCATATCGTTTACGTATATATGTCAAATGTTTAAATACGTTTGTTTTGGATCAAATTGAATGATTTGTCCGAGATTGTTTTCTTTATATATGTTAGTTTCCCGAGCCGGTCCCGGCGAATGCCGTGGAGGAGACTTTTGTTGGGGCCAATTGGCGGATGGATCTTGTTGCGCGGGAACCACTTGCACGACCGCAAGCGGAGATGCCAGCCCCTTCCGCCCGTTCGCGCCGACGTGGTTCCCCCCTTCCGGCCCAACACGCAACCCTCGGCGTCGGATAGGCCCTCACCGCGCCCCGCCAATTGGCAACACCCGCACCGGCCGCGACAACGAGAGTCACCCGGATCCCCGGAGTCCCCCGACCGCGGTAGCCCAACCGACGTTATCGCCCGACGACGTGACTACATCCTTTATGCGGGCATGCCAGGTGATGATGAACGCTTTCCCCAGTTGTCGCTCGGGTTGAGGCATTGGAGGCAAGGTTTGATTCGTTTGAAAGGGTTGCACCGTCGGGACAAATACGTGACCTCGCCCGGACGGATGAGCCGTTGGAAATTGAGGACGACGACTTCGTCGTGAAGGCCATTCCAAGACGGCCACGTATGACAAGGCCACGTATGAAGAGGCTTGCACAAAAGGCAACGAAAAGTATACCGCCTGTGTGTCCACCACCGGCCGAGGATGAAACAATGGCAAGCACCACCGGCGGCCGATGCGGTTGTTGAGACCGTTGCGGTTGATGACTTCACCGCCCGGTGGCGGAGATTGTAGACCCCGTTGGCAATGCCGCGTCTCGCGGAAGACTCCGAAATCCCCGTCGCGGTGGAGTGGCGGCGGCCGCGGCCGACAACGGCGCATCCAGGGGTGGTGGCCACTAATTTTGAAGATGAAGAACCACCCGAGGGTGTGCTTCCCCTTGATGAGACTCGCCTTGGCGGGGCCGAGAAGACCGTTGCCTCTATTGTGGAGGAGCTCCTTCCCACGGAGGAACGGCCGACCCACATTGCCACATCCAGGTGTGGGCGCGATCCCGCAACAAAGAAGAAGCATCTACGGATGATCCCAATAAAGTCATTTGCCGGGGGCGAAGGGAACGTCGCCGAGAAAAAAAAGAAATCGGTCACCTTCGCCAACCACCGGTATGAAGAAGTGCGGAAAGACTTCGTTCCGGCGAAGAAAAATACGCCGGTCAATCGCGCCTCGACGTATTCGAGAAGGAGCCGACCAAGATTTTCCTCAACTTCCCCATGGACGAGTAAGTATGATAGTGTAGATGTTAATGTTTATATAGAGATCATCCCATTTACGTTGTTGCGTTTCCGTTTAATTACAGTCGTTACCATATAACCTAGTAATGTATCGTTTAACTAACGATATTACCGTTTACCCCTATACATTATCATTTACGTATGTGTTGTTTCCACTTAACGTCTACGTGTTATTAATCAATCGCATGTGTTGCCGTTTAACCGCATGGTTCCGTCTGCCTGGAGGAATGATTATGTCCGCACTACCCGGGCCAACCTATTCGTTCGATCGACGGGAAAGAGATGGTGACAGATGATGTGTTGGACGCCTTCGTGTGCATCGTACAAGACACACTTAACTAGAAAGCCATATCCTCATAAGAAGCGCGCCTCCATCACTCGACCACCGGTGTTGTTTATGTCGAAGGTGGAAGACGCACATGAGACGACTTTGGCTATGATCGGAGATGCCACCAAGGTCGTCAATGACGTTGACATCATCATCCTTCCCATAATCTTGAATGGCCACTTCCATGTCGTGGTGCTCGACAATAACAAGAAAGAGTACGGGCATTACACTTCATGCCCAAGTGAAGAGTACAACAGAGACGCGGTAGCAATGGTAAGCTCTCTCGCGATATAGATTTCGATTATCGAGTGACATAGATGCTTTCTATTCTAACATCGGTTTGTATAATGCGACGGCGGGAACTATTCGACACCTGTCTCGAAATGGAGTACGGCACGACGGCGACGGCACAAGCACCCGTTTGTTCACGATGACGACACACCGCGTCAAAAGAAAGGCACCGTCGATCGCGCCGTCTACGTGATGCGGTTTATCGAGCAATTGCTCCGCGACGAAAAGCTACGGATAGCGCACACGGACGTCCCCTATCTCGCGATTGAAGTACGCTTGCCCACATACTTAAGGAAGGACGAGCATCCGGCATCAAGCAACGCGGGAGGGTCCAAATGGGGAAGTAAAACAGTTTTGTCGAAATTCATTTCAATTGATTCAATTCATTCTTTGCCAACGACATGGCAGAAATTTCAATGTACATCTAATAATGTTCGTTATTCTTTCATATTCAATCATTTTTTGCTTAAAATTCCATGGTACCGATTGAGGGTCGTCGTCGCTTTATAAAATTAAGTACTTCGTAAAAAATGATGTTGTCACTATTAAAACATTGTGTTACACTTTAACAATACGGATCTCCGTGCAATATACACCGTTACCGTTTAACACCGTGGGGACCGGGTTGATCACATACTCCTTGTTTAGATATTAGTGGTAAGCGTTTAACTCCCTATGTCCCTGTTTAAAACATGGAGGCCGTCGTTAAATGAAAGAGACCGTAATCTACTTCCGTTGCTCGCTTTTAAAGGTGAGCGACCCTATTATACATAACTTTTAAATGTCTCCATCAATCTGCGCTATGGGTCCGTAAGCACGGAATTCTTTTCTCAATGTATGTCACCCATTACGTGTTGTTGTCTACGTTTAAAATGCAGAGCTAGCGCTTAAACAAGGTATTCTCTCGTTTAGCTTTTGTCGTTACATGTTTAATATTACAGTCCCCGTTTAATATGGCGGCTATTCTTCGACGGGTGAGACCCTATTCTACTTGCGCTGTTTGTTTTTAAAGGTGAGAGTCCCTATTATATGTAAATTTTTAATTGTCTTCATGAACCGCGCTATGGGTCCTCAAGTACGGAATTTTTATTTTTTTCAAGGTGTCACCAATTACGTGTTGTTGTAACCGTTTAAAATTTAGAATTATCGGGCCAAGAAGGCAACTCGTGTTTATCATTCGCCGTTCTTGGTTTAATATCACCGTTCCCGTTGAATATTACCATTTAAACGTTTCATGATAGGGTTTACTCGCGTCCGTCTCTATTTAAACCGTGCTTGTCATGCGCACGAATGGTTAGAATTTGCTTAAGGAACATTGTTCTCCATTTAAAATTCATGCGTGGTCCGTTTAACATGCGTCCGCAACGGTTAACATTTTCGAGAGAGTAAGAACGAAGTTAAAATATCACACTAAGCAAAAAGTTCTTATTTGATGGATGAAAACTACACTAAGCGTGTCAAAAACCGTCATTCCGTTTTATACATTTTCGCGCACCGGAGCAGCCTCTCCACATCCCTCTTATGGGATACCACTCGCTCGAGTTCTCGCGGAGAGAGATCTTGCTTTTCCGTCAAATCCCCGACCAAATCTTCGAGGAACCGCTCCGGGGATAGGTCATCGCCCCCGCAAAGAAGATATGAACGATTTAGATAAATATTTCTAAAGACGCATAGACATCGGCGGGGACGCACCGTTCGTCCTAAAGCTGCGCGGGACATAGCTCGTAGAACGCCACCAGTGGCAAGCAACGTTCGGGCCGCCTCTTCGTTCTCTCGGTTCTGCGGGCCGGAAAACGTGGTCCCATCCACCGTGACCGTTGCCACGAAAGCGGAGGCGCCCGGGGCGCCTTCCCCGGTTGTGGAGTACGCCGGCGTGGAGCGGTGCATCTTCGCGGCAAGACGCGTTGAGAATTGGCACATACATACCGCTAGATCTCGCGAGTAATATCTGGGTGCGTTTCTTGTTTCCGATTCTTCTTTAAATACAAATGTATTCAACGGACGTTTGCACTATTTCTCGAGTCTCGATGCCAATAACTATTCGATGTTTGAATTCCAAAACAGCGAATTTAATCGTAATGTGAGATAACGGTAACGTCCACCGCCGGGTTAACCAATGCACACTTTCCCAATGCTATCTCACAACACTTCGTCGAATGCATGCATTACTCGAATGTATATCCCCCATTTACGTATCTGTTTAACTTTAAGACTTACCATTCACATTAAGAATAACGTTTAACTTTCGAATCCGTCGTTTAACTTGTCGCTATTGTTAACGTTTAACGTTGCGGTAAAAAACTTTTCATGTCGCTATTGTCACATATCAGTCATCGACAATAAAATAAGTTTGCGTAATTCATTATCATGTAACTCATCATCCTAACATAAACATATTAGTTGTGCGCTAAAGGTAATAGTATCTCGGTTAGCGATCGGTGTTAACTTTCAAATATAAAGGCCTCGCCAAAATGATTTGCTCTCCGTTTAAACTTCGTTGGCTCTGTTCAATTATAGTTCGTCGTTGTTCACTCTTTAGAGTTCCCGTGTAATTATACGAGTCTCCGTTTGCTATTCGATTCGATGTGACAATAATTGCTTCACAAATATCCGCAACTTACGCTTCTCGCAACGGAAATTACATGAATTTGAAATAGATGTGCGACGATTTTAGTTTTCATAATTAATGGTGAAAGTAATTAATATTGGCTAATGAGTCACGCCGTGAGTAATAAAAATGACCGTTTAGGTTTGTATGTTTAAATATAGATTAATCTGTTTAAATATTAATGACTACGTTTGGATTCGACGACTCCGTTTAAATATAGAGAACTCCATTTAGATGGCGCAATTTACAAACGACATCAACTCGAACATAATCTCACTCCCCCTTTTCTTGTCATTCAAATCTTGGAGCACCTTTTCCACACGTGCCTTTCGATATTTTATTCCTTCAAGTTTTGCGTTTAGTGAACGGACCGGTGTTCGAAAACCCAATCCAACTCTTCACCACCGGTGTAATCCCCGACGGCTCGTGAAGGTCCCGCAATGAAGAGTTGAAGGTTTACGTATGGAAGGTGGCTCTTTTTTTGTTTTTACACTCAACCGAGAAGTCTTACGGTATGCGCACTGCGTCGGATACGTCATCGTTAGCAACCAGGGGCCTTGGTAATCTCCACGCCGCCCGAAGGGCACAATGCTTGAACGCCACCTCGGCAGGCAATGTTCTGCGCCTCCTCGGCGCTTTTCGCAGATGAAGAACCGGAGAAAGGGGTCCCGTCGACCGTCACCGTGGCCAGGAAGACGGGGTTGGTGTCGGGGCCTTCACAGAGAGTGGTGTACTCCGGCGAGGGCCGGCGTGTCATCTGGCAAAAGTCTCGCTAGACGTGACTTAAACATTGTTGTGGGATGTGGATAATATCTGCGTCTGTATCTTGTTTCGGCTTGATGCTTACATACAACCATAACTATTTGTAAAAAAAAAGGCATTGGTTTTCGGTGAAATAAATGGAATATAGTAAATGGCATCGGTTACGTTCACGCTTTCTTGACCCGCATTTCAACATTAAATTGGAGTAATTAATAATAAATTCACATTGCCTAGTTTACTCCGACTACGTTATACCGTAACTAGCCTAAATTCAACTCCATTTATGCATGCGACGTTTCAGCATTTTCCAAAGCAAATTTTCTGGTTTTGAACCTATTTTGTAAACATCAATGAGGTATTTAATCTATGAAACTCGCCATCTTTGTTTAAATATAACCGGCATCACTTACCCTTACACTTTACCGTTTAACTATCGATATCTGCGGTTAACTATCGACGAACGAGAACGAGGGTTCTCCCCGTTTAACATTGCATGACACCGCTTATTAGCGTGCGTCTTCACTTAACATTCGATGTTTATGTTTGAATTGTCTTCTTCACACATCGAGGACTCTGTGTGAAAACTATTCTCGCTATTTACAAACACTCGCGCTTTTCAAATATTGTGGCCCACCCTTTTACAAGGCGTCGACGTTTATAATTTAGTGCCGATGTTGAAATATACACGTATCGGTTTAAAGATCAAAACGTAACGGGGAACAAATTTCTTTCCTTCACAAAATTTTTAGTTGGACCGGAGTTCTATTACAACCAGCGTAGGCATACTAATTTATACATCTAAAAACTGAAAAAAACATTATCATATCGCTTTCGGTCCCCGGATGAGCTTCTTCACTTGGGCCGTGCGGGTTCTTAGTCGGTCGAGTTTTTCGGAGAGGACGACTTCCTTCTCCGCAAGCTCGACGAGCATGTCCTCAGAAAGCACTCCAACTCTTCGCTGTTGGAGTGCTCGCGGTTGAGTGAAGGCGCTGCATCTGAAGGCGTTGCGGTGCGAGGCCCTGCAATGAAGCTTTTAACAATTTAGAAAATAAATAAATTTCCCGTAACATGGACGCAGAAGTCTTACGGTATGACTTACCTCCACATAGTCGATCGGCGGTAGCAGCGGGACGCGTATTCATCCTCCCAGGGTATGGAATACGGAGGTCATTGTACGCCACCTCGGCCGCAGTGTTCTGGGCGTCCTTCGATGTTTTCGCGGGGTAAGGGCTGTAGTAAGTGGTCCCATCAACCGACACCGTGCCCAAGAAGGCGGGGATGTACTCCGGCGACGGCCGGCGGGTTCTCTGGCAGAGCTCGTTGAGGAGGGACTTGTACATACTTCTTTCTCTGTGTGTAATATGTGGATGTGCCTTTGATTTCCGTTTATTGTTTAAATAGAAGTTTAGGGGTCGCAAGTTTGCCTAACGTACTCCGTGCATTGATGCTTACGTGTGGATTTTGAATTCAAATGTAATTGGGAAAGAGATGGTAATGAATTAGCATTGGTACTGGGATTTCACTCTAATGACGTCTTGTCGTCATTAATTCGGACTATCTTACATTCCCGTTTAACATTCCTTTGCGTACGCTTCAATTTGTGTTACCATACAACGTCACCGTTAAACATTCCGCCGAAGATGTGTAAAACTCGCCGCCGTATCTGTTTAAATATGACGTCTCTGTTTATGCGTCACTATCTTACATTCCTTCCGGAAGTTCAAATACAAAAGAATGACAACAAGCGATGTGCCCGTTTAGCGTTATTGGTTACCGTTTATTACCGATATTTCCCGTTTAACATCCACTGCGTACGCTTCAATTTGTGTGTGACTCTTTAAATGTGTCACCATTTAACATTAGGTTTATTCGATTAAAACTTCGGTGGGTACAACGAAATTCGTTTATTCTATGTTTAAATATCGGGCGTCATAACCAAATAAATGTGTGCTCTTTAAAGATTATCTTTTTACGAAGCCTAATCGGCGACACTTTCATTGCAAGTTCTACGATTGTGACCGGACGCGTGGCAGCGGCTGCAATGTAACTCGCGGACATCAAACGCTTGCGACTCGATCCTCCTTCGTCTAGGACGACCAAGGTTGCCTTCTCGTCACAGGCGGCCGCAAAAGCAGATCTCGATTGTTGTCCGTGGGCCTCTCATTGTCGGGTATGGGAAATATAGCTTCCTTATACGCCAACTTGTAAGTGTCGACGGTAAAGTGATCGCTAATAAAACGATGAACATTGTTGTCCGTCACCAATATCGCAGCGCAAGCGTGTTTGCACGTGATGCCATAAACTTGCCATCTCGCGACATGAGCAAGTTCTACTCGGCAAGGTCTACAGAGTTACTTGCACTTTGGTCAATCACTTCGTAACGATCGGCGAGACGGCGAGCAACGTGAAGACTTCGGCTATCCTGCACAAGCGTCTCAACCTTTGAACGTATGTCCGGGCATAAGAAAGTATCCCATTTGTTCGCTTGCTCACGGTGAGTGCATCGCCTTGTACTCGCACAACGAATATCGGAAATCTTAAAGAAATTTACGCGAATATATGAATATTTAAACACCACTACATCGGAGTAAAACAAAAAGTAATAAACTAAAGATCGAAGAAGAAAAACATATACGACGGTATTTAAACCGAGACAATGATATTTACATTTGTTATCTTATACGGGATTCTACCGGACTAAAGGGTTAATGTGAATGTTAAACACCGACGACGATATCAAACTGCGGACACGAGTGCATGTTAAACACCGATAACGAACATTAAAGTGTAACGGGTAAGCTTAAGCGTTACATGTATTTAACCTTCGAGTACCTTATAGCGTCGACCATTTTCGTCACCGGTAGGTGTCGAGCTTCTTTGATCCACGCATTAAACGACTCGGCTACATTCGAATAGATCTCGCCCCCATCGGTCACCTTTGAATAGATAATTCGACCGGTGTGACATGTCGGATTTGTGAATCAACCACCGAAACGCTTCGGACGATACGGCCCGCAGCTCATTGACGGTGTCATCGAATTCTTTAGCTGTCGTCGCCCACGCGATACGAAAACATATGGACCAAGACTCCTCCCTCAATGCCTTCCCAAGTCCGCCATTGGCTTTCATAAAATTGGCCTCCAAGTGCCGAAGGCAAGTACGCGTGCGGGGATGAAGGGAAAACTCTCGCAACGGCGTTCACAAGGCCCTTTGACCTATCCGAAACGAATGTAATTGTCTCTTGGTAGTCTCCTTCGTCGTATAAAGCATCACCTAACTTGGAAACGAACCACGTCCAATTGGTGTCGGTCTCGTTGTCGACAATAGCGAAGGCGACGTGGAAGAAGCCATTGTTCCCATCCTTCCCTGTGGCACCCAAGAGAGTACCCCGATACTTTCCGAGGAGGTGAGTACCATCCACAAACAAGCCGGCCGCATGCCCGCTTGAACCCCAAAATGCACGCGCCGAAAGAGAAGAACGCACGTTTAAAACGCTCACCGTCTCTTTCCACAAACGCGATCTTTGCCGGGGTTTGTCTCGGCCACCTTATGGACGTACCAAAGCAACGGATCGTAGCCGGAGATGTCGCCGCCGTCGAGGATCACCCGGGCATGCTCTTTTCCCAGCCCAAGCCTCGCTTGTATGGAATGTGGACACCATGCTCCCGCAACATGTCCTTCGAATGTCGATGGCCTTGTACAAGGGCCGGTCCTTCAGCCTTCGAATCACTCGTGCGCCGACCCATTTTTTGGACGCTTTCGGGTGTGACCCCGACCCAATTCCACCACCGCGGGTGTGCGTCGGCTCCGTTGTCTTGATTCTGAAGGTATTTCTATTATATTCCTTTGATGCGTGAACGCGCCATTGACATCCACCGGCCGCGCATTCCACAAGTGACCCGGTATTTTTCGTTCTTCACGAATTTGAAATCAAAATTCCGACCGATAGCAAAATTGCGAAGTGTATCTCGGAAATGTTCAACGCCATCAAAACGTTGTCCGACGTCCAACGACAACACTTCATGTCGATCGACGACGATGGCGGGCATGCGACACCATCCGGGTCGCCATGTGGTGGGACGAAGCGCTCCCGGATTCCGAATTCGCCAAAGACTTCGGCTCAAACGCAAACGATCGAATTTAAGCACAAAGTCCACTTATTTAAATGCCTAAGTTAATATTTACACCTTAAAGGCATAGTTAAACGAGAGATGTAATAATGCAAACGGTGTATGATAGTTTTCATAGAAAATGATAAATTAATCGGAGACGCCCAATTTAAACGGATAATTCATTCTTTAATACGGATAATGGTAGTGTTAAACACTAACCGACATACAACCGCATAATTGTTTTAGAGCAACGCATTACCACGACAATAACTCGTTTTCGGAAAGGCCGCCGTGGCACGTCATCCGTCTCGACAACCATATCGACTACACCGCCTTTGAGGATGGAGAACACATGACACATGCGCCGGAAGTCCACCTCGTTCTCTATTGGGCAAACCGTATTATGTCCATCGGGTGTGATGAACTTCACCCTCGCGCGACAAACATCGAGACCCCGGCGCTCACAAATCTCACCTAACACCGACGCCCATTCGGTTGACGCGGTGAACGTCGGCACTCGTTCCTCCCCGTTGTATCTAGCAATGGCACAAAAACTGTCCATAATATCGACTTAGCGAAGGAAAAGGAGAACAAGAACAAAATTATGTAATTCGCCTTCTAAGCTCTCTAAGCGAACAAGAAACCATAAAGGGGGAAAAAACTCACATATGTATGCATAAAAGCCAGACATGACATGATGTGATCGGGCGGGTTTTTTTCCCACCATTTGCGAGGGCAAAAATGGATTTTCGTAACACGGACCCATTTCATGTGACGGACGGGGGGTAGAAGGGAACCAAACTATAACGGAGGGGTTTGTCCGGGGTGTGCAAAAATAGGCGGGGTTTTTGGCCGGTTTTGAAATTCCCGAGGGTGAACAGTAATTTTCCCATAAATATATCGATATGCGGTCGGATAATCTGAAATTCTTCTTATTATTTTTTTTAAACGTTATGAGGGTATGTATGTAATTAAGACAACAATGATATTTTTTAATTTGTGTATATCTATATCGGGTCTAAAGCCTTTGGATCCAAGGGTTCCGAACCCGGTTTGTAGCCTTAGCGGATTCGATTTCCGATTCGGATTCACCAGCTTTAGCTATAAATAGATAGGCGCCGGGAAATTTCAGGGTGTTCTTCGAGCGCGCGAGGGTGGTTCTAGAAAGATTGTTCCTTTTGTTTTCGCTTCTGAAACCCTAGGCATCCGCGGAGGTATCTGATCCTGCTTTGAATTCGGTGAGTTCTTGATTGATCCTTGGATCGATTGTTTATTTTCTTTCGCGCTTCTTCTTGTTCATGCTTGTTTTCGTTTGGATTGACCGAAAGTTGAAGAGAAATAGTGAAAGAACGACACGAAGATTTCATCGATGAACTTTTTTTTGGTTTTTTCGTTGATAAACGCGAAGAAGCTTTGTTAATTTTTTTTTTAATTCATGTTGCTTTTCCTGATTTTGCTGCGGTCTTTGTATTTGGTGTTTGATTTGTTTTTTGAGAGGCCTGAATCTAAAAACCCTATTCTTGCTGTTGCTTTATTGATGTCATGGTGAGAAATTCTCAAGATTTGTGTTCTGTTTTTTGAGGGGTTTCTATATCTTGAAGTTTTAATTGTTGTTGCTGTTGTGGATGTAGGGATTTTATGATTCTTGTGCTTTTTTTTATAAAAAAAATGTTACTTATTTATTTAATGTTTGTCCTTGTAATGACTAGCAATTCTCAAATCTTGTGTTCTCCTTTTGGGGGCTTGCTTGAGATTAAATTTTGATTGGTGGTATGCTAATACCTGATTTCATTCTACATTAGGGTTTCCATCTATTCTTGAAGTTGTTTTTCTTGTTTCTCTGCACACTTAGTTTAATCTTCTATTTGTAGTGTCAATTTTGTTTAGATTATATAAAACCCTAATGCAAAATGGGTTTTGAGTTTGCACTGAGTTTGCAATTAATTTTCAGAGGCTATTTGTTTTACGGGGAAAGGAATCATTAAATATGTAGCATTAGTTATTATCTTATACTCTTCCCGTGTCAATGTAGTTTTCAGAGGGATGTTCTTTATTGCATGAGCTTCTAGATTAGAAGCTTTAGGTGCCCTTGTCAATGATACTGCGCTATCTTTTGTTGAGACCATGTGCATCACGTGCGCCATTGAGGGAGTACCGAAAATAATTAAAGTAAATTCATATTTGTCATGTTAGATGATATATAGTAGAGCTTGGTTTATAGGTTGACCAGGCTTGTAAGAATACTGGATTACCTGTTGTCTTTCCTCTTTTACTAGACACTTGAATCAATTGCATTTTCCTTTTTGGTATCTTGATTCTTTTTAATTCATTCCTTAGAGTTGTTATGATCAAAATAGGAGTGTGCTGCTGCTAATCCAGTTTTTTTTGTTTTGATGTAGCAGATGGCAGAGCCATTAGTAAATGATATGATTGCTCTCACTGAGAAAAAATTGGACATGACTTTAGGTAAGTCGTCTCTATATCCAAATGGTTTTAAGTTCCGTACTGGATTATGGACTGCTGCTTGCTGGTTACAGATGATCTAATCAAGATGTCCAAAAAAACTATATCTCAAAGGAGAAGGCGTCAAAGAGTTCCAGTGAGTAGTCTATTTCTTTTTTCTGCTTATGTTTTCATACTCATAAAATAGCTAAATTATTGGCATGGTTTATTAGCTAATGTGGAATGCTTTTCTGACATTAGATCAAATCTCAAAGGATTGGCAATAGTACTTCCCAAGGTACATCCAAGCTTCGGCAATTTTTGGATTCCAGATTGTCCATAAGACAGGTGAGCTGGTTTGCCCATGTTTGTCTTGTTAGATGAGTTTAAAATCGAAAATTGTTTTCTTATGTTGCTTTGTATGTGTTCTCTCTGTAGGGCGTGCTTGCAAATAAGAGGTCACATTTTCAAGGGAACCAGTTCCCAATGACCACTGAGGTTGCAAAGAATGCTGCATCTATTCGTGTTCATAATTGGGTGGTTAACTGGAATAAGCAAAGGTACTTTTGGTTCACACTCATAAATTATCAGGGATGATTTTTATGGTTTGATTCATATTCCTCACATACATACGTATTTGCAGGTAAACCATGGTTCTTTTTCAGTGATGGAAATTTGGTGTGCTTGAATGTGGAAAATATTGTTTCAGTTTGTGGACAATTGTATTGTTGATTGGGCTGAATATGCAATAAGCATTTATCTGTGGATCTTTGCTTGTTATACCTGTTGTGGGTGATTATGAGGTGTTCTGCTCTTGACTTTGCAAGATACTCATCAACTGTCTGTAGTATTTGAGGCATGATGTGCTTCAAAGGTTGTGAGCAGGTTCTTTGAACAACGTTTTTACTCAATCTTTGGCTCAAATATGATGAACAATTTGAGTTTTAGGTTCATCTGTTGTATAGAGACAGTGGGATTAGAATATAATCCTTAAGTTGGGAACTGGCACCTGCATTTCTGATTTTGGAAATATAAGATGGTTGATCGTTAAAGAGCCTCATCTTCCCAAGGAGCTGATGCAATTGCTACCATATCTCAGTACTGTTTAGATTATTTGGCGTCTTCTTATAATCATGGTTTTAATATGGATCCATCAGTAACATCACATGGTGATCAAGGATTGTCTTACCATATCTTGACAGTGCAGTCTTGGTAAAAATGTTTGGCTATTAGGAGAGATGCCTGGGTAGTCTTCTCTTTTGATTAATATGCATAGGACTATAGGAGGAGCCCTGGAGATTGTAAAATTACAATCCACTGTCACCATTGATGTTTATATTATTATATTTTGATATTGTGCCCATTCACATCTCATTCCACATGAAGTGGGTAAGGATGAAAGCTGTACTCTGGTTTGCAATTCTGAAGTGAAAAGCCAGCTTTTGAATCGTTGCGATCTTTAGAGGATACTGAATGCAGTGGGTTCTCATTGTTAGTTGTGTTGGAGTTACTATACGTGAAAATGGAATTATGGATTGCTGATTATATTTAAGACTCAGTCTGGAATCTGAAATGCATATAAAAATGCCTTTTGAGTTCTACTCTGCCTGTCTGCTTGAAGGCAAATTATCTGTTGGGTGATATAGCCTTGTTATTGAATATACGTTGAAACAATGAGGACAAACGCAATTCAATTAGAAACAAGCAAAGTTGGATTTCTGATATTTTGTGCCTCAGGCATGGATGAGCGTGCAAAATATCGGAGCTGTTTTGATTAACAGAAAGTTGTGTTCTGATTGCTATTCACTGCCCTTCAGATCTTGTTCAAATCAACCATGGCAAGGATTTGCAGTTTGTGAACTATTGCAAATGTGTCCGAACCATTCTTACTCTTTTTAATATTTCAAGGGTAAATTTGCTTATGATTTGTGTGGTGAGTTCATTGCAAAGCAAAAACTTGATAGCTGCAGGAAAGCAAGTGTGTTTCACACCCATTATGTGGTAATCTTGGACAATTGGTTTTGATCTATAATGGATTGTTGCTTGTGCAGGTTTGCATCTGCACCAGCTCAGAAGAAGGCAACTGAAAGCGGCCAACCTGGAAAGGTAATAATTGTTCACTATGCATCAAACATAGAAACCAGAAAATAGGATGCATTGCGTTTCTTTGTGGTGTTTTCATAATTTACTTTGTAATTTTGGCTAAATTTGAGCTATTATGACTTCAATATTGTCTATTAGTAATAGCTGGGATTTGAAAATACCGAATTACGCTTCTCCATTGTCAATTTTGTTACCATATTCTTCTGAAATGCATTGCTTGTGCTAGGTTCTGTTAGATGTTACACTTCTTCAGTATTTCCTTAACAAATATGTCAGCTAGATTACTTAATTTTTTATTACTTTCCTTCTTATGTAGGACAATGTTGGCTTGCAAATTATTTTTCAAATTTCTGGTTTTTTTCTTTGAATATTTTATTGGTCTCTCCAAGTGTAAGGCAGGTTAATAGGGTTCAACATATGTAGAAATAGTATCATGTCAGGCTCTTAATGGCTGGTGGTTCTAGGTTGGAATTGTGATAATTGTAAGAAGGCTATCACAGTTGTACCATGTATCAACTTCTGCATACCTGCTGCTTAATTTTCTGTGGAGTGCTGCTATATTGGTTGGTTAAATTTCAAAATTGGACAGCCAGATGCAAATTCTCATTAAGATGAGAACCAGGCAGAAATATCTTTAATCGATAATCATGTCATGTTCTTTAAATCATGCTGGATGTTGTTTGTGTTAAATCTTCTGTGTGTGTGTTTTTTTTTTGACCTTTTATCTTGGAGTTTATGTAGATTTTAAAGACTTGGCATAGCTTTCTGAGTTTCAAGATTGTAACTGTGGATGGTTGCTTAAGTTGCGAACAATCCTATTTGGATTTTAAAAACTTGGCATAGCAGTCTTGGCTTTCAAGAATGTAATTGTGGATGGTTGCTGAAATTGCGAACAATTGTGCGCAGGATAACGTGATGGGGGACCAGAAGCCTCAGACCTTGGATGCACGCTTTGCAAGGTTTCAGGAACTGAGGATGAGGGGACCACAAAGACGATGCCAAGGACACTGGCCAATCAGAGGTCAATATAAGGCACAAGCTGGCAGCTTCGGGCATCAATCTGGGAACTTTGCCAGGTAAACTGTTTCACATCAGTGGATTTCATCAACTCAATCGCCTGGGGAAGGTGTGGCCGAGTTGGTCAGGTTTCTCCTTGACAGTCGGAGAAAAGCCGGCATCTCTCTATTAGTTACTACAAACATTTGGACAGTTTACTTGCGTTAATGCCGTTTGTCTGTACGGTTAGTAGCACATCAAGTATCACTAAGAAAATGATGGTTTTCCTTTTCACCATTGAAACAGTGACTGAGTCAATGTTATGTTAACCAAATTCATAGCTGTTAATTGTTTCATGTTTCGGGTCCATCTTTTATTCCCAGGAAGCGTTGCATTGATATAAACGACTAGGGGAGATAACACTCCCCACAAGAATTGTTGACTGTGGTGCTAACAACAAGACTTTATTTGATCTATATTTCACAGCAGCGTAGTTCTCTTTATTTCTGTCTCATCAAGATTTTCTCTCTGTGATTCAGATAAAATTCATAGATCTTCGGTCTTTGCAAACCTTCCGCGGACTCTAGGCTGATTGTCTGCTAACGCTTTCCTGCAAGCATACTGAATAAAACACACAAAAGGCAAGCTCTGCTGATCATTCCAAGGTTTATATTTTCGTATTGATCTTGTTTTAAGAGATGCAGAACTTTAACACACCTTGATTTTTCGATTGAAGTTTCTCAAGCTCTTCTTCCTTCGGTACCGGGAGAGCTTTTCCCTGCGCTCTTCTGACTTCTTATATGAGTGAACTACGCCTGTGCAGCTATAGCTTATGTAGTTATTACTCCCGAGAGTCTGTCAATGAAAGAAGCTCAAAAACCTTATATTAGGCTCATGAATGAACTGATGTGATGTGGGACCATTGCAGCTATTATTTCATCTGATCAATGAAACACTAAATAAGAATGAACTTGTTATTATTCACCTGAATATCTCCCTCGCTGAAAGCTCTCCTCATTCCAAGTGCAGCTCCGAAATCCAAACCTTGGAAACTGAGAAAATTCAGCCTCCTATTACAGCAGGCGTTGATCCACTCCATTGATTTCAAACTACCAGAACTCACACTTTTCTGCATTTGTCCCTCTGCAGCCATTCTACTTTTTGCTTTTTCTGAATCTTCTTCATCAATTTGTTGGGCTGCTTCATGCTCAGGAATTGCTTCTTCGGCCACAGATATGGCCAAAAAATCTTTCTTGCACTCATTGATAACATCATCGAGATGCTCAATTTGGATTGATTCCATATCTGCAACTTGAATTGTTTCTGCAGTGATAACATCATCAGCATCTGATATCAATGACATCCCACTTGTTATTGGATCAAGAGCAAGCACTGATTCTCCTATGATTGGCTCTGGGGCTTTGAACAAATCCCCTTCTCCTCCTAAATCATATTCCAAGACTGCAGAATTTTGCACAATGATTCCCTTCAAATATAAACAAAAAAGGTCAAAAACAGTTTATTAGTGTATATTTCTTTTCTGTCGGTTCTATCTATTCGGTTAATAAATTTTTCATTTCGCTGCTGGAAAATCCCTTCTTTGTAGAATTCAAGCTGAATTCATTGAGTTTTCATATGTATGCATGTATATTTAATTCCTTTCTTAGGGTAGTGATCTTTATGGCACAATCAAAGCAATGTTGTGATGGTGCTAGTTTTTCTGCAATTTCTTTTTAATGTCACTAGAATCCAAATACTACTTAATTCCAAGAAAGAGTTCCAAGGCATTGAAATTCATAATTAGAAAAAGAAACGAGACCAAAATTTTCAAATTTATCTGTTGAAATAAATGAAACAAAATTCCTTTTATATATATATAAAAAAAAAAACTTCAACCACTTCAACAAAGAAATCAACAACAGAAACAGATCTCTGTTTCCTTTTCTGGAAAGTAAAAAAAGTAAAAAAAAAAAAACAGAGTATGGCGTTCTAGTAAAAATTAGCACACAGTTTCATCATTCCAGTCATTTAATCCATCATCCAAACTAGTGAGAAATCACCAGACTGCTAATTCTCTGATAGAAACCCTCCAATGTCTCGTGAATCACCATTCTATGCTTATGTTAAGAGGTTGAGATCATTGATCTACCAAGCTTTCCATTTCACAAACAATCAATAGATCAACACAAACTCACAACACACACACTTAAAAACACAGAGAGTAAGAGAGGGAGATAGACAGAGAGTACCAACCAAGCTAGGGTTGTTGACAGGGAGAAGTTGATCATGTGGAAGAGAGAAAAGAGGGTGATGAGATGATAATGAGTCTTGTGAGAATCCCTGAGAGAAAGCTAGTAAAAGCCCTGCATGTGTATACATCTCTCTCTCTCTCTCTCTCTCTCTCTGTGTTTGTATTATTTACAAGAGTTGTGGCAAGAGCAGTAGTCACAGCAGGACATGTATGTATGTATATATATAGAGAGAGACGAATATCTATTTGTATAAAGAGACACAGTGAGAGACTATGAAGGAGAGAACGCTCAGGAGCTGAGGTTGCTTACCTATATATATAGCATTTACTAAAAGGAAAGATGCATGCATGTGTATGCATGTATGGGGTTATGGATGTTCTTTCATTACTTTTTTTCCATAAATTATTCAAATGTTTTTTTTTTTAACAATACGACAATGGCATGCACAATCAGGGGCATGTGTACAAAAACAATAATTATCTGTTAATGCGCTCTCATTTAGCCGATATGAGAATTGAGTTGTAAGTTCGTTTTTTCAATAAAAGACTTTTCACACTATTGAGTTTATCATGTTTTGAATTTTGATAATAAAAATTTCATAAATCATCTTTTATTATCAATTTTTTTTTAGTTTTTATTTTATTTTATTAGATGTACATATTAAAAAAAATTAAAAATAGTACATCCGACCTAATAGAGAGAGTTAATATTTTATTATTTTTTTCAAACTTGTAAACTCTGGGAGTAATAATACTAAATGGAAACCAAAGTTTATAGTTTATAAAATAATTTATTGCTTAAATTATGTCTGAATTTAGCTGCAATTTCTATTACATGTCATTAGCCAATAATCATATTATTTCTGTAATTATTATTCGTGCAATATAATCAATAAGCAATGACATCACGCCATTGTCCTTGCTATGGTGAATGTTACTGATTAAACTTCTTTTCCAGCTGTTTATGATTTAGAGTGTGAAAACTTTATAAATACTTTTTGCTTTTTAGATTTATATATATATATATATATATATATATATATATATAGCGCCTAAACAAAGCATATATACTAAATTGACTAAAGTAAAGGCCTTCACCTGCAAAGTTAACATCAACCTTAGAAATTATACCTTGATAAATATATTATAAAAAAATGCAGAAATTATTATTTAATTTAATATATTTATCTTTTTATTATAAAATTACTCTTAATGGTCTTCATTCCAACATGTCTGTTATTTGTTTTTAGTTGCATCTAAATACTTCCCAAAATAGAATTCACCTTGTAATGTTATAAACCAATTAAGAAAAAAACATTAATATATCCATAACAATATTACTTAAATTAACAGTGAAAAAAACTTTGGTTCTATTTTTATATTCCAATTTTATGTCTATACAGTCTTTGTATTTGCAATTTAAAGTTGTAACATTCTGGCTACATAATCTTTCTTTTATAATTATCTCATTGTTTTTTTAAAAAATAATTACACATGCCTTACACTATATATATATATATATATATGGGTGGCTTAAAAAAAACCCACAGTGAGAAATGAATAATGAGGTACGTTAACAATTTTTTGGTGATTGAGGTGTTTGTTTTGGAAAAAAATTCTATATTGATACTTATAGTGCATACAAAATGAGGGAATAAATATCTACTAAACTTAGTGTATATATATATATATACATGTTTTTGAAATCTTTTGAATAAAAGTCACTTGTGTCTATTCGTTCAAAATGGAAAAAAGGGGCATGTTGAAAAGAAAAGACTGATAATATAACAATAAGAAGGAAGCTGAGGAAAAGTAAATATCCCTCTCTTCCAATTCATCCTAAATGATTCAGATTCCCACACCCAACATGATAAGGAGCTCTATCCCATCACATGTCCACCAACACCATTATTAATCTAACAAATATATATATATAATTACTATTTCTTTTATAACAAATAAAAAAAGAAAGAGCACATGTATACCTCTCTTGAAATAGGTAATTTTTAAATGATTATTTTCACTACTGATTCATTTATTAAAATAATAATTTTTTATTATTGCTTAAAACTTTATAAATGATATATTTTTTTTAATTTTTAATAAAATATGATTAGTATGCACAGACTTAGAGTTAATATTTTAACACTCGTGTATCTAGAATAAAAAAATTATTAATTTTTATTAATTATTTAAGTTTGAAAGTAGTAATTGACACAAATTTAGTTGAGAAATCTTCAGTAGCCTATCAAGACCTGCAATCTTTTAATTTTAATTTGTAATTTTAAAATTTATTTAATTCCACCAGCTCATGGCAGAGGGATATTAAAAAAAAAATTCAACATTTTAATTATAGGATTACACAAAATAATTATTTATTGTTATAAAATATATAATAATGGATGCCCTCTTTGTAGCAAAGCCGGGCCGTAGCGCCGCCGGCACCGTAGTAGCCGCCCATGAGAATACTATAGCAGCCGTCTGATGGTGCCCGCCAAACTTTCACTATTCCACCTACCAAAATGTTACGGACCGTTGGATTGAATCAATCCCGACCGTCCATCAATTTCTTGAAATACTATAAATACCCCCTTATTCTTGTATTATGGGATAGAGAAGAAGGAATAAGAAATTGAGAAGGTGAAGTGTGGGTATTCATCGGATATCTCTTTCTCTCTTTTTATCTTATTTCATGGAAATATATATATACTTTTATATTGAAGATGAATTATTAGTTGCTTTTACAATACGTTATCGGCCACGAATCTGCTCCTAATCTTGTTTTGCATTATCATTTCACTTTAATGTAGTTTTAACAAATTTTATGTTTTATAATTTTGGTCTAATTCGTTGTTATATTTGTTTCAATATAGTGTTTGATTTGTAATGGCAAATATTGCAAGAAAAGAATTCGAGCCTCTTCATATTGCCGGAAGCAATTACATATCATGGAGCCTCGATGCTAAGTTACACTTGAAGGCAAAGAACCCGAGCAAAACAATTGAGGGCGATAATGATGAGCCCAATGATAGTAAGGCAAAAGCCTTGATATTCATAAGGCATCATCTTGATGATAGCTCTGAAAAATGAATATTTAATCGTTGAGGATCCACGGGAATTGTGGATTTCTTTGAAAGAGAGATTTGAACATCTCGGAATGGTATATTTACCAAAAGCACGCCATAGCTGGACAAATCTCGGGTTCCAAGATTTTAAAAGTGTGCGAGAATATAATTCCGAGCTCTTTAAAATAGTCTCGGTGTTACGCCTCTGTGGAGAAACAATAACGGACGATATGATGCTCGAGAAAACATTTACTACATTTCATCCTCGAGATTTAACTTTACAACGGCAATACGGAGGCAATACTTTTACAAAATTTTCTGAATTAATTTCTTGTCTCCGGTGGCGGAGCAAAATAATCGGTTGCTAATGCAAAATTATCAATCTCGACCATGCGGATCGGCACCTGCCTGAAATTAATTATGTGCAAAGAAAATGGCATGGTCGTGGTGACGGTAATAAAAACCGTGGTGGACGAGGAAATCGTGGTGGTCGTGGAAGACGTGGTCGTGATGGGGGCCGAAATTACTTCGGGACCACGTGATGGTAAGGTTGATGTTCATCAACAAAAACCACAAGACCACAATATGGGATCGAAATAAAAAGGGACACCTGCTATCGTTGTGGCCTAGAAGGTCGTTGGTCCAGAATCTGCGGGACCCCAAAGCATTTTGTCCATCTTTACCGGGAATCACTCAAAAATAAAAAGGGTAAAGATCCCGAGACAAATTTTGCCGATAACCCCACGATGAACTCTACGGGAAATGATCCTACTACTAGTATAAATAATGTAGAAAATACATATCTAGATGTATCGATTTTCTAGTAGACTAAATTTTGTTTTATGCTTTACATTATAATAAAGTTATGTTTTTCTTTTATTGTTCTAGAAAAATGACGGGATGATGAATGTATTGTTGATTGCGGGACAACGCATACTATTTTGACAAGAAATATATATTTTATCTCTTTATCAATGAAGAAAGCATATATAACCACAATAGTTGGGTTATCGGATCGATTGAAGGAGCGGGGAAGAGCGGCTTGGTGTTGCCAAATGGGACACTTGTTGCAAATTAAAAATGCTCTATATTCTCCTATGTCAAGGAGAAACCTTCTTAGCTTTAAAGATATACGTCTCAATGAATATCATTTAGAGACGATTGATAAAGAAGGAAAAGAATATCGAATATTACTCAAGTTGTTTCATGCCAAAAACGTGTACTTGAAAGTTTTCCCTGTATATCTTCGGGATTATATTTTACACGTATTAAAGTGATGGAATCACATGTTGTCTTAACCCGGAAGGTTAATGACCCGGAAATATTCAAAATATGGCATGAAAGACTTGGACATCCGGGTGCTATTATGATGCGCCGGATTATTACTAGTTCTCATGGACACCCTTTGAAGGATTATAAAATCCGACAAATGATGAATATGCATGCTCGGCATGCTCAATGGGAAAGTCGATAATTAGACCTTCTATAACGAAGGTGACTAATGAATCTCCTAAATTTTTAGAAAGAATACAAGGAGATATCCGTGGACCAATACATCCATCGTGTGGACCATTTAGGTATTTTATGGTATTAATCGATGCATCGACTAAATGGTCTCACGTTTCGCTTTTGTCTACAAGAAATGTAGCTTTTGCGAGATTATTAGCTCAAATTATCGAGTGAAGGCACAATTTTCAGATTATCCAATAAAGACAATTCGTCTTGATAATCTTTGGTGAATTTACATCAAAATCATTTTATGATTATTGTATGGCGGTTGGAATACGGGTTGAGCATCCCGTAGCTCATGTACATACCCAAAATGGGTTGGCGGAGTCATTGATTAAAAGACTCCGGTTATTGCTCGTCCGATGTTATTAAGGACGAAGCGCCTACAAGTGCGTGGGGTCATGCTATTTTGCATCTTTGCGGCATTAAGTCGGATCCGACCCCTTGCAAGTAATTTATATTCACCACAACAACTTGTCATGGGAATAGAGCCCGATATTTCACATATAAGAGTATTTGGTTGTGCGGTATATGTGCCAATAGCACCACCAAATCGTACAAAAATGGGTCCCAACGCAGACTTGGTATATATGTTGGTTACGACTCTCCCTCGATCATACGATATTTAGAGCCACTAACGGGAGATGTATTTCTTGCAAGATTTGCGGTTGCCATTTTGATGAATCTATCTTCCCTTGTATTAGGAGGAAGAATAATTAATCAAAATGAGCCTAAAGAAATTGATTGGAATGTATCACGGTTAAATACATATGATCCTCGCACCGGTGAGTGTGAAATTGAAATTCAAAGGATCATTAAATTGCGAGAATATTGCAAATGAAATACCCGATGCATTCAGCGATACTAAAAGAATAACCAAGTCATATATACCCAGTTGCCAATGCTCCTGCAGAATTGAGATTCCTAAAATCCCATTGCAAGAGAAACAAACAGATGATAAACCACGTCAAAAACGTGGAAGACCAATTGGCGCCAAAGATTCAACTCCTAGAAAAAGGAGACGAGAAAAATAAAACAATTGGAGAGGGGGATCTCCCACGTGAGATGGGAGAGGAAAATGTGAAACCCTCGGACTATGAAAATGAAGCAATGGGAAAGGATATTCCTGCAAATATTGAAAACTCAATTCACTATACGAGATGATCATAAAATAATAAATCGGTCCGAAACTAAAGTAAATGATGTTTTCATTTTACAATGTGGCTACGAGATATAAAAATAAATACGAGATAATGATCCTGAGCCACTATCTATAAACGAATGTCGACAAAGAAATGATTGGCCAAAATGGAAAGAAGCTATCCGAGGCTGAACTAAATTCCCTTTCAAAACGTGAGGTGTTTGGGCCGATAGTAATTACACCAAAGGGAATAAAACCGGTCGGTTATAAATGGGTGTTTGTGAGAAAAAGAAATGAAAATAATGACATTGTAAGATACAAAGCAAGGCCTGGTTGCTCAAGGTTTTTCCCAAATGCCCGGTGTTGACTATGAGGAGACATATTCTCCCGTAATGGATGGAATTACTTTCCGCTTTTTAATTGCCATGGCGGCAAGTAATAAACTAGATATGCAATTGATGGATGTTGTTACGGCATATCTTTATGGATTACTTGAAAATGATATTTATATGAAAATCCCTGAAGGATATAAAGCTGCGGAAGTTACATCCGGCAAGGAGTTACAATCTATTAAATTACGGAGATCCCTTTATGGATTAAAACAATGCGGACGGATGTGGTATAGCCGTCTCGGTGATTATCTTATAAAAGAAGGATATCAAAATGATAATATATGCCCGTGTGTTTTTATTAAAAGCTCTACTAACGGGTTTGTTGTGATAGCGGTATATGTGGATGATTTAAATCTTGTAGGTACTCATGATGAAATTGCCAAAGCGGCATCATGTCTAAGAAAAGAATTTGAAATGAAAGATGCGGGGAAGACCGGATTTTGTCTTGGCATACAGATTGAACATTTCTTGGATGGAATATTTATCCATCGGTCAACCTATCTCGAAAAGGTGCTTGAAAAGATTTAATATGGATAAAGCCTATCCATTGAGTACTCCAATGGTTGTCCGAACGCTCGACACCCCGAAAGATCCATTTCGTCCACCGGATGAAGGGGAGATGATTCTTGGCCAAGAAACTCCTTATCTTAGTGCAATTGGTGCATTAATGTATCTTGCAAATAATACAAGACCTGATATAGCTTTTGCCGTAAATCTTCTAGCAAGATACGGCTCTACACCAACAAAAAGACATTGGAAAGGATTGAAGGATGTTTTGCGCTACTTACGAGGAACTACAGATTTGGGCCTATTTTATCCACAACGAGACTTCATCCAATCTTCAAGGTTTTCTTGATGCCGGGTACCTATCGGATCCTCACGAGAGGAAGATCTCAAACCGGGTACATATTTTCTTATAATGGTACGGCTATATCTTGGCGTTCTACAAAACAAACGCTTACGGCTACTTCATCAAATCATCTTTGAAATTCGGCTCTTCATGAAGCAAGCCGGGAATGCCAATGGTTGCGATCTATGATCGGACATATACGATCATCATGCAAGCTACCATCAATTACAACAAATGCTACGGTAATTTATGAAGACAACGGTGCTTGTATATCCCAGATTCAAGGGGGATATATTAAAGGAGACAGAACAAAGCATATCTCTCCAAAAATTTTTCTACACCCATGATCTACAAAAAGAAGGTGTCATAGAAGTTCAAAAGATTCAATCTAGTGAGAATCAAGCCGATTTATTTACAAAATCGCTTCCCAAATGCATACATCAACGGCTTGTTGACAAAATAGGTATGAGAAGATTTCGAGATATACGGTAATTTATTTGAGGGGGATATTGTACTCTTTTTCCCTTCGCCACGGTTTTTATCCCAAATGGGTTTTTCGAGGCAAGGTTTTTAATGAGGCGGTAACTCTCAAATTTACCAAGGATTATGTACTCTTTTTCCTTGACTAGGTTTTTATCCCCTTTGGGTTTTTCCTAGTAAGGTTTTAATGAGGCATATCTTTTTGGTCGAAGGCATCCAAGGGGAGTGTTATAAAATATATAATAATGGATGCCCTCTTGTAGCAAAACCGCCACGTAGCAAAAGCTGGGCGTAGCAGCCGCCGGTCTTGTAGCGGCCGCCAAACTTTCACTATTCCACCTACCAAAATGTTCCGGACCGTTGGATTGAATCAATCCCGACCGTCCATCCATTTCTTGAAATACTATAAATACCCCCTTATTCTTGTATTATGGGATAGAGAAGAAGGAATAAGAAATTGAGAAGGCTGAAGTGTGGGTATTCATCAGATATCTCTTTCTCTCTTTTTATCTTATTTCATGGAAATATATATATACTTTTATATTGAAGATGAATTATTAGTTGCTTTTACAATATTTATTTATATTTTTTTAATATACAATAACTGAATCATTCTTTAATGCCATACCATATGTTGAAGGGTTGATTTGATACGGACAAATTACTATTGTAATTATAAATAATGGGCACATATTAATTAAGTAAAAAAAATATTAAATTAAACTATGTTATAAGCTTTTTAGATTGGATTAACCATTTACCACCACAGTTTTTTTTTTTTTTTTTAAAAAATGTAAAATTAAAAATGACACTTGACTTGTGATGGGGTTTCTCCACTTGAAATGGTTCCTTCATTCTTGATGAACTAGAAAAGTACTTCTAAGTTGAATTGAAAATACTAATCCACTTTATTCATTCCCTTGCCAACCAACAAGCCACTAATTAGCAAAGTTTCCTTTAAATAAAAAGTTAAAAAAATAAAACTAAAGTGTTTTGGTGGCTTTAGCACAAAAATTAGAAGAAGAGATAAATCATAGAAGTGGGAATCAAAAGTCATGGAAGTGTCTATGTTTATATATATGTTTATATATATATTGAAATAAATGCAAATGGTGCATTGTGATGAGCCAAAGTTTCAAACAGTGCTATTTTTGGCTCAACCTGTGACTTTTTGTTTATGTGCCACATGGCATGATTTAATTGTTTTCATTGTCATTTTTTAGAATCATGTGTGGAACGTTAATATGCCATGATTACTGTTTTAGTTTTCTTCTCTTGACTCATTTGCTTAATATTAGCTCTAAAAAAGCAAGGGTGGGTCTGGTAGGATGGAGATTGAGAACCTTGAAATTTACTTGACCAATCACTCTTCACACTTTAGTATATATATATATATATATATATATATATATATGTATGTAGATGGATCCAATAGAATTAGTTTTTTTTTTTTAACTATAATCGAATAATTTTCTATTAGCTCGTCCTTGGAATTTACTTTTGTAATAGTAAGAGAAAGTTGCAAACATATATTTTGTCTAGAATAATATTATTTTTAATGATAAAAAATATAGTGAGTTTTTTTTTCTCCACCCATCTCCAACTGCCCTCATGACATGTGCTGCCTCAATTCGGCCAACGTATCCACGACGGGCGCCTGATAGCATCTGCTGTTAATCGGGTTAGATGCCATATCTGTGTTACATACAACAGCGCTCAGCCAAACATGCCTGAATTCTAAACGAAAACCTTAAAATGTAAACGGAAACTCCACATTTCTAAACAGATCCGTTCCATAAACGGAAACCGCTCGTCCTACACTGAACCGCCGGTACAGAGCACAAAACCCTAAACTACAACTGGCGGTGTGGGAAGGGAATAAAACCATATTAATCTTACCAGAGAATACTGTGTCGGAATTGGCTGAGAATCGGATGTTCGTTACGGCGGCAGTATCGGAGCTACAAGGTTAAAATGAAGCCAAAGAGTCGTTCATAACTCTGAAAGGTCTCGGGACACGCACCGCCGCCCCAGCTCCCATTCTCACGTCAGCGGAGGGGTATAACCGTCACTCCACTCAAGCTGTAACTGCGTTAGCCCACGCAGGGACTCAGATGGAAGTAAACAAAAAAAAAAGATGTTTTGTTCATAATGGTTTGTCTGTGAATATATGAAACTGGGAAGGGTGTTTTGTTCATTATCAGTAAAAAATATAGTGAGTTTTTTTTTCTCCACCTATCTTATCACTTTTTTTTCTCTCTTCATTTTGTTTTATGTTTTCTTATTTTGTTTCTTTTCTTGTAGAATATCTTATGTTTTTCCTTGCAAGAAATAAAGAATTAGGTTTGGTTTAGAGCGTGTTTGGTTCGCCGAAGTAGAAACCGAAGTAACCGAAGTGGGAGATGATATAACACTAAGGGTCCGTTCGTTTGACGGAAGTGGGGACTGAAGTGGCTGAAGTGATGAGTTCCAGCTCACTTCAGTGTGTTTGTTTCACTGAAGTGGGCTTGGAAGTGGTGATGTGACTAGTTCCAAGCTCCCCCACTTCGGCCTTTGACTTCAGGCCAGAAAAGCCCGAAGCCATCACTTCGGCCTCTCACTTCCGTGCACGCGCGAGTCACGTGAGAGATATCGTGACCTCCACTTCCCGAGCGAGGATCTCCACTTCGAATGCCTCTTCGCACGACTAGGGTTTCTTATGAGCCACCGCCCCTCCGGAGTCCTCGTCGTCAACATCTCGCCGGTGCAAGCCCGTCTCCACTGACCCTCATCCTCCACCTTCCTTTCCTTCCCTCCACCCACGCCTCCTTCCCCTATCCTTCTAAGTTTTTCACGCCAAGGTTTGACATGGTTGACTCGTCCCAGAACGAGATCTTGTTGCTGTGAAGGGGGTTTCTCCAAGAAATCTCTCCGGCGTCCAGCGGCTCACTCGTTCCTCGTTTTGCCTTGGTTGTGAGTTTATATTCTTTCGTTTATTTCCACATTCTCCTTACTCAGCTAATGCATGTGCCAAATCCCTGGACAGGTCTAGCAATTATCGGTCATTTTCTATTCTCTTAGTTTTCCAGTACTGGTGAGTATTTTCGGCCTATTTCATGATTTGTTTGTGGATATGTAACGCTCATCGTCACTTTTGCCTTTTTCCCCAGATCTGTTTTTTTCTTCAAAAGCATTTCCAAAGCTGTTGTGTTGCACGACCATTTCTCACGATCATCTTTCTCTTTGTTGTGTCTTGAAGCATTTTCGGTAAGTTGTTGTTTTGGATTTGAAATTTCTTCCTCTCTACCACTTTTCCCAACGTTTCCCCAACAATTGGTTCATAGTTATTGTTCATTCATGATTCCTAACCAATTGAGTTCTTGAAAGCCCAAAACAATGCAATTTGTCCATATCTGTTCTCGGTGACTTTGCTTGTTGAAATGATTTAACTTCTCACTTACATGTTGATCGATTTCACACGTTTTATTAATCACCATGTCTTAACCTGTATTTATATCTGTTTGTTTTTCTCTTATGCATGGAGTACTCACAACTGTCTTTCTTTCTTTAATTCAATGATTGTATATATTATCCCTCATTTAAATTGGTTAATTGGCTCATCATTCCTGTGTTCCACATCGTTACCTCGACTAATATATGTGGTTTGATTTCATTTTTTGTTTTGAATGAAGGTTTCCTAACTTTGTATTTTCTTATGATTGGTTTTATATTATCTGGATTTCTCAATGGAGTTTGTTGTGCACCGCATTTCACAAGATGCCCTATTTTAATTTTGGTTTTGCTTAAGTACTCACAACTGCACTTCTTTCTTTAATTTACTGATTATATATGTTATCCCTGATTTCTATTGGTTAATAGCTCATCATTCCCGTGTTCCACATCTGTCATCTCTGACTAATACCTGTGGTTTGAATTCATTTTTTTTTTCTGTTTTAGATGAAGGTTTTTTTACCTGTATTTTCTTCTTTTTGGGTTTATATTATGCTGCCTTTCTTAATGGAGTTTGTTGTGCATCACATTTTACAAGATGCCCTATTTTACAAGATGCCCTATTTTACATATTCAATTGCTTAACTACTCTCAACAAACTGTCTTTCTCTAATTGAATGATTGTATCTGTTATCCCTGATTTGGATTTGTTAATAGGCTCATCATTCTTGTTTTCCTCATCTGTTATGTTTGAGTAATACTTGTGGTTTAATTTCATTTTTTTGTTTTGTTTTAAATGAAGGTTTCCTCACCTGTGTTTTCTTCTTTTTTGGTTTTATATTATGCTGGCTTTCTCAATTGAGTATGTGTTATTCCTGATTTATATTGGTTAATAGGCTCATCATTCCTGTGTTCCACACCTGCTATCTCTGACTACTATCATGTTCTGTTTGGTTTTATATTATGCCTGTCGTTTAGTACATGTGGTTTGATTTCATTTTTTTAATACCTGACTACTATCTTGGCATGACTACTATCTTGTTCTCATGTTCTTTACTACCTGTGGTTTGATTTCAATTTTTTTTTTGTTTTAAATGAAGGTTTCCTCACCTGTGTTTTCTTCTTTTTGGATTTATATTATCTTTGGCTTTCTCAATTGAGTATGCTGTGCTTCACATTTTACAATATGCCCTATTTTACATATTTAATTTTTAAGTACTCACAACTGCCTTTCTTTCTTTAATTGAGTGATTGTATCTGTTATCCCTGATTTAAATTTGTTAATAAGCTCATCATTCATGTTTTCCACATCTGTTATGTCATGTGGTCCACATCATTTTTGTTTTAAATTTGTTAATCACTCACAACTGCCTTTCTTTCCTTAATTTACTGATTGTATATGTTATCCCTGATTTATATGGGTTAATAGGCTCATCATTCCTGTGTTCCACACTTGTTATCTCTTACTACTATCATGTTCTGTTTGGTTTTATATTATTCCTGCCGTTTAGTACATGTGGTTTGATTTATATTTTTCAATACCTGACTACTATCTTTTCCTGATTGCTATCTTGTTCTCATGTTCTTTAATACCTGTTCTTTAATAGGCTCATCAAACACGTGTGTCTTGGCTTTTTAATTTCTTATGGTTTCCACGTGTGTTTTGGGCAATGATGATGTCTACAACTCTATTTTTGTTTTCGCCAAATCCAGTGCCGGTTCTTAAGACATTGGCGAGGCAGCTAGGATGGCCTGTCCCCTGTCACCTACAACCCCCGCCTACCAATTACTGGTCTTATCGAAATCCTTTTGCCAGCCCACTTCAGAACCATTTGTTTGTAAATGGGGTTGTAGGTTTCATGTGTGTGACGGGCAACCGCTGCAGCCATATGTCTTCCGTGTGCTTGTAGAATGTTGGTGCCCTTTATAACCGGGTATGTACCCTAACTGATGATTGTTTGCTGTTAATTAAATGATGCACTTACGTATTGCACAATGATGTCGTCCATCCTACATTTTCTTGAAATATTTCCGAATGCATATGTCAATTTCACTTTTAACTTCTTATTCAAAATCGTACTTCGTAATGTTGTAAGCATCTTATTTTATATCCTCCGGTATTAACGTGCATTTCAACATGCTTTAATGTTGTAAGCATCTTGTTTTATCTTTCCTGCGGGTTCACGTCAGTGTACTGGCCATGTGGTTATGCTGTTAGTAGGAAGTTTGCTTTGGTGTTAACGTCATTGTTGTGATTTTTTTCTGTTGTTGTGTTGCAGGTGGTGGATGCTGGCCATGGTGTTGACACAATACTATATTTTGTGTTTGTTATGTTTGTTCAATGAAAAGGTGGTTTTTAATTTCGCTATAATTAATTTTGCAGGAATTGATAATCTTGTGTGAGAAGTGCCACCAGGTGTACAAGTTGTCCAAGTTGGTTGATTTCATTAGTGGATGAATGTTGGAAAGCCATACACGCAGGGATTTTTAGGCAAAGGTAAGGTGTAAGTGTTGTCAGTTTAGTTATTTATCATTTGCCTTTACAGATAATTGCTAATGAAATTGGTCTTCTATAGGTTCTAAAATGAAGCTGGATTCATTGGAAGGAAGTACTCAAATAGGGCTAAATGAGTACAAACCTGATGAAAGATGTGTATGAACTGGATATGTAAATGGAATGGTGTAGAGAACATGTTTTGAATTCTTCTTGTTGGATATTTGTTGAGGTTTTGGTCTGTTGACAATTATTCAAGTGGAGATGAAAATGAAAATTTATTTATGTTGGAATTTTGGTTGAACGTATTTTGGTTCACTTGTTTTTCTTTGTAATGAAATTCAATAGGTTTAATTCATTCTTTAAAAAAAAATAGAAAAATGCCAAATTATAAAAAAAAACTTTAAGAATTTTTCAAAAAACGCGAAAACATACAAAAGAGGACTTGAGCCAATGTGTAAGATATTTTTCAAGTGTTGTGAGGTCAACGGCCATCTTGAGGGAAAGAGTACGTGGGTATTTAAGATGGGTCAAAGTAAATATTCAATTTTAATCAACTCCTTATTATATTTAAAATTACAAATTTCTCGTTGTTCTATCGAGTATCCTTTTTGTTAGAAAAGCATGTATTTTACAAGTCTTTGTTGTGTGATGTGTGGCTTTATCTTTGTATTATATTTTGAAAGTTTTCGTCGGCCGCAAATTTCACACAATATAACTTTCAATGCATGATTTTTTTTGTAATTTGTTATTGTGTATTTTATTTTAAAAATTATTCTGTAATTTCATATGTATCGACTTTTATTTTTTGAAAAACTAAAGTACGGCTACACCGGACGATTCAACATTTATGACCGTGAACCGAACATTGCAAGTCATTTGAGAAAGTCACCAACATTGAAGCGAATTAGTTAAAAATACTTATTTCAATTAACCGATAATTCAATATTTACTTAATTTTTCATAATGAAATAATTAAATATTTAGTTAATATGTTAATCAATTTCCTAAAGTGAAATTAAATTGAGCATGTATTTACATATTACAAACTTAAGGGGGTAACCTTACCCTATTTCCGTAAGTGGTGATTATATCCCACTTCGATGTTACCAAACACCAAAAAGTGGCTGAAGTGGGATTTTTCGGATTCCTATTCCTACTTTCTAAACACATGAAGTGGTCCCAGAAGTCATGTTTTCCAGCACAACCAAACACACTGAAGAGGGGAAAAATGGGGGGAAGTGGACTGATTTCTTCTACTTCTCATGTTCTTTTTCTCTGAAGTGGGCCCACTTTGATATTTTTTACATTGAAGTGGAGGAAATGAGTTTTTTATAAAGCCCACTTCCCCCACTTCTAAAAACCATTCAGAAGTGACACTACTTACATTGAAATAAATACCATAGAAAAAATGAGCACTTCATAGAAAAGCCACTTCCGGTAAAATAAACACAAGACGTGAAGGAAGTCATATCATTTCCACAACTTCAGGAAAGTAACACTTCTCTCACTTACATTAAAATGAACTCCCGCGCGCAAGAGGGTTAAATACCACTTCTTCCGTGATGGCTCAATATTGACCTTTGCATCTTGGTTGATGGGTAAATAGGGAAATTAATAAAGCATCCTCCATGAAGTGCCAACTTATTAAACATTAGAATTTGATTTTTTATGAATTTTCCTTCACATACCAACATTATAATCTTACTCTTTTAGGATTTTAACTCCAAGGATTCGCCTTACATTAATAACTATTTTTCAATATTTTCAATAAAAAATACCAAAATTTACCTAAACTAGAGTTTGGCAAAGCTTCCAATTGCAAAGTTATAAGATTTATTATAAAAAATAAAATAAACAAATAAAATAAAATAAAGATTCTTTTTCTTTGTTTCTGAAAATTCAACTAATTACATGTATACTCTTTGATAATATGAAATATCACATGCACTTCTTAAAAATTAATTTTAATTTTTGTGTTTATGCCCATCAACCCCATATACATTATTGAAATATCTAATTAAATTTTAATGAATACAATAAACCTGTGCATATATATATATTCCTGAATATTTCCAACGATTATTAAGTTAACATTTTGGCATATATACTAAAAAAGTTTGATCTCCTTCTATTCATTAAAATGAAAAATTGAAATTTATAATTGTTATTAATTTATATATGTATATTGATTAAAAACAAATTTAAGCTAGTTTTATCCATTATATCTAGATAAAACGTAACATTACTAATGATGTTCTAAAAAATGTAAGAATTTTTAAGGATATATAGATAAAAAAACCCCATAAAAGAAAATAAAAAAAAAAGGTGATGAGAACTATATGAAAGGGAGAGAAGGTTACTATCGTCGCAATAGGTGCGAGGTGGCCTAATTATTCTCATATAAAAGGTCAAAGATTTTTTTTGTGTTTTATGTTTTTCACACAATTCTAGCATACCAACTGTAACATTAAATAAAACTGAATAAATAAATTCATATGGTAAAATAGTAAGAAGGAATTATTGCACTAAAAATTCTTTGTATAGGAGTTAATCATTGGAAGAAATATATATTTAGAATTATTAATTTTAATAAATGCTTGTTTCAAAGACCACTGTGTATAACTGTGACATATAATAATGATGTTAATTCTATATTTAGGTAGACATGATATATCAAAGGCCACTGTCAACTACTAGTAGGGTTTAGATTATATACCAATTGGTGGTCCAACATACATGTTTGTTTTATTTACAAGTTCTAACATGTGATTTGACCTTATAATTTTGCAAAATATTTATTTTTTTAATAAACATAGACAAACTCTAAAAATAAAATCGTTAATTTTCGAGTGAGAAAAAAAAAATGACATACTAACTCTATTATAATATTTGTAATCAGTCACAAGAGAGAGAGAGAGATTAATTTGATGTATGACTTCAAGATGTGTTTATCCTTAACTTAAACATATACTTATCTTAATTTATAGAATTAGGCTAAAAAACAAAAATCAAAAAGAAAAGAAATTAAAGAAAGTCACTTTTATGGTGCAATGAGGGTCCCCTTATATGTTCACTGATAATAAGAGGGGCATTATTGGTGGCACCTTCATGCCACCACTAATCTCTCCCTTTCACACCCCATAAAACTCTAAGCTAGCTAGCTGTAAATGCCACCATCTATTCATTGATGTTCTTCTTCCTCTTGGATTCTTCCTCATTTGGATGACACATTTGTTTCTTCTGATTTTGATACTTCAATTTAATTAGATTTGATTTTTGCCTTCATATATATTAGATTCCCTCAACATATTTATAATGAACACGTCAATAATATTTTGGTCCGTTGACACCATAATCTATTATATATGAATGACGCTAAGAGTTCGACTCTTTACTAATGTAATATAAAAATACATGATATAATTAAAAGGTTCACACATGTCCTTGACACCTGATTTGTCTATATTTGTCAGGAGAATATATGTAATGAGTACTCTCTTATAACCTCTACATACATAGTTAAGAATAATTTTAAGGGAAGGTAAATCTATAAAATTAGAAGAAGAAAATATATTCAAGATATTAGACTTGTTATACTAGCTTTGTTTTTTTTTTTTTCTAAATTATATAGTTTGAAGGTTCTATACACAACTCGATCATATTCATTTTAATTCTTTTTAGGTAGCATGATATTTATTATGAATTTATTTTACAAGTTATTTTATAAGTGCAAGTATATAAGATGTCATATATATATATATGAATGAATGATTATAATGGGTTAATTAAGATTAGCACTAGAGAAGAAGACAGGGAGGGGCTTTCACATTCTTTCTTATTCTCATTGGAGAGTCGAGAGAGATAGGCAACTTCTTCTTCTTCTTTATGGAGAAAAGGATTTGCTGATGAAGTGAAAGAACATAATTAGTGTGACAAAAAAAAAAAAAAAAAAAGAAATGTTTTGGAGTAGAGGTGGAGGTGACACGTGTGAGATACATGGAAATGGCATTCACATATTAGTCCAATCTCATGACTGCATTATTGGACCTTCAACCCACTAACAATAAGTTTTTTTTCTGTTTATTATTATGATTATTATGATTATTATTATTATTATTTAATGTTGATTGAGAAAATTTCTATTTATCTTGTACTAATTAACTGTGATTGAGAAATTTAATGTATTAAATTTGATTAAGCATGTGATCACTTGTGAGGATGGGTGTGCCACCATTATCATGCATTTGTTTAGTGGGTACAATAATGGTAAAATTATTGGCGAAGATAATTCCAATATTAATGGTAATAATGATGGTACAATTTAAAAAAAATAAATTATAGTTAAAATACTACTTTTCTTTATGTGTAAAACAGAGCTAACAATTAGCAAGTAGTGTAATGTCCAAGTAGATTTTCTAAGCAGAATATGGAAATGTATAAAAACTTCAATTCAATTATTTTGATTTGTAGGTTAAAATCTCAAAAAAAAAAAAAAAAAAAATTAAATTGGTATTGTAAAAATAATTAATAGAATGCTAATCATTTCTTGTAGCATCATGGTAAGAATACATACAAGGCAATGGGCCCATGCCCATAACAGTGTAGAAGATTGCATAGCTTAAAAAGGCAAGCAGGCACATATCAATGCAAAGTAGACAAATTAAGAGTTCACTCTTGGCAAGGAAGAGAAATTCTGGTCTTACAATCAATAAGCAGGAGAGAGACTTATCATTACTAAAGAACAGAAAGAAATGTTTTGATTTTTGACTTTAATATTAAACAACATACACACCCAAAGCAATTCCCATTATCTATTTATTTATTTATTTATTTATTTATTGATAAAACCTAAAAGCACCGGTTAGTATTTCTAACACGCGTGGGTTATTGTGTTAAACACACTCTCATTTTGTCGCCATACATGAGTGAGTTGTAACATCACCTGTTAGTTATTTTTCCCAAAAAATTTCAACATTCACTTTCTTTTACAATATATGAGAGATCCATGTTAGTGTTTCTAACCACTTGAACCAAATGACTTTGGCAATTTCATTATTATCATCATAAATTTCATTATTTGAATTCAAGACTCTTGTGGAAAACAATAATAATGAGGAGTTGTCAGTTGAAGGTATTGTCTCCCATCCCAAATTAATCCTTCATGTTCGACTGAAGTTTTATAGACAGGATGATTAGTTTTCGGCCCATGCACTCATCCTTGATGTATATAATGTTTACCCTCTTTTGTTTAAAAAAAAAAAAGAAAAAAAAAAAAAGAAATCCCAAGTATAAAAGTATCATAATTAAAAGGTTTTCAATTCTTTGCAAATTAATTAACCCATGCATCAAAAAATAAAAACCCAATCAACCACATGCATCGGCACAAGCGAAGAAAATTCCTCCGACGAGTGGTGGCGGCCTCTCAAGTGAAAGGTCGTTCACCAAGCCAATTCCCGGGAGGATCATAGTGACAAGTATAAACAACACCTTTTCCGGGGCAATGGGCACGGCCACATCCGACCTTCTTGGTATCATTCCAAATGATCTGTGTGAAATGCCCGCAAACTTTTCCGGCGGCGCAAACATTATTAGCCCAGTCATAGTCCGACGCCTCTATGGCCCAGCTCTCGACGGCATCTTGCGGAGTCCACCCCCAACCGGGGCTCCCCCAGAACAAGTTTTCCCCGAAAGGGCCACCGGAATGGGAGAGAGTGCACTGGAAGTTGTATTTTAGATTGAGAGACCAACGCCGGGCACCCCGAGCAAGCTTTCGGTCCCAAATGAGAGGGGGCTCTGAGAAGTTGGCTCGAATGAGATTGTGGGCTTCGAGAAAGGCGCGTGGTGTGCTTATCTTGCCGGTGATACGGGCAACGGTGCCGGGGATAAAAGGGCGTGGGAGGTGGGGAGGGATGGAGGGGATGTGGAGGGCAAAAGTGGAAAGAATGGGAGAGGGTATCAGAGCTAGATGGAGGAGGAGGAGGAGGAGGGGGAGGAGGCAATGGTGGTTGGCCATTGCTTGGGGCTTGGCGGGAGCCAGAGGGAAAGGGGGGCAAAGGGGTCTTATTTGAATTGGTCTTTAATATTTTGCTTTAAAAGTTTAAGGTATTTACGGTTTTACCATTGTAGTTTTAATTGGGCCCTGATTGGATGAAAGAGCCCGCCTGAGTCAAAAAGATATGGATGAGAGTAGTTATGTAATTATTATGAGAATTGAAAATTTTTTTATTTGTTTCATTGGAAAACCCTTTGATTAACTGTTTAAGTACAGAGATCAAAATGAAATTTTGATTTTGAATTGTTCTTCGTTGGGATTTGATGGGCCGACCCACACCCATTTGCAGCGGGTATTGCAAGGATAGGTTTGTAGTTTTCTAGTCAGAAAGGGGTAATTTGGGAAATGTGGAGGTGAGAGGAGGAGGAGGAGAATAAGAAGGAAAGGCGGTTATATTTTATTATTTAAGGTTTACAGCTATTTGTGCTTAAACTTAGCTTTCGTGATACTTGGATCATCCTTAATTAATAACTATGCTATTTTCTGACCATCTTACACCTAAATTAAGAGTTTCACCAAATATATATATATATATATATATATATATATATATATATATATATACAACCTCAAAATCTTAAATTCATAAAATGTAGAAACCATTACATATATGGCCTTCAATTTATGTGATCTGCATTGCCCGTATAAACTTAAAACAGTGTATAATTAAACCATAAGAAAATCAAACAAGCAACAAGAAGGTTAAAATACAAATTTTTTATCACAAGTTTGTAATTTTTATTTTTACATTATTTCACAAGAATGATGATCTTTTACAAAGCTCTGTCATTTTACAAAAAGTAACATGTTCTTATCTTTTTTCTTTTTTCCTCTAATAACTGAATAACAAAATATGTTCTTTTCCCCACAATGATCCTGAATTTCTGAGTATCTATAATAAATAGTTATGTGTAGGGTTTAGGCTTCAAGGTATCTTAGCCTAAAGATTTTACAGCAATTGCAGCGTCTTTGATGAGTTGCAGAGATTCAGCAAAGTCATCCAAAAGCCGATGAGGGTCGGGGATCAATGACTCATCGACAGCGATAACTATCTCCATCTTATTCATGTAGCTCTGGTAATGAACTGTGAGTGCCTGCCAAAAGCAGAAATGAAATTAATGTCTAAGAGCAAAGGAGAATGATTTGCAATTTTGACTTTATCGGAGTTCGAGTATCTATTTCGACACAGACAATATTACAATGTTAAAAATATCTTCGGTGAGAATGATTGATAATATGTCAGAAGAACTTACGTGTGGATGTCCGTAAACACTTGGAGCAATGTAGACTAATGGATGGCCATAGAAACCGATTTGTTCAACCGGGCCAACAATGTTTGAGAAAGATAAAGTCGTATGGCAGAGCAGTCTGTGTGACAGTGCTGTTGTTGCCTGATGGTTCACAGAGAGAGAACATGAGAAATCAATAAATTTCATCTCTGCAGAAATACATATTCAGTGAAAACCACTCATACATCACTTTATAGTTTGCCAAAAAACAAAAAAAAAAAAAGTTTGCGGAGTATGATATAATATCATAATAATGGAAATAAAATAATGTGAACCAGCATTTGAACAGATCATGAAATCCAATCAGAAGCAGCAAATTAATTATGCATTTAACCGATTTCATCAGCTCATTATGTCACAATACAAGGTTCAAACCATACCTTAATGCCGAACAACTTGACCATCACATAAGCACAGGTGTAGGTGAAGATTGCTTCCAAAGATGACTTCTTCCTGTCTGCTATCGCCTTCCCCTTGCGTACATAGTCTAGAGGATCATGATGCAAGGCTATCGAGAAAGGGAGAATCATGTAACCCATCCAGTTTCCCCACCTAGCATCACACTTGCCGGCCTGCATCATGTCAGCCAAAGCCTGTACGAAATTCTCGCATAAATATCAATCCGAGTTTTCAACACCCGAACCAGCAAACGCAAACATAGAACTACACATTACATGAATTCCTGGTGAAGGCCTAAGGTTAACAAGAACTGTTGATCGGACCCTTGTGTTACGCTCAAATCTTCTCTTCTTCTCCTTATCATTCCCACTCTCTCCATTCAAAAGCGAACAATCAGTGAGACCACTAAAACAAATTCACAAACAAAATCATCTTCAAAAGAAACTAGAAAATACCATATTTCCTAGACAGATACCGAGTCAATCCAGCCGATGTCACCCCAATAAGAACATCATTAATAGTCTGGAAAACAAAAAACACCAAACAAATCAGAAACAAATTAAACATAACCAAGTGAAAAAAGAGCACATGACAAACATACATACACATTTAACAACGCTCTTGACAATCTTGATATCATCAAGACAAACACTTTGATGCACAAACCGTTTCCGATGACGCTCCGTGCCATCACCACCCTTGAAAGGTGTATCAGAGTCATTCAAGAAAACGGCCGTGGCAATAAAGATTATCAAATCAACAAGACTATGGAAAATAAGCACAAGAAAAGCCCAAAGAGTGGTGAGGGCTGCAAAAAGGCGGTTTCGGGGATGGGACCGGGGCCGAGGGTGGGAGGAAGGGAGGGAGGGGGAGAGTCGGGGTTGGAGGTTTTGCGGGTGCAGGCGAGGAGGAGGGACATAAGGGAGGTGCCATCACCGAGGGAGTGGTGAATGCGGAGTATGACGACGGAGGAGGCCTTGGAGGTTTGGAAATTGAGGATGTGGAGATCCCAGAGAGGGCGGGAAAGGTCCATGGCGGGAGAGTTTGAGAGGGATGCCACGTAATCTTCAACGAGCTGGTCTGGGTTGGTGCTGTTTGGGCCCAAGTCTGGAAGCACTATGTGGTCATCTATGACCACCTTTGTCCGGACCCATTTTGGTTTCTTGCCTCTTGACTCATCCAATACCTGCAAGAACATTATTCACATTGTTAAAAAAAAACTCAAAAATGTTTAGCATCTTATGAGTGATTTTCTGAAGATATGCATGTAAATTTCATTTTTATGAGAGGTATTTATGTAAGACAACCATTAAATATATTCGAACCATGTTTATAAAATATATACAAATGGTTATCACCAAGAATCTTCATCATATAAAACATCATGTAAAACACCCAGAACATGGTGTTGCGTTGCGTGTCCTGAATTATTATTAATAATCATCATCAGTGAAATCAATACGGTGTTTATAAATAGTGTAAAATGGGGTTAAACAGTAATTTTCATTTACATTTATAATCATAAAAAACTATGTTTATGAACTATATCATTGCGCTTATGAAAAACTTTAAAACCAACACCCAGCAAAGTACCCAAATACAATATGATAAAAATTGTTTAAGCAACTGTTCATTTTCTCTCTCTACACGGGTTGTGTCTATCTCTCTTTTGTTAGTTTTTTCTTTTAATTCTATAATTTTGTAGACGCTCTCCAAATGTCAGCAATATATATATATATCCATTGTTCTCATGTTTAGTCACGTCACAAAATTATCAGCCTAGCAGTATAGGCAAACAGAAAAATTTTGTCCACTCAACAAACACCGGCAACTAGCGGACTAAACTCACTCATCAGCTACCCAAGATTGTGTGACCGTAACTCTTTGATTGAAAACTCCAGAACCATCCAAGATTTTCATTTTCTCAATCAAAGACTGCAATAATAATCAAAACTCCCAAAAAAAAATTGAAAAAAAGAGAGAAAAAACCTTTTTTTGTATTGGTTACAAGTTTAAGTTCAATAGTAAAAAAAAAAAAATTATAATCACTAATTTTTTAATTCATTAATTTTGTAACATAAGCTAGCATCTCTGGGTTATTTCATGACCTTTTCCTTGATAACATTTATATAAATAAATATTTTATCAAAAATAAATAAACACATTTTTGCTAGTATTAAGGAGCACTCATATAGTTAGGAAACAGCCATTTTTATTAAGTTCAAATATTATTTTAATTAACATAAAAAGTTATTTGCCCTTGAAAAATATACTCAAAAGAAACATAAAGGATTCTTATCAATCAAATTTTAAGGTGTTTTCTTTTGCACATATGCACTACAAATAATGATAATTGCTTATAGGCCCCTGAAGAGAGTCAAATTTATCCCATTGTTTTAGAAAGGTCCATGTGCCGTAAATAAAAAAAACTTCTTTCGAGGTGTGTGGTTGGGGAGTACTTATCGCTAACCAAATTCCTTACAAGCTTCTTTTTAACAAATTTAATCATTTAAATAAATATATTTAATATTTAAAAAATTTATACATTTTTAAAATTCACATTAATACTTATCAATATTACAAATATTTGTTGTGCCATAATATATGGGGAATCTTCAATCAACCTAATTAAATGGAAAAACGCAAAAAAAAAAAAATAATTCCAATCGATTCGGCTTAGAAAGTTGAGAACCGAATTAAACGAAGACAAATTATTAAATAAATAAAATTCATTGCTTTTATTTAGACCTTTTTAAGTGTTCATTGCTAATTATCAATTAGTCCTAACCTAATATTTAGAACCTTTTTTTTTTTTGTTTAAAAAACACATAACCACTACCTGCTCCACCATTCACAAATGCGTATAATTTTTTTTTTTTGTTTTTGGGAAAGAAGTTGAAGTGATTCAAATAGCTTCTGAATTGGCTATGAACACATGAGATATAATTTTGTGATGTTATAGGGAGTAAAATGAATAAGTATATATATATATCTATATAGGATTGGAAAATTGCAAAAATAATGATAAAAAATAAAAAAATAAAGAGAAAAGATGAGGAGAGAGAGTGGACCTGGACGCTGGAGAAACGGGGATGGTGGACGAGCGTGGAAAGGAGGCCGGCCTTGGCGGCGGCGACATCGAACGGAGTTCCGATTCCCATCTCGGCGACGATGTAGCAGTTGAAGCGAGGCTGGTGAAAGAGCATAGCCGCCGGGCTCAGCGGCGGCTCAGCTTCGCCGTCGTACTCTAACCAGCTCCTCTTCTCTTTCTCATCTTCTTTTGCTTCTTCTCCGGCGCCGTCGATTCTCCTATTGATGGCGATCGGCGACGGGCGCCGCCGCGGCTGCGCCCCGGAGGGATCGGAGCTCATGGATTTTTAGGGCGTTGACGTTGAGGGTTCGAGCGTTGGGGATTCACAAACCGTTTTAAACCCTTTTTTATTCATTTTGGGGAACTGAGGAATTTCTCATTTTTTATTGACTATTTATGAACTTTTATTTACATGTTTTCTACAGATGGGATTGGGTGGGATTTCCAGCAAATGGGGATTGTTTATTTACATGTTTTAATAGATTCATTTAATTTGGTGGGCCTTTCTGGTATTTTCAGTAAATATTTTTTTTTTTTTTTTTGACAAACTAAATATTTTTTTTTCAAAAAGTAGGCTTTATTATTATTTTTTTCACCAAAAAAGATATTTTGTTTGATTGAATAGACAGCCAGCCAACAACCACGAATCTTGATGCCCTTCGGCCCCGTCCACATGTTTGACCTGATTGGTTATCTAATGGTGACATTTATTTGTATTATCTTTGGTCAAGCAACTTGGGCTAAGGTCATAGCTTGTAATTAAATTCAATTAATCAAATTCCTATTAATAAGAATTAATTTAATCAATGCAAGACTAAAAATGTTTTTTATTAGCCTTACTTGACGCATATCTCATAATAATATGGACTAACTTGAGATAAAGCTTTTATTTTAATACTAATTTTAAAAGTAGGATTCACTAAAGCAAATTGATGTAATCTTTATTCAAACTAAAAATTTTTTGTTCTAAAGAAGATACTAATTTGAATTAATTTAAAATAAAAATTTTCAACATAATATTTGTTCGGAATAAAAATTTTAAGAAACTTACCCGAGTAGGAGTCTCTCTGGGGCGTTGTGGTTCCACTTTTAGTAGATGCCGTCTCTGTCTTTATTTTTCTATCTCATTTTCAATAAATTTGAGATTTATCCTTCTCTTCCTCCTTTAGCTCTTCTTTTTCTTCTTCTTCTTCTTAAAAAAACCTAAAATATTATTTTGACTTATTTCAACTTCGCTTAAAAATCATCATTTGGTCAGCATGGTAAGAACCCTTCAACTACTCTTAAGACATTTAGCTAAAAAAAAAAAAAGAAAAACTTTGTAATGAATTATATATGTTTATACATCAAACTTGTTTATGGAGATAAGGACTCTTCAACTATTTCTTCTTTATTATTGTAAATACATATATGGCTATGACATATATAGCCATCACGATATCCATCCTTAAAAGTAAAAACTATTACATATATACCCATCAATTTATGTGATCTGCATTGCCCATCTGGACTTAATCTAAAAAGTATAAAGTTCAACCAAAGGAAAATCAAACAAGTAACAAGAAGGATCACAAGTTTGTTATTTTGCTTTTACATTATTCACAAGGATGATGATGCTCTACAAATACATTACGGGCGGGCTGTATGTAAGAGCAACACAAGCCTCAAGAAGAGTGGTCGTCTTGGAGGTAGGGGATTCCAAGCATTAAATATGCGAATTTCGTGATGAAGTAATAGGAAGCGTTAATTTGTGAGAATTAGTAATTAGTAATCAAATAATTAAATGTTGATGTTGTGATGATTGAAGGATTATGTATTCTAGGAGCACATGGTTGTTAGAGGATGTTGTCATTGTTATTGAGAATGTTTTGGCACATATAACGTTTATTAAAATGTCTGAATGACATGCTGTTACAATAATTATAATGATCCTCTATAAAAGAGGGGTAATGAATGATAGGAACAAAGGAATCTTTTCTAGACTTTCTCTCTCTTATCTTCTGCTTGCTCATCTTCTATCCCTCTTTCCTCGAGCTCCCCTCTCTTCTATGTGAAACGTGTGATAATTTGGCTTATTTGTGGGTTAAAATGCAAAATTGGCAAAAAAAAAAGCTTAGTCCCGCATTGGAAAATGATGGTTGTGGGAAGAGGATGTAGGTCTATAAAAGGGTGCTTAAGGCATTGGTTTGTATAATCCCAAGTTTGTATACCTCTTCTTCTATATTAGTGGAGGTCTTTTAAGTAGGATTTTTTAATTGTAGGTAATTGAAAAATTACTAAAAATTGTATACTTTGGAGTTAATGCAAAGGTGTCCAGCCGCGGTGCTCGAGGAGTAAGCAAATTGCCGAACCTCGTAAAATTCTGGTGTGTTCGTTCATTTCTTTTGCTTTAGTATTTAATTTCAGTATTCAGTTATAATATTTGCTGGGTTAGTTATGTTTATAGTAGGATAGTATTTATACGTATGTTACTATTAATTTGACACTATTCACACATATGGTATTATTCATCTACTATTTGTTTTTTGATAAAGGGAAGGCACCCAGTTCCCTTATCAAGTGGTATCGAGCCCAAGGTTTATCCTAGGGTTTGTTTTTTTTTAATTGAATACTTGTTGTTAAAAATGTCGACGGACACACCAACTTTGAGAAATGTTGAGGCAAGCACGACATCTAGTTCCTCACCCACATTAACGAGGACTATAATGTCAAATTTAAGGTTCGCGGTGGAGCCGTTTGATGGGATTGGTCATTTTGGCATATGGCAAGGTGAAGTACTAGATGCTCTATTCCAACGGGGTCTAGATATAGGCTGTTGAAGAGGAGAAGCCGAATGATATAGATGATAAAGATGGAAGACAATTAATTGTTTGGCATGTGGAACAATTCGGACATGCCTTTCGAGGGAGCGAAGTATGACTTCAAGAATAAGACTTCGCATACAAATTGTGGAAGGCACTTTGGAGGACAAGTTCTTGAAGAAAACTAGTCGGAATCGTCTCTACATGAAGAAGAGATTATTCCGCTTCTACTATCGACCCAGGTACTTCTATGAATGACCACATCACTTGCTTTCCATCAATTGGCGGTAGATTTCTTAAATTTGGATGAAACTTTCAAAGATGAAGATTTGGCTTTGATGTTATTATCATCCCTCCTGGATGAATTTGAATACCTTGAGACCACCTTACTTCATGGTAAGGACAAGGTATCTCTTGATGAAGTTTGTGCTGCCTTATACTTGTTATGAATTAAGAAAAAAAGATAAGAAAGAGTGCGAGGAATGTCGCAGCGAAGCGATGGTTGCAAGAGGTCGTTCTTAAAGCCAAAAGCTAGGAAGAAGAGGGAGATCTCACTCACGAGTCCGGACTTGGTAGAAATGAGTGTGCTTTCTGTCATGAGAAAGGACACTTGGAAGAAAAGACTGTCCCAAGGTGAAGAAGGAAAAAAGGCTGCTCCGGGATGCAAATGTAGCCGAATACGAGAGTGATGCGGAACTCTCGTTGGTTGTTTCCCCTATGCCAATCCATTTAAATGAATGGATTTTGGATTCGGCTGTACTTACCATATGACTCCCAATAGGGAGTGGTTCTTTGATTTTAAAGAAGTAGATGAAGGAGTTGTCTACATTGGCAATGACAACACCGTAAAGCGGTGGTTTAGGATCGGTTTGATTGAAGAACCATGATGGATCAACCAGGACCACGACGGAAGTTCGATATGTACCGAACTTGAAGAAGAACCTCATCTTTGTGGGACTCTTGGAATCTAAAGGCTTAATTGTGACAACAAAAGATGGAGTTCTAAATCGGGTGCACTCGTAGTATTAAAGGGTGTTAGAAGAAATAACTTGTATTACTATCAAGGTAATACGGTTATTAGGACAAAGAACAACCGCTTCGGAAGAATATAAGGAGTCGAGATAACCAAGCCGTGGCATATGTGATTGGGACATGCTTTGGTGAAAAATCCTTGCAAATTTCGGCGAAATAGGGATTGTTGAAAGGTGCGAAGACTTGCAAATTAGACTTTTGCAAGCATTGTGTTCTGGGAAAGCAAAAGAGAGTAAAGTTTGGTATTGCTATCCATAATACTGAAGGTATTTTGGATTATGTTCACTCAGACGTATGGGGGCCTTCCACAACGCCATCAATAGGAGGTAAACATTATTTTGTAACATTTGTTGATGATTTTCTAGGAGAGTTTGGGTTTATAGTTTGAAGACCAAAGATGAAGTGCTAGGAGCCTTCCTTAAGTGGAAGACTATGGTGGAGAACCAGACTAGAAGAAAAATCAAAAAGCTTAGAACAGATAATTGTGGCAAATACAAGAGTGACCATTTCTTTGATGTCTGTAACAAGAATGGGATTGTTCGGCACTTCACAGTCAGAGATACACCACAACAAAATGGAGTGTCGGAGCGCATGAACCGAACTTTACCTTGGAGAAAGTTCGTTGTATGTTGTCTAATCTTTGGATTGGGCGGGACAATTTTGGGCTGAAGCTTTGGCGTATGCGCAACACCTCATTAACCTGTTGCCATCATCGGCTATTGGTGGTAAACCACCTATGGAGGTATGGTCCGGAAAACCTGCTATAGACTATAACTCTTTACATATTTTTGGGTCTATTGCTTACTATCATGTTAAGGAGTCAAAATTGGACCTAAGAGTAAAGAAGACATTGTTAATGGGAATCACCTCGGCATAAAGGGATTCCTCCTATGGTGCCTGAAACAAAGAAAGTGATATTTAGCAGAGATGTAACATTTGATGAATCTGTTACACTGAACAAGACAATAGAAGAAGCTGCCCATACTAGTTGTACTCCAAGTTAGGTGGAGTTTGAGAAGATGACAATAAATTCAGCAAAAGAAGTAGTGGCTGTATATGATTCTCCAATAGCAGAAGAGGCAGAGGATCCGACACCAGAACAACAGCAGGACTCAATTGCAACAAGTAGACCAAGACAAGAAATTAGAAGACCTGCTCGTTTTGTAGATATGGTGGCTTATGCACTTCCAGTGGTGGATGATGATATCCTTTTCAACTTTCAAGAAGCATCCAAGAGTCCTGAAAGTGAGAAGTGGAAGGAAGATATGGATGAGGAGATGTCTTTTCAGAAAAACAAGACTTGGAGGCTTGTGCAACCACTGAAGAATAAGAAGGCCATTGGGTGCAAATGGGTATACACAAAGAAAGAAGGATCTTCTGACAAGAAATAAGTTCTCTACAGAGAAAGATTGGTGGCAAAAGGCTACGCTCAGAAGGACGAAATTGACTACAATGAGGTATTTTCTCCTGTTGTGAAACATTCTTCTATAAAAATTTTGGTGGCTTTGGTGGCGCAGTTCAATTTGGAGCTAGATCAACTTGATGTGAAGACTGCATTCTTACATGGTGACTTGGAAGAGAAAATCTACATGACTCAACCTGAAGGATTCAAGGTTGCTGGCAAAGAAAATTGGGTGTGCAAGCTAAGCAAATCACTATACGGATTAAAGCAATCTCCAAGGCAATGGTATAAGAGATTTGATTGCTTCATGAGAGGACAAAAGTACACAAGAAGCAAATACGATCATTATGTATATTTCCAAAAGCTACAAGATGAATCTTTCATTTACCTACTTTTATATGTTGATGATATGCTGATTGCAGCAAAGAACCAAGCAGAGATAAACAGGCTGAACGTTCAACTGAATCAAGAGTTTGAGATGAAAAATCTAGGTAGAGCCAAGAAGATCCTTGGGATGGAGATAAGCAGAGATAGAGTGAAAGGCAAGCTTTGTTTGACACAGAAGCAATATCTGGAAAAGGTATTACAGTGTTTTGGTATGCATGATAATTCAAAACATGTGAATATCCCTCTTGCCCCGCATTTGAAGCTTAGTGCAGATATGTCTCCAAAGAATGAAGAAGAACGAGGATATATAGCCAAAGTACCATATGCCAATGCAGCGGGAAGCTTGATGTATGCTATGGTATACACAAGGCCTGATCTTTCACAAGCAGTTGGAGTGGTGAGTAGATATATGTATGCTACTGGTAAAGAACATTGGCAAGCTGTGAAAAGGATTCTATGGTATATTCTAAACACCGTAGATGTTGGTTTGATGTTTGAGCAGGATGATAGTCCACATGCAGTTGGATATTGTGATTTTGACTATGCAGGAGATTTAGACAAACAAAGATCGCCTACTGGCTATATATTTACTTTAGCCAGAGAACCAGTCAGTTGAAAATCCACTTTACAGTTAACAGTGGCATTGTCTACAACAGAAGCAGAGTACATGGCAATGACAGAAGCTGTTAAAGAAGCGATATGGCTTCAAGGAATGCTAGAAGACTTGGGAGTTGGCCAGAAACACATTATGGTGCATTGTGATAGCTAGAGTGCTATTTGTTTAGCAAAGAACCAAGTCTTCCATGCAAGAACGAAGCACAATGATGTTCGATATCATTTTGTGCGAGAGATTATTGAAGAAGATGAGATACTTCTTGAGAAGATTCACACTGAAGAAAATCCTACAGATATGATGACTAAAGTGATATCAGCAAACAAGTTCAAATATTGTTTGGACTTGTTAAATATCCTGCATGTTTGAACACCTTTGGGTATATGGCACCGACGGCGGCATCTAGTGACACAAATTACTGAACTTCTCCAATATGTTTTGAAAATTGAAGAAGAGTTGACAAAGAAGCCAAGGTGGAGATTGTGATAATTGTCTTATTTGTGGGTTAAAATGGAAAAAAGAAAGTTTAGTCCCACATTGGAAAATGATGGTTGTGGGAGGAGGATGTAGGCCTATAAAAGGGTGCTTAAGGCATTGGTTTGTATAATCCCAAGTTTATATACCTCTTCTTCTATATTAGTGGAGGTCCTTTAAGTAGGACTCCCCAATTGTAGGTAATTGAAAAATTACCAAAAATTGTATACTTTGGAGTTAATGCAAAGGTGTCCAGCCGCGGTGCCCGAGGAGTGGGCAAATTACCGAACCTCGTAAAATTCTGGTGTGTTCATTCCTTTCTTTTGCTTTAGTATTTAATTTCAGTATTCAGTTATAATATTTGCCGGGTTAGTTATGTTTATAGTAGGATAGTATTTATACATATAGTACTATTCATCTACTATTTGTTTTTTGGGAAAGGGAAGGTACCCAGTTCCCTTATCAAAGCGGCCTTCCCTGCAATTCAAACTCTATCATTTTATAAGAAAAAAACATGTTCTTATCTTCTTTTGTTGTTGTTTTTTTATCTTTTCATCTTATAATTGAATAACATGTTTTCTCCTAAAACAATCTGGATTTTTTGAGAATTTCTATATGAAAGTTGTGCATACGATTTAGAGTTTAAGGCATCTTAATTAGCCTTGAGATTTTACAACAATTGCAATGTCAGTGATGAGTCGCAGAGATTCCGCAAAGTCATCTAATTAAAAGCTGATGAGGGTCAGGGATCAACGACTCATTGACAACGAGAATTATCTCCATCTTGCTCATGTAGCCTGTAGCTTTAATAATGAACTAATTAAATGAATGTCTAAAAGCGAAGGAGATGATTTGCACTTTTCATTTTACTAGATTTCGCGTAACTATTTTGATATGGATAAAATTACAATGTGAACCAGGCAACTGAGCAGATCATTGAAATCAGATTAGAAGCAACAAATTAATTATGCATTTAACCGATGTCATTGGTTCTTAATTTGTGTCACAAAATAATGTTCATAAGAAGGGAAAAGAGGAAGAAAAATTGGAGGCTATTCTGGAGAAAAAGAAAGGCTTAGTTCTCTGTTAGGGAGCTGATTAAGAGACCGTAAAGTCAACAGAGAAAAAGCTGGGCTCAGGTTCAAGTCCCCGTTACTTGTTCTAATGATTCATTAGCTTTTATATGTATATATATATATTCTTATGATTGTGATTTTCTTATATGTTGCTTGTAACTCTTTACTTAATGGTATATATGCTTGTTGATTTGGAGGGTTATCCTTTGTTTCTTAATTAAATAAGTTTTAAAGAGTGAATTAGCTTGGTATCTTATAATTCTCTAGCACTATGCTTGCTACATTATCACATAAGCACCGTGTGTAGGTGAAGATTGCTTCAAAAGATGACTTTTTCTTGTATGCTATTGCCTTCCCATTGCACAAGCAATCTAGAGAATCTTGATGTAAGGTAATCTGGAAAGGGAGAATCATGTAGTCCATCCAGTTTCTCCACCTAGCATTGCACTGAATAGGCTGCATCATGTGAGCCAAAACCTGCACAAATTCTTTTAATTCTTGCTTTATCTTTATAAGACCCTATGTCCTTCCTCTAACATACTGATTTCTTATGCCTTTAGTTGAATTGACATTCAATAACATGTTTTCAAGAAACAATTGCATTGCTACGTCAACCTCTCGTTTGTAATTTCTCTTCTTGAACTAAAAATGATAAAGCTTGTCTTATCGTGGGCAAAGGTTTCGTCAAAAGCATACTACCTCTAATTGTTGTGCAACTCTCATTAAGGACCATGAGAAATTGCATTAATTTTTTTTCTTCTTCAAATCTTTGTAGTTCTTATAATGCTCCACATGAACTTTGTAAGAAGTTACTCAAGGCCTTTAGTTCATCTCATAACTTCATTATTCTAGTATAGTATGTAGTAACATTATTAGAACCTTGGGAATTTTGACTCAAATCCCTTTGAATATAAAAAGGTTATGGATGATTTGATTGCCCATATCTTTCCTCTAATACACTTAAAATTTCTGAAGCAATAGTTATATGAACTACAATCTCACTAGTTTCTTTAATCAAAGCATTCAATATCCAAGAAATTACCATGCTATTACACTTTTCCCAATTCTGTTCATCAAGATCATTTGTGACAAGTTTTTCACAAGTATCATTCACAAAACACAACTTATTCTTTGTCGATAATGCTATTTCCAAAGCACTTTCTCATGAACTATAACCATGTCCATAAAAAACTTTTGAAACCAAAACCGTGCCATGGTTACTTGATGAATGTAGATAAAGAGGATCTAAACAATTCATCATAGTTCTTTCTCTTTTATTATTTCTTTCGTACATGATAATGAAGAAAAAGAAGCAACAAAAGAAAAGAATTCACTATTCTCCAAAAAAATGACCCCAAAAGAGAGAAATACCTCATTATGATCTCTCGATACCATATTAGAGGTCTTGCAAATAAGAACTCTTCGCTTCTTCATCAACGTCGCCATTAAAGACAAGCATAGATTCATGCGGGAATAGCTACATTGTTATCATAAAGCTTCGAGAACGGTTAATAATGGAGAATAAGTATAAGCATTAGGTTATGTATTCGGTGAAAGAGGAAAAATGAATCTTGTATTTTGATTGAAATAATTGAATTGAACGGAATCAATTCAAAGCGTTGTTTATATATAGTTGATGAGTTATGCTAACTTGTAAAGTAGTTAAATGATATTGATGATGTTTCTTAACAACTTAACTAACTTCAACTACAGCTAACAAACTCCTCCATGTTAGCTGTCCAGCTAGTCCATGTTAACAACGTCATTTAAGAGAAATTGAACTCCTCAACTCTAAATTAACTTTACTTCAGCAGCACTGATCTTCTTCTCTTCAATGCTAATCTTCTTCTTCTTAACACACCACCATTGAAAGAAGTATTAGAGTCATTCAAGAAAGCAGTGGTGGCAACAAACATTATCAAATCAACATTAGTGTGGGAAATAAGCACAAGATTAAAATGAATGGTGAGCATGGCAAAAAGATAGTTTTTGGGTATGAGATTGTTGCGTGCTTGAGAGGCTCAAGAAATACAACATCATAAACAACAATACCCTGGCAAAGCATACATGGGAGCAAGGGAATGGCCTTATTGACTAAGTTAGCTAATTTTGAATAAATTAAGAATGCATGATTAAGTTGTGTTAATTAGGGGGTTAAGTGTTAGTGGTGTAATGTTGTAATTAAGAATCATGATTGATAATAGCTATCATGGTATGGTGTGGAGAACGTTTTAGCATGGTACGTGTTTGTCACAATGTCTCGGAGGTATGTCCTCAGGCGTTGCCACACTTACTGCAGATGTTGTCTCTATATATGAATGCAATACAATGAAAGAGGCAAAAAAAAGTATTTTCCTAAACTTGTCTTTCCTTTCCTCTCATCTTCTCTATATTTCTTCTTTGCCTTGTAAACCTCACTGGTCTATCTCATTTGGTCCCTTCGTTGAGTTCATCTCCAGCTTCAAATGTCTTAGTGCATGATGACCCGGATCCAAGGTGACGAGAGGAACAACTCAATGCCATCCACTACCAACTTGATAAGCTAGACTCATTTTGTTTCATGGTTCAGCAACATTCCAAATCCTTCAAAGTTTTACACAAGTAGTTGGTCTCTTAACAGTCGGTCATGCCCAACATGATGGTGAAGGTCGCTGCACTCGACAAACCCACCGGACAACCACCCTTACTTCCTTTACCCACTAACTTAGCCCCTCATCTTATATCACCTACCCCATCAACTCAAGCCAGCATCCCATCTTCATCAACGAGGTTGCTGAAGTTGAAGTATCCTTATTCAGTGGTGATAACGTGTTAGGATGGTTGTTTTAGATAATTAGATATTTCTTCATACATTATGAAACCTTGGAGGTGAAAAAACTCTCCATAATAGCCTTATATATGACAGGGCCAACCTTGCAATTGGTACCACTGGATGTATTCAACAACTCAATTGATGACCTTGGAACAATTTGTTTGGCAAATTGAAACCAGCGTCAGGCCATCAATATTTGTCAACCACGAAAGTAATTATTCAAGTTTAGGCAAACCTCCTCTGTAACTGACTACTTGAGTGAGCTTGAGTGCTCATCAACACACATCTGCCAAAGTGCTACGAGTCTACTCAATTGTTTTCTCTCAGGTTTGCGGAATGACATACAACGAGAGTTATACTTGTTGAAGCCACAATCCTTGAACGACGGGATGGGGATGTCAATGTTAATCAAAGGCAACTGCAATGATGCCAAAGTTCACTAGCTTGGAGTTAAATCTCCAAGTGGCAAATCCCTTCGGTCTCTCAAATGCAAAGCCACAATCGCTCACTGCCATTACCCATCAAACATATTACTCCAGTTGATATAGCTTGCAGACGTGAGCACGTATTGTGCTTTAACTGTGATGCAAAGTTTGTTCCGGGGCATAAATGCCAACCTCCCCAATTTTTATGTTTAATGACTGACGTGGAGGATGATCAGCTAGTCACTGCCAAACTTTCGGTTCATGATCCAGTGACATACGATCCTTCCCCTTGTGATGACAAAATAGTGGAGGAAACCCCTTGCATCTCCTACCATGTGTTAACAGGTTTGTCTATACACTCCATCTTGAAGTTCACAAGCTCTATTCAAGAACATAACATTGTGGTGTTAATTGATGGATGATCAACAAATAACTTTAATCAATTCCGCTTGGGTCTCATCTCAGGTTGACCATGTAGCATCCCCTCACTTATGTGTGACTGTTTATAACTTCCAAACCCTCTCTTGCTTTGGAAAATACTTGGCCGTTCCACTGAAACTTAGGCCAAGCCTTTTTTTTTAAGTTGATTTGCTCTTATCACCCATCTATGGTGCCGATATTGTCACGCCCCGTCCCACAGGACCGGCACGTGACAACCGCCGCCACAACTCGAGGAGGGACACCCCCGTCACTCAACACTCGAGTCGCCACAAGGCTTACCACATCCTGGATAATTACAGAATAAAATATAGGAACACCTAAAATGAACTGCAGTACAATAATCTGATCACAGAATTCAAAGAATGTACATGCCACAAATCCAACAAAGGTCTCAAAAAGAAATACAGTCAATGAACATACAAACCAGTTCTAAGGAGGACAGTCACACTAGTGGATCCATGTCCTTACACAATATATATGGTTCAGTAAACAACCTACATGAAATAAAATTAAAAAAAAAATGACTAGCCAACGTATGCCCAGCACTCTGGTCCACCGCACCGCCACTACTGAGTAGAGCCTGGAAAAGGGAAATGCATGAGTAACTAAAGTCACTCAGTGAGTGCGTAAGTACAAATGTTTCATATAACAAGGATAAATATAAAGAGAAAACCTAATCCAAACATGTAGTAATACATATGGGTTTGAATATCCAAAATAGATATAAACACAATTATGAAAATTCCGGAGCTGATAATTCACAAAACTCTTTAGAAACTGGTTAAATTTTTCATAAGAAGTATATTTTCATAAAATACGAATTTTTCCATTTCAAACAGCCGAACATTGGTCTAAAAACCTCTCTAAACTCTAGCCGTGGCCGCGGCTAAGTTCAGAGCCGTCAAGGCGCTCATGTATTTGACGTTGACCCATCGAATCCGTAAAGTGACTCCAAATACGATTTTCGTCCAGGCAGGGTTCTACGTGCCACCTGATATGGACAGATCAGCCGGGTCCACCACGCCACCTCTAAAGGCTGGATCGTGAGGACCCCCTACTGCAGCAGGTAGGTTACAACCCCATCACCATCAAGACATTATCGGAAGTAAAAGGAATGCAATTCAAGTAAATCATTCCACATGGTCCTTGTCCAGGACCAATATTCACATTTGCATACTCCGGATCAAAAGTATAACACGTGTATGAAATTCTTCAGTTTAAAACAACATAACAACATGTACAATATAATATAAATCATTTCCTTCAAATAACATAAAGTTTTACTCTCAAAATACGAGGCATGAAGAACACTTGTCAAACAACTAAATCATCAATTCAATTCTCATAAATTCCGAGCTTTTCATGAAAACTAGTTATACATATACTTAAAGAAAAATGACAAAAATTGTGAAATCAAAATCCTACTCACAAACTTAGGAGATCGACTCCTATACGATGTTACTCCTCCGCCGGCTCCTTGCCTTTAGCCGAGCTCTCGCCACCTTCATGCTATAAACCCTAAAACCCTAACTAGGTTTGAACATGCCCTGAACTTGTCCCTAGAGGTTCCAAGGGTTTCTATAGGGATCAACTTCCCCAAACAACTAAGAATACCAAGTTTAACCATGAAATCTTGAGTGCTACAGTAACCCCGAATTCCAAGATTAGGGAACAATCTCACCAAAGTAAAACATTGTTGATTTCTAAACTCAATGCAATAAACAAGATAGAATGGAGGAAGGTAGGCAAATGAAACAACAATTTCAACAAAAATGGAGCAAGATCCAAAATCTAAACCTAGGGCCACATGTTCCCTCAAAACAACATGAAACAAAGGAATATGGAGAAGAAGAGAAGCTCACCTTCAATAATCTTCAACCAAGGGAGGAGGAAATAATCTAGGAGTGGTACTTTCTTCTCAATTAGGGCAATGGTAATTAACGACGGAAGAGGGAGGAGAAGAGAAAATGAAGGAATTAGGGCTTAAGTTCAAGATTTATATAGCAGTGGGGGTACACGGCCAAGTACACGGTCCTGTAAATCATGTCATGGCATTGTATCTCACAGAATGAGGGGAAAATATGTAATCGGGGAGTTACACGACCGTGTAAATCAAACCCTGGCTGTGTATCTCACAGGACGAGGAAGAATACTCATTTAAGGAGTTACACGGCCGTGTAAATCAAACCCTGGCTGTGTATCTCACAGGACGAGAAAAAAAATACTCATTTGGGGAGTTACACGGCCGTGTAAATCAAACACTGGCCGTGTATCTCACAGGACGAGGAAAAATATGCATTTGGGGAGTTACACGGCCGCGTAAATCAAACCCTGGCCGTGTATCTCCCAGGACGGGGAAAAATATGCAATTGGGGAGTTACACGGCCGTGTAAATCAAACCCTGGCCGTGTATCTCTCAGGATGAAGAAAAAACAATCATTTTGAAGTTACTCGGGCATGTACATGGCCGTGTACTTTTAGCTCAGCCCATGTACTTTCTCAAAACCCATGTTTTGACTAGTTTTCAATCCAAAATTATCAAAAACAAGTTAAAACGTAAGACACAACAAATCTAAAGTAAATTAAACACTTAAAACACACACACACAGAAAACTGAAACACCACAGATATTGTGCTAGGGGTACAATGGTTGGTAGAATTAGGCCCGACATTATTTGACCATAAACAACTTTGGATGGAGCAACAAATTGGTGGGGTGTGAATGTGACTTCATGCGGTGACCAAACAAATGCTGAATCTTACTGATTAAAGTTATTACTAGAGAAGTAGTGCTAGATTGCACTGTAGGAAAATCTGAACGATAATGAAATCTAGTGAGACCTTGATCTATCTCATTTGTTTTGGATGGAGAGTAGCTAGCTCCCAATATAGCCTCACCACCTCCACGGGTCAATGCAGTGGTAAAATTTTAGATGATGACCCATCTTTAGGATCTAATGGTTGCATCTAGAGAACCAATATTCTGTTAAGGAAAGCAGAGATTGAAGAAGAAGAATTTAGTGGATTTTGAGACGTGTAAGAACACTGTCATTTAGGAATTTATCGCCCTCAAGTCTGCACGAGGTTTTGCAATAATTCCCTCAGGATACAATAAAATCTCAAGATTAAATTTTGCAGAAAAGTAATAATCTTCTTTGAGAACGCTTCTGTATTTAAAAAGGAGGAAGTGTTGTGAACCAACGGTTGAATTTAATTAGATGTGTCTATTAGAGAAACAACTAACATGTGACATCTTTTCATAAAATAAATAAATAAATAAATAACTTAATTCAACCCAAGATGGCCCAAGTGCCCATTCATAGATTAAATAAATAAATGTAATATATATATATTAGAGGGCCTATTTGCACTTTTCTCAAATCAAATTATTTGATTTGATTATTATCTTGTATTTTATAAAGATATGTTAATTATTCTCTTTATCCGAAGTGGGACTAAATTATTTATAAATATTCACATATACTATAGTAACAATCCCCCTCTTAGTATGTGTGAAATTGATACAGTCATATTATTGCTATATGCATTTATAAAGGTAACTTTCGTTTAAAAAATTTATGTAGTGGAAGTAATTCAAGAATTTAGTAAAATCACATGTGGCTTAAGCTTAAACTGTGATTCTATCTGCCAAATCGGAATTGTCACACATGTTTTGCTTTTAATGACATTCAAACATAAGTTCTCTATCAAATAAAAAACAACACTATCAAGGCCATGCGCTCCATCCTGACTTCATAAAATTTTACAAAATGTACTTAACTTTGATAGACTCAATTTTATATAGGTGAAGTTTTACTTTATTAAGAGTGTTTAATTTCTACACTCACCCTCTTAATGACCATGGTACTAATTTGCTAATCAGCAAAACCTAGCACTCAAAACACTTATCACCAACTTGTTATTACCCTTTAAACTTCTAAATCAGTGGTAATGCTAAAATAAAGTTGGGTTCATGTTAATAATAAGTTTAGCTGAAAGGTCGTAGACCCATCTCAGCAGCACTGTTTCTTACTAAATCTCTTGGTAGAGTTTTAGTTAATGGATCTGCTAGATTCTTGCAAGATCTCACATAAGTTGTGGTAATAATACCATCAGTGATCAATTGTCTCACTAATTCATGGGTTAGACTTATATGTCTTGACTTACCATTATATATTTTATTGAGCGCTCTTAACATAGTTGTTTGACTGTCACAGTGTAAGGAAATGGCTGGCATTGGTTGTGGCCACAACTTTATATCTAATAACCAGTTACTCAACCACTCTATTTCCTTGGCTGCTGCTGCTAAGGCAATAAATTCAGACTCCATAGTTGCATGTGTTATACATGTTTGCTTCTTTGATACCCACGAGACAGCCCCGTCTCCAAATGTAAAAATCCATCCACTTGTTGACATTGTCTCTAGTACTTCTTATCCAACTAGCATCGGAATATCCCTCTAATACAGCAGGAAAACTATCGTAGAATAAATCCAAGTCTTTTGTCCTCTTAAAGTATCGTAGTACTCTTTTTATTGCATTCCAATGTAACATACCTTGGATTTTTAGTAAATCGTGACAATTTACAAACTGCAAAAGCTATATCAGGTCTAGTGCAATGCATAGCATACATAAGACTACCTATAGCTCTAGCATATTCGAGTTAAGCTATTGCTTTTTCAGGATTTTCACTTAAACTAATGGAAACATCATAAGGAGTATTTGCTTCTTTAATATTTAAATGATTGAATTTAGCTAACACTTTCATAATGTAATGAGATTGACACGGTGCAAAAACGCCCACTTGTGTCTTTTAACTTGGACACCTAAGATTGTATCTACCTCACCTAAATCTCTCATTTGAAAATTTGAGGATAGATATGCCTTAGTGTCATTTATTCTTTTCATGTTAGTACTAATGATTAGCATATCATCAACATAGAGACATAGTATTATACCAAAATTATTTGTAAACCTAGAATAAATGTATCAATCAGCACCATCATGCTTAAAGCCATATTTTAAAATTACATAATCAAATTTTTCATGTATTGTTTTGGTGCTTCTGTTAGTCCATACAATAATTTTGTTCATTTGCAAACTTTTTGTTCATTTCTTGGTAGAATAAAACCTTCAGGTTGTTTCATATATACATCTTCACTAGTCTCACCATTTAAAAATGTTGTCTTAACATCCATTTGATGAACTTGTAAATTATAAATAGATGCTGATGCGAATAACACTTTAATAGAAGTAATTCTAGCAACAGGAGCATATGTGTCAAAATATCAATTCCTTCCTTTTGTTTAAACCCTTTTGCCACTAATATGGATTTAATGATATTTCTATATTTAATTTTGAATACCCATTTGCATCCAACTGGCTTACAATAAGGAGGTGGATCAACCAAAACCCATGTTCCATTAGACATTAGAAAATCCATTTCATCATTAATAGATTCTTTCCAAAATGTCGAGTCTCTTGAAGCAAGAGCTTCTTTATAAGTTTTAGGAGTTTGATCTTCTTCTATACTTAATAAAATAGGAATTTTATTTGTTATTTTAGTTTTTGCACCTTCCACTAAAAAGACTAAAGCTTGAGAAGAAATAAAATCATAATAAATGTTATTTTCTTTTCTAGTTCTTTGACTTTTCCTTAGTTCAAGTACTTTGACCGTACTAGTTCTTTTAATTTTCTTGTTATGACGAAATTTATTTTTAATAAATTGAACATATCTGGATTCCACAATGACATTAGATTCTAAGTCTAATAATCTATAGGCTTTAGAATTTTCAGCATACCCTATAAAAACACTCTTTATAGCTCGTGGTCCTAATTTAGTCCTTTTAGGTTCTGTTAATCTATAAAATGCTAGGCAACCCATACACGAAAATAACTTAAATTTCGTTTTCTACCATTCCATAATTCATATGGAGATGTCTTTGTCACTTTTGAGGGAATTCTATTATGCACATGAAACGCACTTAATAATGCCTCTAAGCCAATCCATTATGTTGTGGAGTGTAGGGTGCACTTCTTTGATGAATTATTCCATGTTGTTCACAAAAAAAATTAAATTCTGTTGGAAAATATTCTCAACATCTATCACTTCTAAACATTTTAATTCCTTTTTCTTTCTGATTTTCAATATTAGCTTTAAATAATTTAAATTTATCAAAGACTTCAACTTTATGTTTTATAAGATGAACATGAATGTATTCAGAGTAGTCATCAATAAAAGTCTTAAAGTACCTATTTCCTCCTCTAGTCAAATGTCCATTTGACTCGCATATATCAGAATGTATAATTTGTAACAATTCAGATTTCTTTCTATTCTAGAAAAAGGTAATTTAGTCATTTTTGCTTGAATGCTAATTTCACAATTATCATGATCACTATTTTCATAAGATATATATCCATATTTTGACATAAACTTTAATGATTTAAAATAAACATATGCTAAACGTGAATGCCATAAAGTAATTGATGAATCAATCATATAAGCAGAAAGTTTCTCAGTATTATTAATATTTGAAGTTACAGAAACTTTACACATTCCATCACAAGTATATCCTTTCCCAACAAAGACCCCATTCTTTGAAAGGATAAGGGAATCAGCTTCTAACACAATTTGAAATCCTCCTTTACAAAGCAAATTTTCAGACACCAAATTTTTTCTAACTTCAGGAACATGAAGAATATTGATAAAAGTTAGTTTCTTTCCAGAAGTGAAGAAAATCTCTACAGTCCCTTTTTGATGAACTTTAACAGCACTATGATTGCCCATTAACACTTCATGGTCATCACCAGTAATCTCGTAGTCCTTGAACATATTCTTATCATTGGAAATGTGAATGGTTGCTCCAGAATCATACCACCAGCCATTGGTGTTTGAAAACGCAGCCATATAAACTTATGTTATCATAGAGATCTATAAAACTGAGACCATAGCCACAAGGTCTTTTACTTGTTCTTCAACAATGCTAACTTTGTTATTTGAACCAACAACAACATGATCCTTCTTCATTTCCGTCCAAAACCTCCACTCCATCTTGAAATGCCCTTTTTTCTTGCAATGAAAACATGTTTTGTGCTTCTTGGAACCATAATTGTCTGAATTTGAATTTACGTCCACGATTTCCTCTTTTTTCCAAATCTGTTGGACTTGTTCACTCAATGAAATTCACATTAGAGTCAGATTCTTTTCCGAATCACTTTCCATCTCGAATTCTAGTTTCTTTTTCAATTCTGAGATGTTTGTGGAGTTGTTCTAGAGAGAAACTTTCAGAAGAATGTAACAATTTCTTTCTGTAATCATTCCAACTTGGTGGAAGTTTGGCTATGACCGCCCCAACTTGTAATGCTTCATTGACTTCAACATTCAAATCTTTTAATTTAGAGATTAGGATTTGTAGTTCATGCACTTGATCCAATACAGAAACATGATCGAACATGGTAAATTCAAAGAATTTTAGAATAATGAACTTATTTGCTCCTTGTTTCTCAGAGTTGTACTTGAATTCCAAAGTTTTCCATATTTCTCTTGGTGAATGAACAGAAGTGAAGAGATCGTATAGATGGTCCGAAACAGTGTTCAGGATTTGACCACTACTCAGCAACGCATCTTCTTGACACTTGACACGTTATTCCTTAGCTTTTGCAAATTCATCAGGAGTAGCGACTGGAACTTCTGGCAGATTTGGATCAAGCACGTACCAAATCTTCAAAGCAGTGAGAAAGAACATCATCTTGTCCTTCCAGCGAGTATAGTTGGTGCCATCAAAATGATCAAGATTTATGAAGTCTTGGTTCATCATCTTGAAGGAAGTTTCGGGGTGTTTCTCCATTGCAAAAACAGTATGATAAATTTCCTAAAAATTGTTAAGGAAAGCAGAGATTGAAGAAGAAGAATTTAGTGGATTTTGATGCTTGTAGGAACATTGTCTTTTAGGAATTTATCGTCCTCATGTCTGCACCAGGTTTTGCAATAACTCCCTCAGGATGCAACAAAATCTCAAGATTAAACTTTGCAAAAAAGTAATAATCTTTTTTGAGAACGTTTCTGTATTTAAAAAGGATGAAGTGTTGTGAACCAACGGTTGAATTTGATTAGATGTTTTTGTTAGAGAAAACAACTAACATGTGACATTTTTTCATAAAATAAATAAATAAATAAATAATTTAGCCCAAGATGGTCCAAGTGCCCATTCATAGATTAAATAAATAAATATAATATATATATATATATATATATACATATATATATATATATATATATATATATATTAGAGGGCCTATTTGCACTTTTCTCAAATCCAATTATTTGATTTGATTATTATCTTGTATTTTATAAAGATATGTTTATTATTCTCTTTATCCGATGTGGGACTAAATTATTTATAAATATTCACACATACTAGAGTGACAATCCCCCTCTTAGTATGTGTGAAATTGATACAGTCATATTATAGATATATGCATTTATAAAGGTACCTTTCATTTTAAACCTTTATGTAGTGGAAGTAATTCAAGAATTTAGCAAAATCACATGTGGCTCGAGCTTAAACTGTGATTCTATCTGCTTAATCGGAATATTCGCAAATGTTTTGCTATTAATGACGTTCAAACATAGGTTCTCAATCAAATGAAAAAACAGCATTATAAGGCCATGTGCTCCATCCTGACTTCATAAAATTTTACAAAGTGTACTTAACTTTGATAGAAGCGGCACCACTTCTCAATTTTATATAGGTGAAGTTTTACTTTATTAAGAGTGTTTAAATTCTACACTCACCCTCTTAATGACCATAGTCCTAATTTGCTAATCAGCAAAACCTAGCACTCAAAACACTTATCACCAACTTATTATTACCCTTTAAACTTCTAAATCATTGGTAATGCAAAAATAAAGTTGGGTTCATGTTAATAATAAGTTTAGCTGAAAGGTCGTAGACCCATCTCAGCAGCAGTGTTTCTTACTAAATCTCTTGGTAGAGTTTTAGTTAATGGATCTGCTAGATTCTTGCAAGATCTCACATAAGTTATGGTAATAATGCCATCTGTGATCAATTGTCTCACAAATTCATGCCTTAGACTTATATGTCTTGACTTACCATTATATATTTTATTGAGCGCTCTTGACATAGTTGCTTAACTGTCACAGTGTAAGAAAATGGTTGGCATTGGTTGTCGCTACAACTTTATATCTAATAATCTGTTTCTCAACTTTATATCTAATATATTTTATCGAGCGCTCTTCACATAGTTGTTTGACTGTCACAGTGTAAGGAAATGGCTGGCATTGGTTGTGGCCACAACTTTATATCTAATAACCGAGTTACTCAACCACTCTATTTCCTTTTAGTTGCTTGCTAAGGCAATAAATTCGAGACTCCATAGTTGCATGTGTTATACATGTTTGCTTCTTTGATACCCACGAGACAGCCCCGTCTCCAAATGTAAAAATCCATCCACTTGTTGACATTGTCTCTAGTACTTCTTATCCAACTAGCATCGGAATATCCCTCTAATACAGCAGGAAAACTATCGTAGAATAAATCCAAGTCTTTTGTCCTCTTAAGGTATCCTAATGCTCTTTTTATTGCATTCCAATGTAACACACCTGGATTTTTAGTAAATCGTGACAATTTCCAAACTGGAAAAGCTATATCAGGTCTAATGCAATGCATAGCATACATAAGACTACTTATAGCTCTAGCATATTCGAGTTGAGCTATTGCTCTTTCAGTATTTTCAGTTAAACTAATGGAAACATCATAAGGAGTATTTGCTTCATTAATATTTAAATGATTGAATTTAACTAACACTTTCATAATGTAATTAGATTGACACAGTGCAAAACCCCCACTATGTCTTTTAACTTGGACACTAAAATTGTATCTACCTCATCTAAATCTTTCATTTGAAAATTTGAGGATAGATATGCCTTAGTGTCATTTATTCCTTCTATGTTAGTACTAATGATTAGCATATCATCAACATAGAGACATAGTATTATACCGAAATTATTTGTAAACCTAGAATAAATGCATCTATCAGCACCATTATGCTTAAAGCTGATAAACGTCTAAAAGTACGTATTTTGCATGTATGTGTCATGTATTATTTTCACATTTTATTGTTGAATCTATGCCCTTTTGGTCTAAATTGCTTTATCTTTGTAATTCAGGCCAGTTAGAAGCCCTGGGACTCGACGCCGAGATGGGGAACAAATTCGACATCAAAACAGCTTTTTCGAGACGGGATACTGTAGCAGTTACTATAGCTCGTCACGGGTTTCTCGGCAGAAAAGTAGAAATCCCGAGGGGTCAGCATACCGGCTGTATGCTGACCCGTTTACCCATCGGGATTTGGGTGTTTAAAGGCTTTCTAGGGCATCTTTTTGGAACTTTTGCATCATCTTGGAGAGAGTTTTTGGGGGAGAAAGGAGGCTAGGGTTTGGACATCACTTCCACACCATTTAGGAGGGCAAAAAGAGAGGAAATCCGAGCATTCTTCGGTGGGGAGAGCAAGATCTAGGAGGATTCACTCCAAGGGCTTCATTTCTTGGAGGTTGAAGACAACGGGAAGCCACCCCTTCGAGTGCCGTCTTCGGAAGATTTTCTTCGGGGATTCAAGCGTCATTCGACTTTCACCTTTTGATGGAGTGTTCCTCATGTTTATTTTAGTTATTTGCATGGTTTGTTTGGTTGATTTGTTGAACATGAACAACTAAACCCCAAGGTCACCGGATGTAGGGGAACCTTGGGGGCAAAACTTGTGATGTTTTGGATTATTTGAGTTATCTATTGTATGATTGGCTTGTTGTGATCCTTGTTTGGTATTCTTGATTGTTTTGGTACATATGCTTAATTGATGTATCAAATTCTTAGTAGCACTTTGTAGCATGACCATTGCCTTAGTGCTAGACTCCACCAAACTTGGAAGGGATTATTGTATAAATACGCCGTGACCATCGGGTATTTGTACCCCTCCATTTCTAGGGTTGAAAACTAATTAGTGTTTCCACCCTAACTTGAGGAAACCATCATTCTCCTTGCAACCATGTGAGAGGTTGAGTGGAAGAAATTCCTTACTCAACACTTGTACCGGGTTAGGGGTCAATTGCCGTGACCATCGGGTTGACCTAAGCTTAGGTTTTCTCGGTCCAACTAGCCACGTGCTTAATTTATCAAATATTCTACTCACTTGAGTAGCCCCCTTGGGGACTCTCATCCATGACCGTTTTCCATCCCTGAGCATCTCCCGTGTTTTAATTTCATCGTATTTATTTAAACAATTTCTCTTGTTGATTATTTCTTTTCTTTCCTATTTAGTCTCTTGAAATCGAATCGGTGAGCTAAACAACAAGTAAGAAGTGAGTAAAGTAGCTCCTCGGGCCCCTTGGGAATACGACCCACTCGTACGTGCACGAGTGGTTTATTACTTGACGACCCCGTGCGCTTGCGGGTGTTCACACTTTCCGCCGATCAAAAGCCATATTGTAAAATTACATAATCAAATTTTTCATGCCATTGTTTTGGTGCTTGTCTTAGTCCATACATTGATTTTGTTAATTTGTAAACTTTCTGTTCATTTCCTGGTAGAATAAAACCTTCAGGTTGTTTCATATATACCTCTTAATTAATCTCACTATTTAAAAACATCCATTTGATGATTTGTGAATTATAAATAGATGCTAATGCGAATAACACTCTAATAGAAGTAATTCTATCAATAGGAGCATATGTATCAAAATAATCAATTCCTTTCTTTTGTTTAAACCCTTTTGCCACTAATCTGGATTAAAGATATTTCCATCTTTAATTTTGAATACCCATTTGCATCCAACTAACTTACAACCAGGAGGTGGATCAACCAAAACCCATGTTCCATTAGTCATTAGATAATCCATTTCATTATTAACAGATTCTTTCCAAAATGCCGAGTCTCTTGAAGCAAGAGCTTCTTTATAAGTTTTAGGAGTTTGATCTTCTTCTATATTTAATAAAATAGGAATTTTATTTGTTATTTTAGTTCTTGCACCTTCGACTAAAAGACTAAAGCTTGCGAAGAAATAAAATCAGAATAAATGTTCTTTTCTTTTCTTGTTCTTTGACTTTTCCTTGGTTCAACTACTTTGACTGTACTAGTTCTTTTAATTTTCTTGTTATGATCATCCAATATTGTATTAGGAGTTGACTCACTTGTGGTATTATGACGAAATTTATTTTCAATAAATTGAACATCTCTAGATTCCACAATGACATTTGATTCTAAGTCTAATAATCTATAGGCTTTAGATTTTTCAGCATAACCTATAAAGACACTCTTTATAGCTCGTGGTCCTAATTTAGTCCTTTTAGGATCTGTTAATCTATAAAATGCTAGACAACCCATATATGAAAATAACTTAAATTTGTTTTTCTACAATTCCATAATTCATATGGAGATGTCTTTGTCACTTTTGACGAAATTCTATTATGCACATGACACACACTTAATAATTCCTTTCCCCAAAGAGAATAAGATAATTTAACACTTAACAACATTGCATTTACCATATAAACAAGGGTTCTATTATTTCTCTCAGCCAATCCATTCTGTTGTGGAGTGTGGGGTGCACTTCTTTGATGAATTATTCCATGTTGTTCACAAAAGGAATTAAATTCTGTTGGAAAATATTCTCCACCACTATCACTTCGAAACGTTTTAATTCCATTTTCTTTCTGATTTTCAATATTAGCTTTAAATAATTTAGATTTATCAAAGACTTCATCTTTATGTTTCATAAGATGAACATGAGTGGGTTCAGAGTAGTCATCAATAAAAGTGGCAAAGTACCTATTTCCTCCTCTAGTCAAATGTCCATTTAACTCGCATATATCAGAATGTATAATTTGTAACAATTCCGAATTTCTTTCTATTCTATGAAAAGGTAACTTAGTCATTTTTGCTTGAATGCAAATTTCACAATTATCATGATCACTATTTTCATAAGATATATATCCATGTTTTGCCATAAACTTTAATGATTGAAAATTAACATATGCTAAACGTGAATGCCATAAAGTAATTGATGAATCAATCACATAAGCAAAAACTTTCTCAATATTATTAATATTTGAAGTTACAGAAAATTTACACATTCCATCGCAAGCATATCCTTTTCCAACAAAGACCCCATTCTTTGAGAGGATAAGGTTATCAGCTTCTAACACAATTTGAAATCCTCCCTTACAAAGCAAATTTCCAGACACCAAATTTTTTCTAACTTCAGGAACATGAAGAATATTGATGAAAGTTAGTTTCTTTCCAGAAGTGAATAAAATCTCTATAGTCCCTTTTCGATGAACTTTACAGCACTATGATTGCCCAGTAACACTTCATGTCCATCAGCAGCAATCTCGTAGTCCTTGAACATATTCTTATCATTGGAAATGTGAATGGTTGCTCCAGAATCATACCACCAGCCATTGGTGTTTGAAAACGCAGCCATATAAACTTCTGTTATCATAGAGATCTATAAATCTGAGACCATAGCCACAAGGTCTTTTACTTGTTCTTCAACAATGCTAACTTTGTTATTTGAACTAACAACAACATGATCCTTCTTCATTTCCGTCCAAAACCTGCACTCCTTCTTGAAATGCCCTTTTTTCTTGCAATGAAAACATGTTTTGTGCTTCTTGGAATCATAATTGTCTGAATTTGAATTTACGTCCACGATTTCCTTTTTTTTCCAAATCTGTTGGACTTGTTCACATCAATGAAATTCACATTGGAGTCAGATTCTTTTCCGAATCTCTTTTCATCTCGAATTCTAGTTTTTCTTCAATTCTGAAATGCTTGTGGAGTTGTTCTAGAGAGAAACTTTCAGAAGAATGTAACAATTTCTTTTTGTAATCATTCCAACTTGGAGGAAGTTTGGCTATGACCGCCCCAACTTGTAATGCTTCATTGACTTCAACATTCAAGTCCTTTAATTTAGAGATTAGGATTTGTAGTTCATGCACTTGATCCAATATAGAAACATGATCGAACATGGTAAATTCAAAGAATTTTAGAATAATGAACTTATTTGCTCATTGTTTCTCAGAGTTGTACTTGAATTCCAAAGCTTTCCATATTTCTCTTGGTGATTGAACAGAAGTGAAGAGATCGTACAGATGGTCCGAAAGAGTGTTCAGGATTTGACCACTACTCAGCAACTCATCTTCTTGACACTTGACACGTTATTCCTTAGCTTTTGTAAATTCATCAGGAGTAGCGACTGGAACTTCTGGCAGATTTGGATCAAGCACGTACCAAATCTTCAAAGCAGTGAGAAAGAACATCATCTTGTCCTTCCAGCGAGTATAGTTGGTGCCATCAAAACGATCAAGATTTATGAAGTCTTGGTTCATCATCTTGAAGGAAGTTTCGGGGTGTTTCTCCATTGCAAAAACAGTATGATAAATTTCCTAAAAATTGTTAAGGAAAGCAGAGATTGAAGAAGAAGAATTTAGTAGATTTTGAGGCTTGTAGGAACATTGTCTTTTAGGAATTTATCGTCCTCATGCCTGCACCAGGTTTTGCAATAACTCCCTCAGGATACAACAAAATCTCAAGATTAAACTTTGAAGAAAAGTAATAATCTTTTTTAGAACGCTTCTGTATTTAAAAAGGATGAAGTATTGTGAACCAACGGTTGAATTTGATTAGATGTGTCTGTTAGAGAAAACAACTAACATGTTACATCTTTTCATAAAATAAATAAATAAATAAATAAATTATTTAATTCAACTCAAGATGCCCCAAGTGACCAAGTGTCCATTCATAGATTAAATAAATAAATATAATATTATAATATATATATATATATATATATATATATATATATATATATATATTTGAGGGCGTACTTATATTTTTCTCAAATTCAATTATTTAATTTAATTATTATTTTTTTTTTTATAAAGATATGTTCATTATTTCTTTATCTGATGTGTAAGTAAATTATTTATAAACATTCACACATATTACACTATTCTCCAAATGGAGAATCGTCAAATGGAGGATCGGAGGTCTCTGTCTTCGTGGTGGAACACATATGGGCTTTTGGGAGTTTCTCCACATGGTGCAGTTGCACGTAAGGATGTGCCGGCATTCTTCTATCAAGCGTCATCCACTGGGTACGCTAAGCTTTCTTGGGCCTTTTGAGTCTTCAAAGCAATTTCGAGATTTTCAAGGGGTTGACACGAAAATTTCAAAAGTTTAAACATTCCCGCAAACGGTTAGATTTTCCTACCAAGTACCACAAGGTGGCTTTCGTTGCCGCTTCATTTCGAGCCTCTCATTTCTCATCCTTAGAAAAGCTTGCCCTTAATATGCTCGATCAAATGCCTCACAGTAACAGAGCATGAGAAATGGCTCTCAGCTTGGCCTCTCCTTGCCTCTCTCGCCTCCTCCATCACTCCCCTCTCATCTTCAGACCAAGCTCCACTTGCTCCAATCCCATCTCCTCCCTATCCTCTAACAATCTCAACTCCTTCCCCTGTTCCAGCTGTTCCAGCACTAATAGCTTCCAAACACCAAGAGCTACATCCAGTGGGGGAGGAAGCTTGATGACTGACAATTCTGGGTCCAGCTTGCTGAATGAGGAGCTGTTAAGGCGGGTGTCAGGTGCAAAGGATGCTGACCAAGTGCTCGACATTGTTGCAGAGGCAAACAGCAATGTTGGATCTGGAGTTATTAATGCTTCTGATTGCTTTTCGATCATAGCAGCTGCACTTGAGCGGAACAATGTAGAGCTTGCACTATCCGTGTTCTCTGCCATGCGTTCTGTTTTTAGCGCAGGTTGGCATTATCCTTGTGTTGTATGTTTCTGTTTAGCATTTCAGTTTGTTGCCTTTTTCTAATTTGTGATTATGTTTGTGTCTTCGTTTTGCTTAGGCATCAAAGAAGAGGCTTCTGCTGTTGGACTATGGACATGGGCTAGGCCGGATGTTCAGACTCATGCATTGCTAGTTCGAGGCCTAGCTGCTTGTCTGCGAGTACTGGATGCAATTAGGATGATTAAGTATGTTACTAGTGTGGGAGTTCCCTCTGAGGATGAGGTAGTTTTCTTTCTTCTATGCAGTTGCAACTCTATTTGTGTTCTCTGATTCATAGTAACTTACCCGGTTGCTCATTGTAAGTGCTGAGCAAATGAAACTTCTTTGGAGGAGCTATATTTGCATGATATCTCAGCCAGTTTTGCTAAGAATTATATGTTTTACAGGCATTGTTCTCTCATTTGATCACTTTAGTTGTTTTCATAGAGTAAAGAGCACAGCACAGTAGCGTGTGTTTACTTAATGGTTGATAGCAGCGGGATGTCTATTGAAAAATGGCCTTTTCATCTACAGATGATATCTATATTGCGTGATAATTATTATTAATAATCACACAGCAGTTATTATACCGATATAGAAAAATCAAAATTAATTTAGAACAACTGATTTGGTGGCTTCAAATATGATATTGAGGATTTATGCAAGCATGGCTTGGAAAAAGAGGGACAATGATGCAAGAAAAGAAAGCAAGAAGCAAGTTGAGGATGAATTCTAATTAGAATTTATCCGCCAGTGAAAAGTGCTTGACTTGTTTGGCATCTTTGTCTTACTTTTAGGTGCTGTTTGGGAAAATTGTGCGCTGCCCAATTTGTACAGTGGCAATCGCTGTTGCACAACCTCAACATGGCATCCAAGTATGATATCAGTCCACATTTATAAATAGCTCGCACTTTGAACTTGATGATTTTCTTAGTAGCTAGAATGTATGAAGTCATTTGCAGTACGAACTTAATTCGATTTTGAAATGATGTTTCTGTTGGTGGTCTTACATTCATAAGAAACAATTATATATATATCCCTCATTATAATGGGTTTTCCACTGCTAAGTTACACATGAATTTTGATGTCTAAAAGCCTTAGCACTCTTCCATGTTTCTCATTTGATATGCAATATTCTTGTTTTATTCCAGAGTTTAGTATGTAAACTGTTAGAGATATTTACCAATTCTGTGTGTTCCTTGAGATTTTTAATATTGACATTGCAGTGTGAGAATGACGCCTTTTTATTCTTATTAAATAAGGAAGATGCTAAATGTAAAATTACTCGAAATATGATTGACACCACCAAGATTGGTCTCTTTATTTGTTCTGTGTGGGAGAAGCTTCGTTAACTTAGACTATGTCCTATTCTTTTAATATTATTGTTCATTCATAACAGGTAATTTGGTTTGCACTGAGTGTATGAACTGCAAAGTGTGCATGATTAAGCATGGATTGTCAATATTTTTATCGAAATATTGGAGATCATATAACATTTAAGCCAATGTGCTTCTACAAACTGACATAAAAAATGTCATGACTTTTTCATTGGTTTTAAATTGAATACATAAATAATGGATATATATATATATAGCAAATTTAAGAAACTAACCACATAGCATGCAAGAATTTACATGTTTTATGTAGAATTATTATGCATCATGAACAGTATTTGCACATTCTTCATGAACTGAAAGTTGTACAATATTCTCTCTTGATTTATTGTGCTTTTCATCCAAAAGTATTTTAGAAATTTCAACACACGTCTTGGCTTGCAACTTCTCTATAGTATAACACTCACAAAGTTGATTGGCTTGTATCTTTGCCTCTTTTCTCCTGTCACGTCATAAGTGGATTCGGACAGCTTATTTTTTATTTTTATTTTTATGAATTAAGAGAAGCCTACCCATGTAATTATGATTTGCTTTCTGTCTACCTTTGTTCTTGAATCTTGATACTATAACATTTATGTTGTGTTGACTGACAAATTTTTGCAGATTCAGGACTGTTTGATTTGTGTTACTGGAGTTCTTTCTTTTACTCAGTGGGCTTCAAAATTTCTGTTTGATTTACTGATTACCTATTATATATTTATTAATGTTCATCAGGTTGTCTCTTGTTCGAAATGTCGCTATCAGTATGAGCTTGTGTCAGGAGATATTGTTAGCATTGTTTCAGAAGAAATCAGGTTAGTGTGGGCACTTCTCCTTGCTCATTTGTCATTATGTTAGATAATTAAGTTGCAAAAAAATTTTCCTTGCATTGTTGCTCAGCAAATTTTATGCTCATTAATCTTCATCTTTAACATTGACTTGACCTATACGGCTATACATACCTTCATCTTTGATTTACAATTGTGTTAGTAAATATTCTCCAGAGTTGGTTAACTGCAAGAAAATCTGTTAGGATGAACATTTAGCTTCTTCATCTTATAGAGCATGTTTTTTAAGTTGAGGCACAATACATGTAATTATCCTAATTATTGGACACTGGCCGGTAAGATCTCAAGTTGTGCCAAACACAAATAAATGTGAATTGGCACAGGAACAAGAAAAAAAAAAGAAAAACAAAACACCTAGCTTTTCCCATAAATTCACGAGATGGTGATTCTTAATTAAATATCGCTGTGTTCATCATATTTTTGATACCGATGACCACCTCTTTTCATTGCAGTCTAAACTCTATTTGCTGCCCCCACAAAATGATTTGCATTCTACTGTTTCAAAAGTAATCCATCCACTTTTATGGTTACTTTGTCCTTTCATTTCCTATGCTTGCATATTGATTTTCTTCATATAAAACCTGAAAATGCAAATTTTCTTGTATTGGATGCGTATGACATGGACATGCAGATGTACTTTAGCGTAATGTAATATCTGATTATTTTTATAAGGTGTTGATGCCACGCTATTTACTCTTCTAAGGATCTGCTCCTGCCGAACGCAGCACGGATATTTCTGTATGGAGAAAAGCTTTGAGGTTCTTCCAAATAATTAAAGGGGAAGTGCCAGCTGCTCTTCATTCAATTGTGGTAATCTTTCTCTCCAACCAATACATTCCAAATACCAACATCTTACTTTCCTTTTTCTATTTATGCTTATCAATTGCAATTCAGAAGAAAAGAATTTCCTTCTTTCTCAATATGGATGGTCCTGAATACCATGCAACTTATAGCATAAGAGGTCTATGTGATGTGTAAGGAACTAGCATTTGTCCAGAATTTCTCGGTATCAGATGTAAATTGTCATACATTAAAGACTTAATGAGAACCTAATTCTTCTATAAAATCTTACATTTTGAACTATTCTTTACATACATGTAGTAGTGTATTATTAAACTCCATAAATTTCAGCTACTGATTTGATGACTTAACATTATGTTAATCTTAATTTCTTCATGCCTTTTAACAAATTTTGAGTGAAAGACTAACCTAGACAGTCAATTTTGTCTAGCTTAGGGTAAGAACTATCAAATTAGAACTTCACCATTAGAAAATGATACCTAACTTTGATTGGAAAATGAGATCCATTCTCAAACCTGCTTTTGCTATGCTTTCATGTATAGATTTTCCTGACCATGTGAGGCAGTGTTATGCTAGGACTTTAGTCAATATGATGTTGTAGTTGATATGTGAAACGATGTATTCTATAGTTTTGCCTTTATTGTGGTCGTCATATCATTTGCTTCAGTGGTGACAAGTTGCAATGAAAATGCTTCTGTTTCTTGTAATAGGAATCTTTTCAAGTCTCTGCTTCGTAGTCCCATGCCTAAACTTTCTTATGCTTTGATTAAAAGTGTGGATATGATAGACTAAGGAAACTGACATCATTTACATTCATATGGATCCAAATTCCATTCTTCCATTCTTCGGTTACTAATCTCTAAACTAGATCAAGATAGAAACATTTGTATATACGTACGCATGGAAAATGTCCAGCCTATATTGTCTCAAATTATTTCATGTATTCACCATAAGAGTGCGTAATCAAGTAGGTTGTAGTTAATTAGACTGCTTATGCTGAGGTATGATACATAAAGAGCATATGAAGAGGAAAATGAAAGGCAAGAGGGAAAATTAATAAAAACAAAAACTCGTAGGTTTCCTTGAGTACTGAACTGAAACTTACCTTTTACCAGAAATGGAACATGGTCTGGACTGCATATCATTTATCCGTGAGTTTATGCAAAGAATTGCTACAATGCAGGTTCGGACTCCTTCTGGAATAGCTCGAACACACAGATTTGCCACCAAAACTGTGGAGCTTCCAGCCCAAGAAGGAGAAAGAGTGACCATTTCATCAGCAGCTCCATCGTATGTTTATCAGGAGATTGGGCCACTTAGAGTGACTGCAAAAGCTCCTGGTTTTAGCCCAGGGGAGCCAATGTGTCTAACAAACCATACAACCGGGCAGGTTTCACCATTGCTAAGAGCTCCTGACAGAGATGGAAATTCCTTTTTACTCAATCCATCAATTCTCTTCCCTGCTCTTGCTTTGCTGGCTTCTGGAGATGCTGCATCTGGAATCATTGACCCCGGCCTCCCTAGACTTATTTCAATCGCTGCTGTTGCATCAGTTGCTGTAGGAACTACAATAAACCGTGTGGTTGTTCCACAGTTGGTTAAGGTAAAACATAATCTGTAGTTTCGAATAATCAATAATTCTGATATCATGTGTGGATAGGAAATGTATGAAAATATTAAATTTCTAACGAAAGTAATGCTTATTTCAAGTTTATGAAGAGCACTTGTGCTTTATTTGTAAATAGTATGCGACCCTTCCAAAAGGTTATTTATAATTTGAAAGGTGATGTCTTGCTGGAGAACAGTTTGATGCTTGAAGTGGAGTTGATTTGATTCTTACTGTGGAATTATTTAAATAAAAACTTATATCATTCAATGCTATTAATTTCCACTAACCTTTTTGTTTTTTTACAATGTTACACCAAGTATTAAGTAGAGCACATTCCTGCATGATCATATTTCTAATTAAAAGAAGAAACGGTGAAAGCATTGTAAAAATTGTGCGTCATACCTGCAAGACATCAGACTTAGAAATTCCATCGTATTTATCACGAAGTCTGTGCAAGTTCCTGTTGATGATTTTGTGATTATTTATTTATTAATTTGATTCAGCTACCCCAGAGATCAGTGGAGGTAGTTGCTCTTAAGCAACAGCTTTTATCTCAATATGATTTACTGCAGTCACGGCTTAAGGACCTGCAAGAAGCTGCTGAAAAAGAGGTGAATTTCAACACTCTAATTCCAAATCAAGAAGACTAGTGTATTTCAATGTAAAGAGTCAAATTCAAATTGTTTCATGTGGGACAAAATGAACTAATTTCTCAAGGTTTTTTCTTTGAAAGGTATGGATGTTGGCTCGCATGTGCCAGCTAGAGAACAAAATCTTAGCTGTTGGGGAGGCGTCCTACCGGTAAAAATTTTATAAACATTTTATTGCTTCTTATCTTATTATTATGTTTATTGTGAAGTACTTGGTCTCCAAAATGAAGACTTAATTTTTGTAGTGCTCGAAGAGCAAGGGTCAAAAGGGTTCGCGAAAGTTTGGATAACTCCCTTTTGGCAAGGATTGAGTTGATTGAAAGCTATGCAAAAGTAAGTTTTATGACAACCACTGAGCCTTGGTGTTTGAAAAGAATTTTATCTCTATAAATATGTGAATGGTATGTGACTGAATTTTATCACAGATATCTTCGATGATTGAAATTGAATTGGAAATGGACTCTGATGTTCCTGTGGCCGAAGCAGTGAGAAATGCAGTAAGCCATTCGATAAGAGACAGATGTAAACTTTCTCATGTTAAGGATCCAATTGACTTTGATCTTTAATTTGCAGAAAAGCATTGCAGAACAGATAGAACAAGTTACAGAAATAGAAAACCTTAAAGAGGCAAGTCTTGTAACTGTAATTGTCGTGCTAAGATTCACAATGTTTAAATTACAATTACCATCATGTATCAATACAGGGATGGCGTATACAAGCTGAAGCAAATGATGAAGTAGAAAGCCTTCTAAGCTCTCAACCGGTGGAGACTGAACAGGAGGAAACACATGGCCAAGCCAGTGCGAGCAAGCGCCTTTGACCCTGACACAAGCAATTGCATTTTGTTCAGTAATCAATGTTCAAGGTAAGCTCCAGTTCTATAAACAGTCTGAATTCAAGTTTAGTTTGTTTTTTTACTGGATAGAGTACTTCCCATGCGCAGTATTTTTTGCCCTAATATATATGACTTCATTTGTTCCAGAATAACTTGCATATTCCAATTGTGAAACAGTTCTGATTTTTGCTACGAACTGATGATCGGGTAACTTTGAAATTTAAAACCAAAACTAGTAATCAGAAATTTGTATGTAAATGCGTTATGTTATGTTCGTTGTCTATATGCACGCTATGATTCATCGGTCAGCGGAATCAACATTTCTCTCTTGTCAGCAGTCTAATTTTATTGATGGACTGTGCCGAACTATGAAATGAGAAGTAGACTGGAACAAGCCCAAGATACCTGATTTTACATTGTTAAGGGATCTCATAAATGCAAGCAAAAATGAGAAAGTTTAGTTCGATTGATCTGCTATACTGTTATCCGAGTTTATTGTAATAATGAAGGTGCATGTGTTTTAATTTCGGCATCAAATTGTAAGAAGCTCAGATATATGATGCCATTTTTTTTGTGTTTATATGTGTGTGACTGTTAAGATGTATCAAATGTAATTAACTGATATACAGAGTACACAATAATTTTGATAATTTGCTTTTTCAGTTTCTGATTGCTTATTTTCAAGGAGAAGAAATGTAATTTTGTATTTAGTTTACTCTAAATGATTGTAAATTTAACTTTTTGACATGAATATGAAAGGAAACGTTTCAATACTGCATGAACATGAGAAGTTTTCGGTGTATCTCTCTTTAAAGAAGAGTTCAACAAATAAAAACCATATTCTTGCATGTCTCTTAATTCATTAAAATAGCATTTCCATGCTATGTACCAAATAAGAAACCTAGATACTACTAGGATTGTAAACATAAATAAAAATAAATCAACCAGTGGAAAAAAGGCAAAGAAAGTTTGAAAACAAAAAATTATTTATTAAATCGATAGTAAACATATATATTCAAACGATTAAAAACGTGAGTTTTGTTTCTATTGTTTCCTACTTTAAAATATTATATTAATAATTTAATGTGGCTAAGAAAAAATTTAAATTTTTGCTAGTCTATTGGCAATTGATCCCCTAGTTAATTTTTTGTGTTTTTACTAAATAGGCATATTTGAAGCTTAGTTCATAAAAAATAAGGATGCGTGTGGGCTGATGTATTAACTCATCGCTTATCTACACTTCTGATATGATTTATCCATATTAATAAAAAAAAATTCTAAGTTTTTATAAAAGGTTTAGAAGAATTTTTTTAATAAAAATATATAAAAAAGTAGATATCTTCTCAAGAGAACAGAGAACAAAAAACCAAAAGAAAATTTGCAATAAACATGCTTGCTTTCACATCATTTTAGCATAAATTTTGCAAACTATGCAGTTCTCCATTGTAATGAATATCATGAGAAAAAATTGGCATAACAAGAGTAGCATGAAATCTTCCTAAGACAGGGTTTTCAAGATGATAATGATAGGGAAATAATAAAAAGTAATAGAATCACACTAATTTAACTATAGTAGTAATACGATATTTAAGTTACTATAATATCTAATTGTTCATAAACAAATAGGTAAATTTTTGGTAGCTCAGTCAATTATGACAATTTTTTATTTTAGTAACTAAATTTTAATTTGCAAAGTGATCATTTATCTTTAATTTGATTAAAAAAAAAATGCATCCAAGAGATTCCGGATTTAATTTGCTGATATGGCTGTCAAAAAAACTTACTCAGTGACTGACTTTCCATATCACCCAAATAAAGCCACGCCACTTAAATGATGCCACGTCAGCATTTTTCCCAACCTCTTTCTTCATTCTAGAGAGTAAAAACGTAAGAGTTTTAGGCACTGAAAAAGCCCAAGTATATATATATATATATATGACTTTAAAGATATCATTGAAGATGAAAATAACTCTAATTTCAGAGTTCAACAAATGTAGAATGAAACTGTGAGAATAGAGATCAGAATACAGAGATCATTTTCATATGCCGGGGATGCATTAGCAAAAACAAATTGTTTCTTTTCCTAAAAAAGAGTGATATGTCACAAAAATGATTACAAATGCAACTGCGCATCAAGAAAGTACACAATAGGCTTCTTGCATTAGATTTATGATAACCCAATTAGACATTGTTTTCACGTTGAACGGAATGGAGTGTATTAGATTTCAAAAAATTCAATGAATGAATCCGGTGTTGATGACCAGATACGCATTAGAGGGTCGAAGACAATAACTTCAATACTTCATATATATAGCCTTATTCAATCATAATATTCATTCTTAATTTGAAGATGTGAGAGGGAATAATGTATGTTTTGTATTGATAAGAATGATTACATATATAGAGGAAGGAAGAAAAGTATATGTATATATATAAGTATAATACATGTATGTACAAGAAACCCTAACACACCCCTTCAAACTCACGGTGGGTTATAAACCGAGAGTTTGCCTATGAGAAACTGGAAACGAGAAATAGTATGTGCTTTAGTGAAAAAATCAGTAAGCTGGTGGGCGGAGGTAACATAAGGAAGACGAATAGTGTCGGTAATGTAGTGATGACGAACAAAATGAAGAGCAACCTCAAGATGTTTGGTGCGTTCATGAAACACTGGATTAGCTGCAATTTTGATGGCACTCTGGTTGTCACAGTAGATAGGAGTGGGAGGAGATATGGAGACACCAAAGTCCATCAAAATCTGACGCAACCAAAGAACCTCCTTGGCAGTAGAAGACATAGCACCATACTCAGCCTCGGCAGTGGAAAGAGCAACGATGGATTGTTTCTTGCTTTTCCAAGAGATAAGAGAATCACCAAGGAAAATGCAGAAACCGGTGGTAGAGAGCATGATCGGTAGAATCACCCCGCCCAATCGGCATTACAATATGCACGGAGCTCAAAGGAGGACGTGGCCGAGAAAAACAGAGATCGAGTGAGAATGCCACGAAGATAGCGTAGAACTCGAAGAAGAGCAGCGTAATGAGTAGAACGAGGAGCACTCACAAACTGACTAAGAACTCGAACAGCATAAGCAATGTAGGGTCGAGTGATAGTCAAATAAACAAGAGCTCTAACAAGCGCGCGATAACGAGTAGGATCAACCAAAAGTTCTCCATCAGTAGAGGAGAGACGATGATGTAGCTCAATAGGAGTAGAAGCAGTGCGGAGATCAGAGATGCCAGCTTGTCGAAAAATATCATAAATGTATTTCTGCTGAGATACCAAATAACCACGTCGTGAATAAGCAATCTCAAGACCAAGAAAATAACGGAGAGGGCCAATATCTTTCATCTGAAACTCGGTATGTAACCGCTGTTTCAGAGAAAGAATAGTATCAGCATTATCACCAGAAATAACCATGTCATCAACATAGAGAAGAAGAATGGTGAGACCACGAGAAGTCTGTCTAGTGAAAAGGGCATAATCATGAGAGCTCTCTGTAAATCCAAGTGCAAGAATCACATTACGAAAACTCTCAAACCAGGCGCGAGGAGCCTGTTTGAGTCCATAAATAGCCCGACGTAGATGACAGACATGCTGAGAACGATGAGAGAAACCCGGAGGAGGAGTCATATAAACCTCCTCAGAAAGATCCCCATGTAAGAAGGCATTGGTCACATCTAACTGATAGAGAGACCACTGACGTGTTGCAGCAATAGCAATAAGAATACGAACGGTAGTCAACTTGGCCACAGGAGCGAAAGTCTCCTCATAATCAACGCCATACTCTTGAGTAAAACCGCGAGCAACTAGGCGCGCCTTATAGCGCTCAATAGTGCCATCAGCTCGGGTCTTAACCCGATAAATCCACTGACAACTAATAGGTGTAACACCAGAAGGTAGGGGAACGAGATCTTAAGTATGCATGCGCTCAAGAGCCCCAAGTTCCTCTGTCATAGCTTGCTGCCAATGGGGATGCTTAACAGCCTCACGATATGACTGTGGCTCATAATGAGTGTGAATAGCAGCAAGAAAGGTATGAAAAGGGGGGGTGTAAGTAGAAGAGATAGATAGAGCATATCGAGCTAGAGGATGACGAACACGATCTGGGTAACGACGGGGGATAGCAGGAGCATCCTCAGGAGAGGCAGGAGCGGGCGAAAGAGCGGGAGAATCACCTAAAGTATCAGAAGAGGTAGTGGGGTATGTAGAAGAGGAAATGATGGGGGGAGGTGGGGAAGCGCCAATGATATCAGGTGAAGCGGTGTGTGGAGTCGGGGAGGCGGAAGGAAGATAAGAGGCATGCAAAATAATGGAAGGTAGAGGGGTAGGAGAAGAGGAAGACTTAAGGATAGAACACTCTTGAGAAGGAGAAGAGTAGAAGGGTGTGCCTTCAAGAAAGGTAACATTACGAGAGATACGAAGACGACAAGAAGTAGGATCATAGCAACGATAGCCTTATGTTCAGAGTTGTAGCCAAGAAAAATGCACATTGCAGAACATGGAGAGAATTTAGTTCTCTCAATTGAGGGTAGTAGAACGAAGCAGACACAACCAAATATGCGAAGATGACCATAAGAAGACGGAAAAGAGAAAAGACGCTCATAAGGAGTAAGAAAAGAAATAGCAGAGGAGGGTGTTCTATTGATGAGATAGATAGAAGTGAGAACAGCTTCAACCCAAAAATGTTGGGGAACAGACGAGGTAAGAAGAAGAGCACGAGTAGTGTCAAGAATATGGCGATGCTTGCTCTCAGCGACACCATTTTGAGTGGGTGTATAAGGACAAGACTACTGGGAAAGAGTGCCGTGAAAGGAAAGTAAGGCACGAAAGGATATAGAGAGGTACTCTTTAGCGCCGTCGGTTCGAAGAATTTTAATCCGATGACTGAACTGAGTATGTATCATTTGTGTGAATTGAGAGTAAATGGTAAATACTTCAGATCGAGAGTGCATAAGATATAGCCAGGTGTAGCGAGAAAAATCATCAATGAAGCTTATGTAGTAAGAGAATCCAGAGAGTGAAGAAGAAGGAGCAGGTCCCCAAATATCAGAATGAACTAAGTTAAAGGTATAAACAGATAATGAGCTACTAGAGGGAAAAGGAAGGGTCGATTGTTTAGCAAGTTTACAACCCGTACAAGCAGATAAAGAGTGAGCAAACTGAGCCAAGATGGCCTGAACTAGTTAGGAGTTTTAGACGATCTTTAGATACATGACCTAAGCGAGAATGCCAGTGATCTAAAGAACAAGCAGAAGCAAAAATAACGGGATTACAAGTAGAGGAAGAAGAAGATACAGGAAGATGAAGAGAGTCTAGGTGATAAAGCCCGCCAACTCTACGCCTGGTCCCAATCCTCTGGCCTGTAAGATGGTCCTGCACAGAATAGTCAGATGAGGAGAAGGTAATAGTTAATCGATGATCAGTGAGCTGACTGACAGAAATAAGGTTTAAAGCTAAAGTAGGAACATGGTGTACTGTGGAAATAGTGAAGGAAGAAGACTGAAGGTGACCCAACTGCGTGACAGGAAGAAGACTTCCATCAGCAGTTTGAACACTAGAAAATGGTTGAGTGCTAGAAAGGTTAACTAGGGTGGTAGCATCCGCAGTTATATGATGAGTGGCACCAGAGTCTAAAATCCATGAGGAAGAAGACATACCAGAAGTGACAGACATTACAGAAGAGCTGGACTGCATAGCACGCTGCATAGCATGAATTTGCTCGGTAAGTTGAGCAACCTGAGAAGCAAGAATACCATAATAATCTGGAGTCACAGCCTCAACAGTAGTAACATGAGGTGAAGAAGAGACGCTAGATGATTGCTGAGGAGGACGAGGATGTGAATGTTGCGGTGGTCGGTTCTGAAGCTTCGGACAGTTAGTCTTCACATGTTCTTGACGTTTGCAATAACGACAGAAGGACGATGATCCAGGGGAAGAAGAGAACTGGGTACTAGAAGGAGATAACTGAGGGGAGCGCGAAGATGTGATAGCTAGAAGATGAAAGGGCATGTAACCGAGTCTCTTCAGCTATAACACTTCGCACACCGTCGTCAAAGGATGGAATAGGGTCGCGATTGAGTAATTGGCTGCGGACAACCTCATAATTGGGACGAAGACGCATCAGGAACTCAAAGGTACGTTGTATCTGGCGGGACTGAAGGCGAGCCTTACAGCACTTGCACGTCATACAAGTGGAAGGCTCCAAAGAGTCAAGCTGTCTCCACAAAGATCGCAGTTCAGTAACATAGTCTCGAACATAACGTTCCCTTTGTTGGACATAAGTGAGATCCTGTAAAATAGCCTACTGACGAGCGGAACTGTACTGCTCAAACATATGACGTAAGTGATCCCACATAGCAAAGGCAGTTGGAAGATGTCTAATCTCCATGCGAATATCAACTTCACATGACTGACAGATGAGAGTCATGGCTCGATGATCAGCTGTGAACCATGAGGTAGAAGAACTGTCAGTCTTTTCAGGAGGAGAGGAGGTGCCGTCTACATGGTCAAGTAACTCCATTCCAAGTAAAATGATACGCACAGTGGTGTACCATTCTTTGTAATTGGAGCCATTTAATTTGACATCAACCGGGGTAAGGAAATTAGGAGAAGTAGAAGAGGCCATTCTTTTTTTAACAGTACTGATGATTTTTTTTTTAAATAGTACTCCCTTTTATATATATATAATTAGATAATTATATATGTAAACATATGCTTGTCTGGAGTAAAGATTCCAGACAGCATAAAACATGGGCTAATTTTGGGAATAGCAGCCGCGAAAGGGTTGGGCACGGAACCCAAAGATCGCCGGAGAGAAGATGGTGCGACCGGAGCTGGCAGGCGGCAGTGCCGGGCGATGATGCGGGCGGCTGCGGGGCGTAGGGCTGGGAGAGGCGGCAGCTTGGAGCGGTTGTGAAGCGGCGGCAGATTGCAGCGGCGGGGCGAGGCTGTGGAGCTGTGGGGCGCAGATTTGGAGAGGCGGTAGCGGCGGAGCTCGGGCTTGGAGAGGTGGGGTGCGGGGCGCGGGGCTCGGCTCTGCTCGGCTCGAAGAGACTGGCGGAGAGGCTGGGCGGCGGGAGCTGGGAAGGCTCGCGGGGAGCTGGGAAGGCTGGGCGGCGGTGGAGGCTGGGAGCAAGGAGGGTGGCTGTGGAGGCTGGGGACAGGGAGGAGGCTGCCGGAGTTCAGGCGAGATGAACGGAAGCTGCCGGCATTATTACCGGATTGATCTAGCGCTCTGATACCATGTGAGAGGGAATAATGTATGTTTTGTATTGATAAGAATGATTACATATATAGAGGAAGGAAGAAAAGTATACGTATATATATACGTATAATACATGTATGTACAAGAAACCTAATAGAAGACACCATTAATCAATGGATTATTTCAAAATGTAGACGAACAATATGCTTCTTTTGTTTTTTCTCAGTCTTTTATTTATTATTCCTAAAAGAACCTCAAATTTTAAAACTATCTCTTTCTTTTTGATTTTTTTCCTCCCAACCTTTCCCTAATAATGATCGTCAATTGGCTCATTATGGTCTCCAAACTGAGAAGATTACAAGACCATGGACTCTTCCAGCCATGATGATGAGCCTTGTCATTTGTTAGGAAAAACGTTAAGGAGATCCGATGGTGGCAAGGCTCATCATCATGCCAAACAGAAGCAAGAAGAAAACAAAGGAACTAAAGATTTTTCTTCCGTCATTATGGAATGCTAAAAGAGTGGAGGGCTGGAAGGAAGAAACTCATGCTATACAACATAAGCATATATAGTTGTAATTGTTGAATATATGATAGAGAAGAAAAGCTTCAAAGGAGAAGAAAAACAGAGCTATAGATATTTCATACAGAGTTTTTATTTTTTTCAAACCACACTTACATTCCATCCCTGATCACATGACTCCATTACTAATTACTAATTAATGGTGAATCTCATCCACCACTAGAAACACACACTAAAACAAATCTTTTGTAAACATGTCAGCTAACTGCTCAGTTGAACTGCAATATTGTAACTCGATTGAGCCATTCAAAATCAGTTCTCTTATGAAATGAACCCTTATGTCAATGTGCTTGGTGTGACCATGGTGTACTGGATTTTTTGCAATTGAAATTGTAGACTTGTTATCACATATGATGAGAGTAGCATCTTCTTGATTCATTCCAATGTATTTTAACAATCTTCTCAGCAAGACAGCCTGATAAGCAGTTGAAGTTGCAGCTATGTATTCAGCTTCGATTGAGACAAGGCTGACACACTTTGCTTCTTTGAGCACCAAGAGATGGCACTCTCTCCTATCATGAAAACATTGCCTGAGGTGCTTCTTCGATCATTTAGTGACCCTGCCCAATCACTATCTGTGAATCCAATCAATTTAGGATCCTTTGAAGCTTTATACATGAAACTATTATTTAGAGTTCCTGTAAGATATCTTAATATCCTTTTGGCTGCACCAAGATGGTGTTTTGAGGAATTTGACATGAACTTTGAAATTAAACCAACAACATATAAAATGTCAGGATGTGTATGACAAAAATACAAAAGTCCTCCAACCATATTTTTGTACCTTTTAGCATCTGTTTCACCTGAACCATCATCTGCATGCATTTTCTCATTGACATTAATTGGTGTTGGGACTGTTTTTTACATCTTTGCATGCTGAACTTCTTAATCAAACTCTTTGCATACTTTTGCTAAGATATAAATAAGCCATCTCTTGTTTGCTTAACCTCTAGACCCAAGAAGTATTGCAACCTTCCAAGATCTGTCATGTCAAAGGTTTTCTTCATTCTTTCTCTAAATTCAAGTGAGCAACATTTGAGAGGATCCCATGTACAATATATCATCAACATACGGACAAACTAGAACTATGTCTTGTTCTCCCTTCCTCTTCATATTTACAGTATGCTCATTACTATTCCTCTCAAAACCATGTTCTGCAAAATATGAATCAATGTGTTCATACCAGGCTCTAGGGGCTGTTTTAAGCCATACAAGGCTTTATGTAGATTGTACACTTTCTCTTCGTTCCCTTTAGATGTAAAGCCCTCTGGTTGCTCTACAAAAACCTCTTCCTTCAATGTTCTATATAAAAATGCTAATTTCACATCTAGTTGAAGAACTTCCCACTTGTGATGAGCTGCCAAGGCAATACACAATCTTACTGTTTCCGGGCGAGCAACTGGAGAGAGTTTCGTCATAATCCACTCCATATAATTGAGACTAACCTTTTGCAACAAGCCGTGCTTTGTAATTTATGATGCTCCCATCTGAGTTGAATTTGGTTTTTTATATCCACTTTAGCCCCACTATTTTCTTTCCTTCAGGCAATTGGACTAATTCCCATGTGTTGTTCTTTTCTATAGCTGTAAGCTCTTCTTTTATTGCATGTTGCCAAACTTTCTCTTTCACAGCTTCATCATAACTTGAAGGTTCTGCAATATGTAAAGCAAAAGAACATGTTTCATAAATACTCTTCAAAGATCTCAATAGTACCTGGAGTTTTTTGTCTTTGTACCAACAGTTTGACTTATAATGGCCATATCTTTTGCAATTGAAACATTGAATATGACTCCTGAATGATTTTGTGTCTCCAGGACCTTGTCTGAAACCTGAATTCCTTCTTCTACCTCGGTTAAAACCTCTTGCTCTCCACGCTCCTCTCCCTCTGCCTCTGGCTACTTGTGAATCCTCACGAATTGGAAGTTTTCCATCTTACTTCTCCCTTGTATGCTCTGATTTTACTGCAAAAGCCTTCTCAACTGGCTTGTCATCTTGATTTAGCATTAAAGTGTCATGAGCTTGAAGAGAACTAGCCAGTTCATCCATAGTCAGCTTTGTAAGGTATTTGGCTTCAGCTATAGCAGCAACCACAAAGTTATATCTTGGTCCCAATCCTCTTAAAACGTTCCCAACAGCCAAGGGCTCTGGCATTTCATACCCAAGGCCTCTCATTTGATTAACCATATCATTAACTTTAGATATATATGCTTGCACTCCCTTATTCTCTTCTTTGTGTAGATTTTCAAAAGATTGTCTCAATGCCTGGATCTTCATAGCCATGATCTTGGGACTACCTTGAAATTGAGTTTTGAGAATTCCCCAAGCTTCTTTAGATTTACTGGCAGCTGCAATACATGAGAACAAAGACCTATGAAGAGCCTGTTGAGTAAGATACAAGGCATGTGCATCATTTTGCCTATTCTCTGTGAGTCTTGGTTCTGACCCTTCCTCTGAGAATCCTTTGTCACCTATTTCGCATAAACCTTTGGATCTGAATAGTGTCTTCATCATTATACTCTAATGATCATAGGCTTCTCCATCAAAAATAGGAACAAAAGGCTGTGAGATAGTTGCTGGTTGGCTGCTGCTTGAAGCCATCCTTCTAGTATTTTCTGTTACCACTATAACAAAAACCCAAATTTGCGACACACATAAATATGTCACATTTCAGATGTCGCAAATTTTTGCGACAATTTTTTATAATGTGTCGCAAATTTTGCGACACATCATAGACCGTCACAAAAATTGTCGCAATTTATGATCTAATGAGACAATATTTGCAATTAGTTTTGCAATGATTTGCGACATTGTTTTGCAACAGATTTCATGTGTGGCAAGCGTATGAGATTTTTGCGACAAATTTTGCACCATATTTTGATTGCTGCATATTTGTCCACATTTTGATTGTTGCAAATTGTGTTGCAAACAGATTGTATCGCAAAATGTGTCGCAGTTGTGTGAAATTTTTTGCGACATATTTTGTGCCCCATTTTGATTGTTGCAAATTGTGTTGTAAACAAATTGTGTCCCAAAATGTGTCGCGATTGTATAAAATTTTTTTGCACATATTTGCAACCATTTTTGGAACAAATTTTGCAAACATATTTTAATTCCTAATTTACAGTACTTTGCAACACATTGTGACAACATCTTTAATATTTATTAAAACAAATTGTACAATAGAAAAATATCTTATACAATAATTCAATACAAAATATAATTGTTCAAACATCTAATATGGCATTTAAAAGATATAAATACCAAAATACCAATCCAAAAATGCCACATTTATTTTTTTTGCAATTACATCGACACCTTCATCTTGATATTGGGTTGAAAACTGCGGTTGTTCAACATCTTCTGAACGGTGAGAGACATGAGAGACAGACAACTATACTATCTCTTCCTTGAACATGTGTTGTCAGGCAACTGCAAATAAATGTACTTATATATGAATCAAACACGAGTGTCAAAGAATTCGATAGTGAAACTAAGGTAAATGTGAAAATTCAAAACCTATGAGAACGGCTACAACAGTCATTCAATGCAGTTACACCCACCACACGATTCTTTTGCCCGATGATTCTTTTGCCCGATGTTCATCAATTCAATAACATCAGATGTTGATGAAACAAGAACCAAGTTTGCACTAAACAACACATACCTTGTAAAATGCAATGTTAAGAGAGAGAGAGAGAGAGAGAGAGAGAGAAAAAGAGAGAACTCTTAAAAAGAGAAAATTGATCATTTGGCTTCATGCTGAAACAAACAATTTACTAAAAATAAAAAATAATTGCTTCACATGCATCCCACGTAATAGCAAAAAGATGAATCTTATTAAGTACTTTTTTCATTGCTATGGAACAACCAAATCCACGGTCAAATGATGACTTGTTCATGACTATAGCATCCTCAATATCATAACTGCTATAGCTCATTACAGCAAGAATGGCATTTTGTCCTTCTCCAAGTTTATTATAACCAACCTGGAAAAACAATTATAAGCTTAATCAAAATTAATCTGAAAGAATAATAACAATCCTTCATGATAAAATTCAAACTAGCTCTATCGTCTTTGTCGTAATCAAGGGGACATTGTGAATATACAAGTAGGTAAAGCAGAGTGTCTACACGACAAAGCTGAAAGACGCCACATAACTCAATATCCTAATTATCAATATTAAGCACCAAAACAAAAAATATGGAAACTAAAGATCGTGACAAATCTTGAAGATGATATCAATTTTTGTTTTGGTTTAACATTTACATTGACAGGCCACACTATAGTTTTATTATCACAGGAAATTTAAATAAAAACGATTGGTTAAAAGAATCAAAGAATACAAAAATGCACATGAAAATAGGCTGAGAAGAAACAAATCTGCATAATTAGCATCAAAGGACAGCAATCTCAATCTAATTACTTCAAAACATACCTTACATATATTCATATAAGCCTTAGTTTTTATGTTTTATACACCAATAATAAATAAAAACTTTAACACCAGAATTTTTCTCTGAAGGACCATTTCAAATGTCATGCCCTGCAAATACAAATTTTAAACCTTCACAAATTCTCACGAATTACTACATAATTTCATAGCATGTGAGCACATATTAGCAGAATTACTGATCTACAAAATAACTAAATATAGCAACACATTTATCTGAGTTAGACATACCATTTTTCTTTATCTTCAAGCATTGGAGCGGGCTCACTAGATATCATAAACAAGACCTATAAAGAGAGAAGATTTTGTGACACGCAAAACAACAATTAGTTCAGTTAGGAACAATAACAAATCAACAATTCAGTTAGGAACAATAACAAATCAATAACAAACTCAAGCTTAAATACACTATACAGTGAGTTACAGTTTTTAACTAAAAGAACCAACATGACAAGCCCAGATAACGCATAAATTAGTAACAACTTCAAGCTTGTTCAAACCAGAGTAATCACCATCAGTGTCATGCCAAGCTCCATTACTAGCAGTTACTTCGATAATAGATAACAATTCAAGATATTATCATACTAGAAACATAGTATCAGAAATGTGCAAGCCCTTGAAGCTTAAATACCCTATAAAGTGAGTTTAACTTTCAAATAAAAATCTTAAACATCACAATCACAAGTTTTGTCAGAAACCAACATATTCAAGATAAGTTTCACACTGAAAACCTGGCCATCACTATCACACCAAGCTCCATTAGTAATGGTAATCTCAGTAACAGAACAGAAGAAATTCAAGATAATATCCTGGAAACTTGGTTTCAAACGAAAGAATTGGCCATCACTGTCAAATGAATCTCATCAAATGGCACTGATTTCAGTACTAATAATAATAATAGATAAGAAATTCAAGATGATATACGAGAAACAAGGTTCCAAGCCAAAAATTTCACCATCACATGCAAAATCAAGCTCCAATGATGGAGGTAATTTCAGTAATAGACAAGAAATTCAAAATATTAAACCATAAAATTGGAGTTTATTTAACTAAGAACTCATTGTCTTTGCCTTTCCTTAAAGACCTAGCAAATAGCAAGCAAATCACTGCAAACCCTAGCCCAGCTGCACCTCCAACAACAATGGCCACCGTCTTCCCAGTTTGTTGCCCTAATTCGCCAATAAAAGATTAAAAAGAAAAAAAGGAAAAGAATAGAACCCCGCCCCGCCGCTCCCCGACAACCCATTCTGAAGATTTGAGAACGCCGTATCCCTCTTCTCCTGAAACCCATTCCCACCATCACTATTTCCGCAGGTCTTGAAAAGGAGCTGGGTGCCGGAGACCTGAGGAAAACCAGCAGCCTGGTAGAGCACATAGCAGCCAGTGAGCTACACGTGAGAGGCGGCAGCCATGGGTCCGCAACGAGACGACCACATCGGAAAGGGCTTGGCCGGAGGAGGAGTGTTAGCAGTTAAATAGCAGTAAAACTATAGTAGTGGTAGATGTAAGTTCTGGAGGAACAGTGGTATTAGCGGGATGAACGGAGGGTTTTTGCTGAGATAGAAGGAGAAGAAAAAGGCAATTTATACAAGTGAAATTACATTATGTGACCTTGTTCATTGGAGTTGTTTCAAGTGGATAAGAAGGGTAGCGGAGTAATTGCACAACCAACTCTGAAGGATAAAGACATAAATTACCCTCGGGGGTTGAAAGCCGTTTCTCTGTGAGAGGAAGGGTAAAATGGGAAGAAACTCAAAGGAGGGATCCAAATGGCAACGCGTGACTGGAGGAATTGGCTTAATCAGCATCTGACGGGCGGCAGAGAGGGATAAAGGGGCAACAGCAGAGAAGAGAAGTAGCTTTTGAGTATGAGATAACTTTCCCTTTCTTCTTCATCTAAACTTTGGTGCTGAATACCCTTCGCTAGAGCTAGGGTTCTGTTATTTTGGATCTTCAGGTTTATACCTCTGATCCTTGAAATTATCTGTAATCCTAACTATTGTCATCTATATCAACTGTTATTTTGGGTGGAGTGTGGTTTGATGTGAGTTATTTTGCAGGAATCCTTGACATTTGAATATCAAGGTGTCAGCCTTATACCAGAGGGTGGAAGCTTTGTATCAACTGGTATCAGAGCCGTTCGATCCGGGGGTGGAGGACAATGGAGACCAGAGGCCAGGAGTTTCGCAAGTTAGAGGAAAATCTGAGGGTCCTCAAGGAGCAGACGGAGAAACAGGCAGAAAATCAGGAAAGAGTCATACAAGAGCTGAGAGATCAACATTCCAGAGATATGCTAGAGATCCGTAAATTGCTCATTAATTTACAGGGATCTAGTTTTGGAGGTGCGGCAGAGGAACTGGGTGGGGCAACTAGACATGACAGGGAGATCGGATATCATAGGACCTTCCAACCGAAGATGATCAGACTTGAGTTTCCTAAATTCAACGGGGATTCTTTGCAGGAATGGCTTTTCAAAAGTGAGCAGTTCTTCGAGTATGACAGCACACCTGAGAATTCTAAAGTCAAGGTGGCCGCTTTACACCTAGAAGGGAGGGCACTCCAATGGCGCCAAAATTACATGAAGAGCAAGTCAGCTAGAGAATGGATAGGCTGGGCAGAGTATGTGAAGGCAGTAACAATGAGGTTTGGGCATGAGCTTCACTTCGATCCAATGGCAGAGCTGAAGAACCTTAAGCAAGTAACCACTGTTCAGGCATACGTAGATCAATTTGATGTATTATTGAACAGAGTGAACCTCTCTGAAGAGTACACTGTAAGTTGTTTCCTGGCAGGACTGAAAGAAGAAATTCAGTATATGGTTCGAATGTTCACTCCCTCTGATTTACCACAAGCGGTTAGTTTGGCCAAACTGCAAGAAAGGGGAGTAGAGAATGCTCAAAGGAAGTGCAAATTTGGACAGAAAGGGGGCGCGGGAGGTCCGCTATTACTGACTCACAAACCCACCACTCCCTTATTACCAGCTCCTAAAAACAATTCCGGTGAAACTAGTAGCAGTGGGGGAAGGTCTTTCAAACACATGACTAGCAAGGAATTAGAAGAGAAGAGAAGGAAGGGCTTATGCTATTGGTGTGATGAGAAATATACAACTGGCCACAAATGCAAGCTGAAGCAACTGTTTCAACTGGTAGTTTCTGCAGAGGAGGAGGTGGAGATTCAGGAGATAGAAGAAGAGGAGGTAGAGAGTCCCATGCCAGTGGTTGTTAAAGGATAGTGCTCAGAGAATTCTCCCAGAATATCCTTGAGTGCATTGGCTGGGGGTCAGCCTATATCCAATTTCAGCACCATGAAGGTGAGTGGTTCGGTAGCAGGTCAGAAACTGCCCATTTTAATTGACTCAGGGAGTACCCACAATATCATTGATCAATATACTGCCAAAACATTAGGTTGTGAAACAACAAGAGGGTCTCCAGTGAATGTAATGGTGGCAGATGGCAATGTGATTAGATGTGATCAATTGTGTCCCAACCTCCACTGGAGAATGCAAGGTTTAGACTTCAGTTCAGATTTTCTGGTGCTTTCGTTGGATGGGTGTCAAATGGTATTGGGGGTCCAGTGGTTAGTTTTGTTAGGACCCATTTTATGGGATTTCAGCAAATTGAGAATGGAATTCAAGGTGGGTGGCAATAAGGTAGTACTGAGGGGGTCCCCTCAACCCAGGCTTCAATTGATACAGGAGAAAACATTGGTTAAGGCACTACAGCTACCTCCGGAATTGTGCACAATTCAGTTATGTTCAGTGTATGCAACTGCAGAGGAACAAGAGGAAGCATACCCCAGGGGTGTAACCGAAGTGGACTTGACAACAGCACAATGTAAGCAGCTGGAAAGGCTATTGAATCAGTATGATGTTATTTTTCAGGACATCCCATGTTTACCTCCACAGCGGAATCAAGATCACAAAATTGTATTAAAAGAAGGGACTGACCCTATCAGTATCAGGCCATATAGATACCCCATTTTTCAGAAAAAAGCTATGGAGGAGTTGGTCACGGAAATGTTGGAACAAGGGATTATCAGACCGAGCAACAGCCCTTTTTCAGCACCTGTGGTAATGGTAAAGAAGAAGGACAACAGCTGGAGGCTATGTGTGGATTATAGATCCCTCAATGAAAGAACAGTAAAGGATAAATTTCCCATTCCAATTATAGAGGAATTATTGGATGAGTTGCGGGGAGCTAATTATTTCTCAAAGCTTGATCTTAGATCTGGTTACCATCAAATTAGGATGGTGGAGTCTGATATTGGAAAAACAGCATTTAGAACACATGAAGGCCATTACGAGTTTGTGGTGATGCCGTTTGGTCTAACCAATACGCCCTCTACCTTCCAAGGCCTTATGAATCAGATATTCAGAACAGTCCTGGGAAAGTTTGTGCTAGTCTTCTTTGATGATATATTGGTTTATAGCAAGGAGTGGGAATTGCATCTAGATCATCTGACCACAGTATTTGATACATTAAAAGACAATCAATTATTCGCAAAGAAAAGTAAATGTTTGTTTGCAGTCAGACAAATTGAATACTTGGGGCATATCATCGGGAAGGGAACAGTAGCTATGGATCAACAGAAACTGAAGGTGATTGCTGAGTGGCCTTTACCAGTAACCCTGAAACAATTAAGAGGATTCCTGGGATTAGCTGGGTACTATAGGAGATTCATTAAACACTTTGGCTTAATCTCCAGGCCTTTGACAGAATTACTGAAGAAGGATAAATTTCATTGGAATGAGAAGGCCAAACAAGCTTTTGAAAATCTTAAGATCATTATGTGTTCTGCACCTGTCTTGACTCTCCCAGACTTTTCAGAGGAATTTACAATAGAGACTGATGCATGTGAAGAAGGAGTGGGGGCAGTTCTAATGCAGGCAGGGAAACCCATAGCTTATATGAGTAAGGCACTCTCTGCTCATCACAGGCTCTTATCAGTATATGAGAAGGAATTATTAGCTATAGTAATAGCTGTACAGAAATGGAGACCGTATCTCTTGGGCAGGCATTTTGTAATCAGAACGGACCACCATAGTCTCAAATTCATGATGCAACAAAGGATCACCACCCCAAGTCAGCAGAGATGGCTAGCCAAACTGATGGGATATGATTTTGACGTGGTCTACAAAAGAGGAGTAGAGAATTCTGCTGCTGATGCTCTCTCTAGAAGACCCTCACTTCTAGCCATTTCATCTGTCAATTCTGAATTATGGGCAAGGATTCAGGACAGTTGGCAACAGGACGCTGAGTTGCTTAAGTTGATCCAACAGTTACAGAACAATCAGGCGGAAGCAACAAACTACACCTGGGACCATAATCAACTTAAAAGAAAAGGAAGGCTGGTGGTTGGGCAACAAGAAGACTTGAGAAAGGCTATTATCAGTGAATTTCATGAAAGGGCAGCAGGGGGACATTCGGGTGTGGAGGTAACGAGGAGAAGAATCAGTAATTTTTTTTACTGGAAGGGATTGGGTCGGGAGGTGAAGCAATTCATCAGAGAATGTGACACCTGCCAAAGATGCAAGAATGACCATTCAGTACCTTCAGGCTTACTGCAACCCCTCCCCATCCCTACTGGTGTCTGGGAAGATTTGGGCATGGATTTCATAACAGGCCTACCCAAATCTCAAGGGAAAGACACTATTTTGGTGATTGTAGACAGACTTACCAAATATGCTCACTTTATCACCTTAGCGCATCCCTATACTGCCTTAACAGTGGCTCAGTTATACTTGGATCATATCTATAAGTTGCACGGCTCCCCTAAATCCATTATTACAGACAGAGATCCAATTTTTCTCAGCAGCTTCTGGAAGGAACTGTTTAGATTACAAGGGGTTAAATTAAGGTATTCCACGGCCTACCACCCTCAAACGGATGGCCAAACAGAAGTTGTGAATCGGTGCCTAGAACAGTACTTGAGATGCATGACAAGTGATAGACCCCGGGAATGGGCCAGATGGATTCCGTTAGCTGAATGGTGGTACAACACTAGCTACCACTCAGCTACTCAGACAACCCCCTACACGGCTGTTTATGGGAGAGATCCCACATTGCATATTCCCTATACCCCATCCTCTTCCAATGTGGAATTGATAGACAGGAGTTTAATCTCAAGAGAAGCCATACTGAAGACACTCAAGGAGAACCTGTGCAAGGCACGCAATAGAATGAAGCAATTGGCAGACCGTCAGAGAGCTGATCGAGAATTCCAAATAGGTGATTTAGTTTTCATCAAATTACAACCATACCGGCAAAGTTCAGCAGCACACCGAATCTGCCATAAATTAGCTGCTCGTTATTTTGGGCCTTATCCGATAATTGAGCGCATTGGACCTGTTGCCTATAAGCTGGAATTACCAACCGGAGTGAAGATCCATAATGTGTTTCACATATCCCAACTAAAGAGGAAGCTAGGTGAAGGTCAGGTGACAGCACAGTGGCCAGAATTTCTGTCAACGGGTGAAGGGGAAGCACATAAACAACCAATTGCCATCTTGGATCGACAGTTAACAAAAAGGGGGAACCGAGCGGCAGTGCGGGTATTGGTGCAATGGGACACATAGGAACCGGAAGGAGCTTCTTGGGTAATGTATGATGAGTTACAACGCCAGTTTCCGGCGTTTTGCACTGCTAATCCTTGAGGACAAGGATCTGCTAAGAGGGGGGAGTGTTAGCAGTTAAATAGCAGTAAAACTATAGTAGTGGTAGATGTAAGTTCTGGAGGAACAGTGGTATTAGCAGGATGAACGGAGGGTTTTTGCTGAGATAGAAGGAGAAGAAATGGGGAATTTATACAAGTGAAATTACATTATGTGACCTTGTTCATTGGAGTTGTTTCAAGTGGATAAGAAGGGTAGCGGAGTAATTGCACAACCAACTCTGAAGGATAAAGACATAAATTACCCTCGGGGGTTGAAAGCCGTTTCTCTGTGAGAGGAAGGGTAAAATGGGAAGAAACTCAAAGGAGGGATCCAAATGGCAACGCGTGACTGGAGGAATTGGCTTAATCAGCATCTGACGGGCGGCAGAGAGGGATAAAGGGGCAACAGCAGAGAAGAGAAGTAGCTTTTGAGTATGAGATAACTTTCCCTTTCTTCTTCATCTAAACTTTGGTGCTGAATACCCTTCGCTAGAGCTAGGGTTCTGTTATTTTGGATCTTCAGGTTTATACCTCTGATCCTTGAAATTATCTGTAATCCTAACTATTGTCATCTATATCAACTGTTATTTTGGGTGGAGTGTGGTTTGATGTGAGTTATTTTGCAGGAATCCTTGACATTTGAATATCAAGGTGTCAGCCTTATACCAGAGGGTGGAAGCTTTGTATCAAGGAGGTGTAGGTCTAGTAGAACTTGCAGTTCGACGATTGGGCGATGAGGGCCGAGGAGAGGGAGGCGATGGCTTGTTTGGTGGCGCCGCCGCCGCCGCCCAGCGAGCCATTAGCGCATCCCTTGTTGATCAAGCTATAGAGATCCGCGGCAAGGGAGAAGAAGCTGAGAAATCCAAGTGCAGTGAGGAGTAGCAGTATAGTTTCAAGATTGAGGCCCATTTCTCCCTCTCCCTCCCTCTCTCTCTCTCTCTCTCTCTAGATATATTACTTTCTCTCACTAAAATTTTAGTGAGAAAGAGAGGGTAGAAACGGGGAGAGGAAGTGATATGTTTAAGCTGAGATAATATTATTTATTAATATCTCACTTTTTGAAGGGATACATTTGAGCTGAGATAATATTTTGTTTTATTTTTTGTTTCTATTTGTTTGTAATTTAGTTATTTAAAAAAAACTTTTATATATCTAAAAAAAATAATGTTAAAATAAAATAGATAATATATAATATATAATAAACAAACCTAAGAAATAATAATGTAAACAAGGAGTTGTATTATGTTTATCAATAAATCAAAACATATTTTTTTTGTCACAAAAAATATAATTTTTTATTATTTAATTTTTGTGATATATTTTGCGACAAGCTTAGGTTGTTGCAAATAATATGTCGCAAAATGTGTCGCACGTTAAATTATAGCTTTATTTATAATAATTACTCTTGGCCCGGAAATTCTGCGACACAGTTTGCAACGTTCACAAATGGTTTTGTTTTTGCGACACATTTTGATATGTAATGTGACATTTTAGTTTTTTTGTCACAAATTGTTGCAAACTGTGTCACAAATTTGCGACACTTTTATGTGTTGTAAATATATATGTCGCAAATACTGTTTTTTCCTGTAGTGATCTTTGTGGGGTTTAGCAAAGAGATGTGAGAGTAGTATTAACACAAGTTAGAATTGAATGAGATTTCAGGTGGTACGTGGAAGCTTTGATACCAATGTTGAATATTTGATAGAGAAGAAAAGCTTCAAAGGAGAAGAAAAACAAAGCTACAGATATTTCATACAGAGTTTTTTTTTCCAAACCACACTTACATTCCATCCCTAATCACATGACTCCATTACTAATTAATTAATTAATGGTGAATCTCATCCACCACTAGAAACACACACACTAAAACAAATCTTTAACTGATGACTTGACATCACTTAAGAGTTACAACTTTTGCATTCATACAAATACCATGCTCTTATTTTAAATGCTGATACATTAACACAAGCATATTAAAACTCCAGGTGTTAAGCTTCTCTCAACATCAGCTTCAGAATTTAATCAACTTCAACAATAATGCATGAGAACCTGAAACTCTTAAGTTTTCGCTTTGAATGAAGAAAAAAAAAAGAAGTCTCTGGTATAAAGAAGAGGGAAGAAAGAAAGAATAAAGATCATAGAATTCTCTAGGTGACTTTGCTGTGAAATCAAATTAAAGATAAGTGACTACTTTGATGAAATTGAAGTTCAATTACCAAAGTGAAAAATAATCACCGTTAACTGATCTACCAAAAATTTACCCACAAGCTAGTTTAAGGTTGCTAACGCTAGGCTTATTTATCTTACAAACTCAAATTAAATTTAAGAATCGCTTATTTAGCTTGATAAACGAAAGCAAACTAGGTCTTTAATAGGTAGAGCCTCCAAGCTTTTTAACAAAGGCGTTGGTTTACTTGCGATGATAGATAATGACAACATAATGAAAGAAAGGAGCTTCTTTAGCACTCTTATTGAGTAGGCGAATTCAAACCAACGCATGGCTAATCAATCAAAGTGGAACAACAAATCTATTATGCATATCACAATATTATATCATGAAGAGTGTTACATGCTCTCCATTGGGAGTACATAAATGCATACAAATATTATCAAATAAAGTTTTAGAGTTTGACTGATATAGGGCTTCTCACAACATACTCCTTAAGCTCAGTTGATTTCCACACGAGTTGCCCTTCTGAGAACTTCCCCTTGTATGGATGAGGAATCTTGGCATTGAAACTCACAGTGAAGTTTTTCTTTTCATACAACTGTGAGAAAGTAAGGCTCTCAGGATCAACCTCTAAAATCACTGCTTCTGGTTCATCAACTTCCACTTTGTACACTGAGTTTGGCTCCCCAACATTTGTCACAATCCTTGTTATCTTCTTCACTGATGCATTATCCATGGACACTGAGATGGAGGGATAGTTCAACTGCTCAGGCTTTATCTTCGCATAGTCAGCACAGTGAAAATTTAGACCTCCTCGAACAATTAGTTTAACAGAAAATTCCGAGAGGCGCTTCATCGAACAAAGATAGCCAATGTAATCTTCTGGTGTAGCGTCGTAAACAAGACCTGGATCATTAGCTCTTGTCGGGTCGACATGCCCAGCTCCCATAGAGAAAAAGCTTGCTTTGTCATATGTGTTTGATTTCTCATCTGCAATGGGCTGCCCAGTGCGGTCGGTCGTGTGAGCTGTTGTCATGATAGCTGACTTGATCATAGCTGGAGACCAATCAGGGTGAGCGCTTTTTAGCAGCGCTATGATTCCGGCTAGCATTGGTGTCGCCATTGAACACCCATGAGCAAAGTTGAAAGCCGAATCGTCGGAACCAGACGGATCAGGACCAACTTGTTTATGCCAAGCCGCAAGGATGTCTACCCCAGGGCCAATGATATCGGGCTTCAATATGCCACCGTTCATCAAACTCGGTCCTCGAGAAGAAAAAGAAGCAACTGCAGGTGAGCGACGAACACCTTCTCTTGTGCCGCCGAAAACGATAGTTGCCGTTGGATTAGCTTCGGTTCTGAAATAGGTGACAACCTTCAAAGAATCGACATGGCTGAGATGCGCCGTAGGAATCACATGAGCTTCGGAGAACGTAGTGAATCCGTCCCATTATTGACTAAGAAGAATCATGGCCACACCACCATGCTTCTTGACCGCTTCACTTTTAGCAGCATCATCAGTTATCCAAGTCTCACACACGACTATCTTTCCTTTCAAATCAAAGTGACCTAATGCACCCTCATCGCATACCTTAACGTAATCACTCTTGATTCTCTGCATCTCTCCATGGTAAATCAACTCCAACATTGTCGACGGTGAAAAGGAGCTCGGTTGGTATACCGATTGCCCCTCGAGTTCCATCCCATTGCCAAGCTTCACGGTTGCCTTGACAACTCTATCCATGGAACTCGCACCCACAGTTAAAATCCACGGTACATCATTAACTAGCCGAGAAATATCCTTCCCACCATTTCCGGCACATGCACTAGCTAGTATTCCTTTCTTAATGCCTGCAAATGTGCCTTTGACTACACTATCTTGAGTATAAGAATCTTTGGGATAGTCTATTGATGCGTCTCCGCAACAACACAACAGGGTGATGTGTGTCAACCCCTTGCGTTACCGCAAGTGCACGGGTCGTCAAGTAATAAAAGTGGACCCAAAGGGTCGGGTTGTCGAACCACAGGGAACAGAAGTACTAGTAATAGCCCCTCTTTTGTTATCTAGCCTAATGAATGTAGTGTTTGATGATCTAATGGCCAACACTAAGAGTGTCACCACAAGTGCGCAGGAAATAAAAGGAAAAGAGTTCTCAATCAATAAAAGTGAGGTATCCGGACAATGCTCCCCCTAGGATTCGGGTGTTGGATGTAGATTACAAGTGTTTCTAAACGAAGACAATGAGTCGTGGGTATCCAAAGGTATAACGGCCCCTGCCTCCAGGTCACCGATAACTAGTCCCCTACGAGGTCCCGGCGGAGAATTCTCTCGACGCCTCACACCACATATGACTGCTTAAAACTCTAGGGATCCCAAAGATATGACCAATTCCTAAAAGTAGATCTAACCCTGCCTCCAGGTGGAAGATCCCTAACCCCCTACGAGGTCCCGGCGGAGAATTCTCTCGACGCCTCACACCACATATGGTTGCTTGACACTTAGGGAATATGGAGATAGGAAATATCTGTCGGAAGGGAAAGGGGACACTCCGCTATCTCACGGCTCACCCTCTCAACCCTCTTTACTCTTGGTAATTCTAAACCTAGCGGTGATCTCTCTCTTCACTAGATTGAATAAAACATGCAAGGCAATTAATAATGAAATCAAAAGCACAAACAAGCATTAAGAACTCAAGAGTAAAACTCAATCTGATAAATTCGAATAGAAACACAATGTAAATCTAATGAAAATAAGAATCCTAGGGTTTACATGTCCGAATACCCTCTAGGGGTTTAGCTCTCCATGGAGCGAGTCACAAAACAAATAATAAATTCAGAAATAAGTTCCAAAGACATAAAGAATAACCCCCTTGAATCCGTGATGATAGTCTTGATGGGTAGTTTCCACTTCTGGATTGAATCCACTCCGAAGCTAGGTTGCCGATGGCTTCCTTGACGCTATGACGGAGGAGGAATCGATCCAAGTTGGTGAGGAAAGCTTTCCAAAGCCGCAAAGAACTCCTTCCAAGCCCTAGCCGCCTTGTCTCTCGAAAGTGGCCAAAAAGATCCCTAAAAATTATCACAAGGCGGCTTTTATAATTTGAATTCGGGGCTTTACGCGGGCATCCACACGGGCATCCACACGCCCGTGTGGAAATTCCACACGGGCGTGTGAAGTACTCTGCTACAGTACTTTTGCTACAGTGAATGCTGCGGTGCTTTTTTCCCCGAAGTCTTCCTTGGAGTCCACACGGTCGGGCACACGCTCGTGTGGTAGGGTGTGTGGATTTCTATGCTTTGAAATCCTCAAGAACCTTCTTCTGCTTTGTACGGAAGCTGGGACATGGGCGTACTACTGCCTTTGTGCCCTTTCGGTTTGTGTAATGACTTGTACTACTCCGAAAGTTGGCAACACCCCCATGCATATGAACACAGCTTCTGATTGTGGTCTTGAAACGTGTCATCACACCCTATCTTTGCTTCTTCCTGTATGTCATGTCTCCAAAGCCCTGTTTGCACAAAAGAACACAAAACACACCTTGTTAATGCTAAAATCTGATAGAAGTGATGCTCAATGCATATAAACTGATATTATAAAATATATATAATCAAGCACTTATCAAACTCCCCCACACTTAAGCTTTTGCTTGTCCTCAAGCAAACTACACATTCATTACAAGGAAAGAAAGGATAAGTGCTTGGCCTCAGGTTCACTAGAAAGTATGAGAGTATGATTCTATAACAAAAGGGAAAAACTATTTAACACCAAACAGCTCAGTCAATGCTCTAGAAAACAATCCAATGACAAGAAAGAAAAAGAAATCCGAAAGCGTGTGTGTGTGGAAAAACTCATCTCAATTCGACTCTATGTCCACTACTTACAGTTTTTATTGCTCGAGACTCATATAATAGCAAAAAGAATGGTAGTAGCTGCACACAATCTCCAAGGTAGCCCTTTCTCAGGCGGCCTCCCGAGTGGCTTTCACACTTTAGAGATGGTAGCTCTTTCTACCGAGGGTGCTAGCTTTCACATATCCCTTGTGATAGCTCTTTCTCTCATTAGGGCATAACTAGTATCCGACTTATGAGAGTAGCTGCATACAATCAAAGGTAGTAGCTCTTTTCACCCCCTATATACACGAAATAATTCACAATTGCTAAGCTATATAAATATCTATATTTTTTTTTTCTTTTCTTTTTTTTCTTTTTTTTTTTTTTTTTTTTTTCGAATAAAACAACTACTAACAAGTCTCAAAAACATTAAACTAGAGCTTCTATAGGTCTAATGAGTGAGTAGAGTGTATAAATGGCAATCGGACAAAACTTTCTCAAAAAATTGGATGACAACTAGAGCATGATGAAATCTAGTGTTGAAGCTCTCCTATAGTCTAGAATCTAACTCTTAACCTTAAAGTGAACCTTCATAGGTTGCATGAGCATATATAATGAAAACAGACAATAAAGTGGTGTATAAAGTGATCCCTCCCCCACACTTAAGATGTACATTGTCCCCAATGTACACATGCAAGCACAATAAAATTATAAATTCTGAAAACAAAGCATGTGAGGGTGTGCAAAAATCAAAATAATACTCCCCTGAATTCCAAGTGAAATAGTTGGTGGAATCTCGTACAAGGGTGTGTTTGGCTCAACGGGCATTTGGAGGTGAAACGGCCGTGTGACCTAGTCACACGGCCATGTGCATAACTTGATTTCCATTTCCCAAGACTCTCAAGACTATCTGCGGATTCAGGGGGTTCATTGAAGCTCAACAAGATTAGAAAATAAAACAACGAAAACAACTAGAACCACAAAATAAAAATGACAGAAATAAAAGACAGAGTCTCAACTAGCATGCTGAAAATAAAACTACAGAAAATAAAAATACAGAAGATAAAATAAAATGACTCAAGGACGCCTCATGCGTCAGGAAACTCTGCTGGTGCTGCTGGTGGTGCTGGTGGTGCTGATGTCGTTGCCTCAGATGCTGTGTCGCTCTCCAGAAGATGTCGAATGATGGACAACTGCGACATCATCATGGACTCGGTTGGCGAGCACGGTCGCCATGTCCCCCGGAGAGCTCCAAGCGCCACCTCGAGCCTCGCCAAACGGTCACGGGCTCGAGTGGAGGGCTGCTCGGCTCGGCTCGGATGCGGGGGCCTCGGTGTCCATCGGCACAGTTGTGGGTGCCGGTGAATCGAGAGCGTCTGGCCGGGTCGGCCGCCTCCTCTTCGACTCCTCCTCCTCGGCCTCCACTTGCGAGTATATAACGGCCGGTGCTCGTCTTCTTCACCATACGCATGGCTCGGAGAGATGCAAGCCCCAAGGGTGCTGGTATGCCGATCCTCTCCATCCCTCGAAGTGCCTCGGACAACCCCATGCCACGAACGAGTCGGGTAGTGTATACTCCTGAAAAGATCACACCGACCCGCACGTAATGGCTTTGATGGCGGAGGTAATCCGCCACAACAAAGCCTAAATGCATGGGGATGTTCTGGACCATGGTGTATAGGTAAAGCAAGTCGAGGCGGCTCAAAACTCCAATCTTTGTCGCCTCGTCCCGTCACGGTCCTGCTGAAAATAGAATGTATATACCGTAGGCCGGACGGGCCGAGCATGGTGGCCTTGGAAGATCCCGGCTCGTACTTGGAAGCCTTCGCATATGGTCCCGTACGCACGACTCGGAGTGAGTCCAATAGGGTAATCGACGATGAGTTGCTCGTACTCCCCCGTGTGAACATAGTCTCTGTCATATAAACCGAGAAAAACAGAGAACTGCGTGAGGCTCATGGAGTGGTGCGACCGAATAGCCTGAAGCGGATCGTGTCCTCCCTCTCAAAATCATGGCGAGCGCGGTCGAAGTCGAACGAGGACAAGACCTCCAGTGTGAGCTCACGATAAGTGGGATCACGAATAGTAAGGAGCCGGTCCCAGCCTCCCACAGCGGTAAGCTCGCGCACCTCATCGGCCAAGTCAATCTCCTCGAGTGCCTTCCAATCAATCACGCGCGCCTGTCCGAATTTGAGACGCTGTAAGCGCTCATATCGCTGCTGATGCTCAGGGACGGCGAACTCCAGTTCCTCGGGAGGAGAAGGCTCCCGAGCGGCGCGAGAGCGCTTGTGGGCGACCTTCTTGGTCCTAGGGGCCATATCTGTGAAAATCAGGGCAAGTTAGTGCAAAATTCCACTGTGCAGAAATCCACATGGGCGTGTGGATGATCCACACGCCCTTGTGGGTCATCATCCTCATCCACACGGGCGTGTGGATGGGCCACACGCCCGTGTGGATGCCCGACCATGGCCAAAAGGTCATGGTTGGGTGGTTTCCACGTCAAAAACTACCCCTAAATCGACAAACATGCATATTATGATAGTTCTCATGGAAGATTTATGCATAAAACATCAACAAATCACCAGATCTGAAATTCAAAATTCATGGCAAGAACTAGAAAAACTTGAAGCTTACCGGAGATTTTTGATGAAGAAGAGGATGGAAATCGCCGGAAAAACACCCAAGAATCCTTAAATAAGCTAAGGAGAGGCGTTAGGAACCCAAGAGGTGCGTCTCTTCGCGTGGAGGCGTCGGAAGGATAAAAGGCGCGAAGGTTTGAATGAGTGTTCAAGGCCTTCTCATCTCCTTTATAAACCACATGGGCGTGTGAGGGTCTCACACGCCCTTGTGGATGGCCACATGGGCGTGTGGATGAGCCACACGCCCTTGTGCCTTCAAAAATCGACGCCAGAACGCCACAAGGGCACTCACACGGGCGTGTGAGTGCCGGTGTGGATTAAAAACTCGAGACAGAAGGCCACAGGGGCACTCACACGGGCGTGTGAGTGCCCTTGTGGACCTGGAAAATCCACAGGGGCAGCCACACGGGCGTGTGGCTGCCCTTGTGCCTCTCTGGAAACCTGAAAAAAATAAATTTTCAGGTCTCACACGCCCATGTGGATGAGCCACATGGGCGTGTGGCTCCTCAGGAGGGCCACAGGGGCACCCACACGCCCGTGTGGGTGCCCTTGTGCCCTTCTGTTTCATGTTTTTTCAATTTTTCAGCAAGGCACAGGGGCACTCACACCCCCTTGTGCCTGCCCTTGTGGATTTTCAGCAAAACATGAAACACTTAAGCACAAGGCCAATTCCTTAACTTTAAATCTCTAAATCAATCTAGATCAAGCCACACATGTATAATTATCATGAAACACCAAGAATAAACAATAAAAACACAGCAACGACAGAATTAACGCAAAGTCGCCTACTCAAGCCAATTATTACTGCAGAATTGAAAAACTAACTATGAAAGCAATAAAATGACTTGGGTTACCTCCCAAGAAGTGCTTGTTTTACGTCATTAGCTCGACGTACCTGTTCCTCTATGGGGGCTCATGCAAGTGAAATATGTTCTTGGCAGCCTTTACCTGACAATTCAGACAATATGGTTGCGTGGGAGGCAAGTGATGAGAAATCTTATTACCACTTGAAAAGCCATCACCTTCTTCTCGTGTATGTGTATCTTTTACACTCTTTTGGTGCTTCTTGCGGTGACGCCTTGATCTAGTCAGTCTACGGAAAATCCTCTTCAGAATTCCCGGTTGTGGTTGATCCTCTATCACTCGAACCTCCTGCAGACTTGATTCATCCTTTTCAAACTCAGGCCACCCCTCATATGGGTCAGGGTAGAACGTCTCCTGCATATACTCATCGACAAGCTCATCATTAGCATCAACAAAATAACATGTGTCATCAAATTCGTGAGGATGCTTCATAGCATCTGTAAGGCGATAAGTGATCTTTTCGTCTCCAATGCGCAGCGTCAATTCGCCTCCCTCCATGTCTATCAGTGCCTTGGAGGTTCGAAGGAATGGTCTCCCCAAAATCAACGGAACTTCCACATCCTCATCGACATCAAGTACTACAAAATCCGCAGGAAAAATATATTTGTCAATCTTAATCAAAACATCTTCAATGATACCTCTAGGATGTCGAATTGAGCGATCAGCTAGCTGCAACGTCATTTGAGTTGGCCGTGGCTCTCCTAACCCCAATTTCTGGAAAAATTTGTACGGCATCACGTTGATGCTTGCTCCTGAATCAGCTAACGCTTTCTCTTGGCCTAAACCCCCAATGACACATGAGATGATGAAACTCCCAGGATCTTTCTTCTTGCTTGGGAGGTTCTTTTGGAGTATTGCTGAACAACTCCCATCCAATATCACAGCTGCACTTTCTTCAATTTTCCTTTTGTTAGTCAAAAGATCTTTCAAAAATTTTGCATACCTGGGCATTTGTGATAATGCATCGACAAAAGGGATGTTGATGTGCAGCTGTTTGAACAACTCCAGAAATTTCTTGTTCTGCTCCTCCGTTTGATCCTTCTTCAGCCGTGAAGGGTATGGTACTCGAGGCACATAAGCAGGAGGTGTTGCTGCAGCCTCCTTCTCTTTTTCTTGGGCCTTAGGCTGCACTTGCTCTGGTTCTTGTGCAGTCTTCTTTTCTTGCACCTTATTCTCCACCTCTCGCCCGCTTCTCAACGTGATCGCCTTCACGTGCTCTCTTGGGTTTGTCTCTGTATTGCTCGGCAGGCTTCCTTGAGGTCTATCGGCCAAGGATTTTGCTATTTGGCCCACTTGCGTCTCCAAGTTGTGCAATGACGCAGTGTGGTTGCGCAGCGTCGCCTCCACGTTCTGAAACCTGGTGTCAGTAGATTGAATAAACTTAGAAAGTACCTTTTCAAGTTCAGAAACTCTCTCTGGAATAGAACGCTGTTGTGGGAAACCCGGAGGAGCTGCTTGCTTCTGCTGGCCCTGATTGCTCCATGAGAAGTTCGGATGGTTCCTCCATCCCTGATTGTAGGTATTTGAATAAGGGTTCCCTTGTCCCCTCACTGGATTTCCAACAAAATCCACTTGCTCCATTGGTGCCGACACCCCCACCGAGATAGGACAATGCCAGAGCTATGCCCACCTCCACAACTATCGCAAGTGCCGATGGCAGCTACTCTTGAAGTTGTAATGGTGTCTAGCTTCTTGCTTAGTGCTTCAACTTGGGCCGCTAGTGATGTAACGGCATCAACATCATGTATTCATGCAACCTTCTTCTTCTCCCTCGAGCTCCATTGGCAACCGTTGAGAGCCATGTCTTCAATGAGTCTGTCTTGCATCTTCCGGGGTCTTGTTACCCATAGTCCCACCTGCGGCCGCATCTAGGAGTTGCCTAGTGCTTGGATTCAGCCCATTATAGAACGTGTGTATAATCATCCAATCCGGGAATCCATGTTGGGGACATCGCCGCAGAAGGTTCTTGAACCTTTCCCATGTCTCGAATAGAGACTCCAACTCATTCCGAAAGAAGGAAGAGATCTCATTGCGGAGCTTCGCTGATTTCCCGGGAGGGAAATATCGTGCAAGAAAGGCTTCCACCATCTCGTCCCAAGTGGTGATGGACGCTCTTGGCAATGATTGGAGCCATTGTTTGGCTCGTCCCTTCAATGAGAATGGGAAGGTCCTCAATCGAATCGCATCATCCGATACCCCGTTGATCTTGAGCATATCACAAACCTCCAAGAAGTTTTCAACATGGGAATTGGGGTCTTCATCGAGCAGCCCATTAAGCTGCGCGGACTGCTGAACCATCCGGATGAATGCCGGCTTCAGCTCAAAATTGTTAGCCGCGATGGGCGGTCTAACAATGCTCGGCTTGTGTTCCTCGGGCTGAAGGTTTCGCAAAATCAGCAAGTGTCCTTGGTTCATCTTCGTGGTCCGCCATGGTCGCAGATCCTTCGGCTTCAACTTCAACTTGCTGTTCTTGAACAACTTCGGACTCCTTGCTTCTCTTGTGAAGTCTTCGCTCAATTTCGGGGTCTCCTTCAACTAATGTCGATGGGTTCCCTCTGGTCATAAGTTGGAGCTGCAATCAAATAAACAAAAGAAAATGAGAACAATGAAAGTAGAGAAGATGGAGTAGAAAAACAAGTAAAAATAAATGAATGGCTAAAGTAACAAAATACTAGCGTTCCTAATATCCTCGTTACCCGGCAACGGCGCCAAAAACTTGATGCGTCTCCGCAACAACACAACAGGGTGATGTGTGTCAACCCCTTGCGTTACCGCAAGTGCACGAGTCGTCAAGTAATAAAAGTGGACCCAAAGGGTCGGGTTGTCGAACCACGGGGAACGAAGTACTAGTAATAGCCCCTCTTTTGTTATCTAGCCTAATGAATGTAGTGTTTGATGATCTAATGGCCAACACTAAGAGTGTCACCACAAGTGCGCAGGAAATAAAAGGAAAAGAGTTCTCAATCAATAAAAGTGAGGTATCCGGACAATGCTCCCCCTAGGATTCGGGTGTTGGATGTAGATTACAAGTGTTTCTAAACGAAGACAATGAGTCGTGGGTATCCAAAGGTATAACGGCCCCTGCCTCCAGGTCACCGATAACTAGTCCCCTACGAGGTCCCGGCGGAGAATTCTCTCGACGCCTCACACCACATATGACTGCTTAAAACTCTAGGGATCCCAAAGATATGACCAATTCCTAAAAGTAGATCTAACCCTGCCTCCAGGTGGAAGATCCCTAACCCCCTACGAGGTCTTGGCGGAGAATTCTCTCGACGCCTCACACCACATATGGTTGCTTGACACTTAGGGAATATGGAGATAGGAAATATCTGTCGGAAGGGAAAGGGGACACTCCGCTATCTCACGGCTCACCCTCTCAACCCTCTTTACTCTTGGTAATTCTAAACCTAGCGGTGATCTCTCTCTTCACTAGATTGAATAAAACATGCAAGGCAATTAATAATGAAATCAAAAGCACAAACAAGCATTAAGAACTCAAGAGTAAAACTCAATCTGATAAATTCGAATAGAAACACAATGTAAATCTAATGAAAATAAGAATCCTAGGGTTTACATGTCCGAATACCCTCTAGGGGTTTAGCTCTCCATGGAGCGAGTCACAAAACAAATAATAAATTCAGAAATAAGTTCCAAAGACATAAAGAATAACCCCCTTGAATCCGTGATGATAGTCTTGATGGGTAGTTTCCACTTCTGGATTGAATCCACTCCGAAGCTAGGTTGCCGATGGCTTCCTTGACGCTATGACGGAGGAGGAATCGATCCAAGTTGGTGAGGAAAGCTTTCCAAAGCCGCAAAGAACTCCTTCCAAGCCCTAGCCGCCTTGTCTCTCGAAAGTGGCCAAAAAGATCCCTAAAAATTATCACAAGGCGGCTTTTATAATTTGAATTCGGGGCTTTACGCGGGCATCCACACGGGCATCGTGTGAAGTACTCTGCTACAGTACTTTTGCTACAGTGAATGCTGCGGTGCTTTTTTCCCCGAAGTCTTCCTTGGAGTCCACACGGTCGGGCACACGCTCGTGTGGTAGGGTGTGTGGATTTCTATGCTTTGAAATCCTCAAGAACCTTCTTCTGCTTTGTACGGAAGCTGGGACATGGGCGTACTACTGCCTTTGTGCCCTTTCGGTTTGTGTAATGACTTGTACTCCTCCGAAAGTTGGCAACACCCCCATGCATATGAACACAGCTTCTGATTGTGGTCTTGAAACGTGTCATCACACCCTATCTTTGCTTCTTCCTGTATGTCATGTCTCCAAAGCCCTGTTTGCACAAAAGAACACAAAACACACCTTGTTAATGCTAAAATCTGATAGAAGTGATGCTCAATGCATATAAACTGATATTATAAAATATATATAATCAAGCACTTATCAAACTCCCCCACACTTAAGCTTTTGCTTGTCCTCAAGCAAACTACACATTCATTACAAGGAAAGAAAGGATAAGTGCTTGGCCTCAGGTTCACTAGAAAGTATGAGAGTATGATTCTATAACAAAAGGGGAAAACTATTTAACACCAAACAGCTCAGTCAATGCTCTAGAAAACAATCCAATGACAGGAAAGAAAAAGAAATCCGAAAGCGTGTGTGTGTGGAAAAACTCATCTCAATTCGACTCTATGTCCACTACTTACAGTTTTTATTGCTCGAGACTCATATAATAGCAAAAAGAATGGTAGTAGCTGCACACAATCTCCAAGGTAGCCCTTTCTCAGGCGGCCTCCCGAGTGGCTTTCACACTTTAGAGATGGTAGCTCTTTCTACCGAGGGTGCTAGCTTTCACATATCCCTTGTGATAGCTCTTTCTCTCATTAGGGCATAACTAGTATTCGACTTATGAGAGTAGCTGCATACAATCAAAGGTAGTAGCTCTTTTCACCCCCTATATACACGAAATAATTCACAATTGCTAAGCTATATAAATATCTATATTTTTTTTTTTCTTTTCTTTTTCTTCTTTTTTTTTTTTTTTCGAATAAAACAACTACTAACAAGTCTCAAAAACATTAAACTAGAGCTTCTATAGGTCTAATGAGTGAGTAGAGTGTATAAATGGCAATCGGACAAAACTTTCTCAAAAAATTGGATGACAACTAGAGCATGATGAAATCTAGTGTTGAAGCTCTCCTATAGTCTAGAATCTAACTCTTAACCTTAAAGTGAACCTTCATAGGTTGCATGAGCATATATAATGAAAACAGACAATAAAGTGGTGTATAAAGTGATCCCTCCCCCACACTTAAGATGTACATTGTCCCCAATGTACACATGCAAGCACAATAAAATTATAAATTCTGAAAACAAAGCATGTGAGGGTGTGCAAAAATCAAAATAATACTCCCCTGAATTCCAAGTGAAATAGTTGGTGGAATCTCGTACAAGGGTGTGTTTGGCTCAACGGTCATTTGGAGGTGAAACGGCCGTGTGACCTAGTCCCACTGCTCTTGCCCCGATCAGCTTGTTGTTGCATTTCGAAGGCAGCCAAGGGTCACATTTAGGCGTCACGTATTGACAACAACCCCGCCATTTCAACGGCGGGTCTGGCATGGTGCCATCATCCTTGAAAGACTCATGAGTATGGCGAATACCACTATCGGCGATACCGATAATAACACCTTCGCCTTCATTTGAACTCCACCAAAGACTGTTCCATTGGTTCAAGCCAAGAAAGTCTGGAGCATGAGTAGTGCCAAGCCTACCTTTTTGGTCTTCTAGAGCTAGCAGAAACCTGGCCATTTTCTTCATCGCATGTAATTCTTCCATGGTGAGTTTTGCCGCGAAGCCACTAATAACATAGCGGTACGAATAGAGGAGCCGTGGCTCGCCGGAGTCCAGAGTAGTGTTTGGCAAAAATAACTCATACCATTTTTGTTGTTGCTCTTCTCCATGAAGCTCTACATTGTCATTAGGTGGATCGACATGAACAATGTAGGTTTTGAAAAGAGTGAAATTGTCACCTATAGGAAGGAGGTGGCCATCATGATCATCAATCACACAGTTTACAATGGAAGAGGAGGAGAAGAAGAAGATGATGATGAATGATAGCAATACATGGAAAGGAAGAGACATGCTGAGTATTGAAGAACGTGTGAGGAGATGAGCTGATATTTGTACTGTTTTTTGTTTTCTTGACTTTGGATGTTTCATTACTGAAATGGACTTGTGAGGATGATAGAAAGTAACGTGGATATCCATGCAATAATTGCAGTTTAATAATCACATTTGTGCACATGATCTATGTTGTTTACATGTTGGAATCCAAGAATTTGGTTTTTTGATGCTTTTCTTGTGGGGGTGGGGAAGTCAAGAATTAGTACTCTGCTTGCTCATGAAAGCAACATGTATCATAATGGGATTTACTAAAATTGAGATATGGAAACAAAATGAAGGGTACGAGTATGGGTTTCATGTTCAATCTAAAAAAAAAAAAATCTTCCTATTTTTTTTAACTTATAGTGCTAAATTATTTTTTCACGTATTTATTTGTATGTACATATATACTCCAATGATGTAATATTTGCTTGTGTTCAAATGCAAACTATTATGTTTAGCATAAATTTGAAAGAAAGAGAGATCATAAGAGTATATGAAGATAATTATAGTTTTTCGTAAAGAAATCTTTTTAATTTCCCCCTTTTCCTTCCCAAAATAGCAATTTAGAAGTCATTTGATGTAGTAAAAGAATGTACATTTCTATGAAATAGATAAGAAGTGAGAGTTTTTCAATCTTGTTTTTTTTAGTTCAACGTTAAGTCCATATATATATATATTTGTATTAAGACTTGGAGGTCCTTTTGACATTTAATACCTCTAAAATCTTTGGATATGTCACACTGCTTTTTTAAATTTTAGTAATATCTCCTATTATTTTTTTATTAACAAATATTCTAATAAATTAGGAAGAAGATATAGTTATTAATCTCATTCTTTTCAACAAACCACCGTAATTAGTACATTGTTGTATTTACCTGTCTCTTGACAACCCTTTTAAGGATGTCGCTTATTATTTTTGTCAAAAAAATAACTGAAAAGTTAGAGAGAGGTCCCACTTAGGGTATATATTTATAATTAAGAGTATTCCCCATTAAGGAGGGGTTCATTTATGTGAAGGTGAGTGTAGTGAATTGAAGTAGATTGATTTTCCTGACTTCCAATGTTTATTTTTGTTGGAAATCGGAGAGGAAGAAATCTTTGGGATGGAAGTGACTGAGGCGTGCGAAGGCACTGACCTTAAGAACAATTTCGCCTCCTTATTTCAGTGCACAGGACGCAGGCGTCGTTCTCCCAGGATACAACAGTCGGATCCTCTGATCGCGCACAAGAGAAGATGATGTCTATGTCTCTTACAAACGGGATTTAGGGTTCTTTTAAACGGCAATGGCGGACTGACGCGAAAGAAAGGACATGACGGATGGCTGGCAGGCGCGAAGGGTGATGGACAGGCGCGAGGACACGACGGGAAGGGAACCGTTCATCCGAAGCTTCGGCGAACTCGAACTGGCGCAAAAACCCTAACTAGATGAAAGGGCAAAAAGGTAAAACAACTGTGTGACTGGTGGTCCAATAAATCTGGTGCATTCGTGTCCGCACCATGCGCCTACGTGAGTTCAGAATTTCCAAGCTAAATTTCGGATCGAAACCCTGAAATTTGCACCCCCCCTGCACCTGCGCGCGTAAGAGAGCATGACCCCAAGACAATAGTTGTAGGCTTAGGAATAGTGTCATATATAAGGTGACTAAAAGTTTTCTCAATAGGCAATGTGGTACTAAAGTTATTTGGAATGTTTTGAAAGATGAAGGGCTATATTTATGGGCCTCCAACAATTTTCACTTCCACACATTTTGTATAAGAGTTACTTAAAAAAAAAAAAAATTCTATGAGCCCCATATAAAATCTCAGTTCACCCACCTTCATAGCCATCCTAATTAAAAGTCCATCTTTGCCTCCTGAAGTTGAGGGAACTCAGTTCTCTGACTAGCCTAATATCTCCTGCAAAATGGAGATCTTGATTGACAAAATCTTTTGTTAATTTCCCCCTCGGTTTCCCTACCGAAGTGATGTAAAGAAGAAATAAAGATATTGGCATCAAGCAACCATGGACTAAACGAGTAATGATGCAAAGAGAAATTGATTAAGCTAAAATTTATGTAAGTTAATTGTACAGAGTCAATGGAAAGCCCCTTTCATCAGGCAAAAGTTTCAATATGTTATGGATGGAACCATTTATGTCCTTAAATATCTGAACTATAATATACCATTTAAATTCATTGTCTATTTAAGTTTTAATATGTTAAAGAATGGAATGATCTAAACGTAAATTTTTTTTAAGAAAAATGGATGAATCCTGACTAAGGTGTGGGATTCGTGGAGGTGATCCCTCGACATTCAATGCTAGAAATTGGAGATCTTCTCACGAAAGCTATTATTTGGAATGTTTGGATTGAATGAAATGCTGGCATTTTATATCCAAATTTTTCTCTCTGACTTCTATTATTTAGAAGATTAACAATTTAATATTATTGTGGAAACACTAAAGACACAGGTTAACATTGCTGTAGGAAATTCTTTGCAAATTTAGGGGTCATTTATGATCTGTCTTTGTAACGCAATCTACTCCTAGTGCACTACGCTTTATGTGTTTGTTAGTTCCTTTTGTTCTCTTATTTGTTTTTTTTCAATGAATATGATTTATCCATTTTTTTTAAAAAAATGAATAAACTATTAATTTATTAAATTAAAAATAACCCCCAGTAAAAGGTGGAAGTTTAGTTCATTTTCTTACTACTTTTCTATGCGATTGTAGAAAAGCAAAATATTGTTTATTTTTAACAATTGTTTTCTAATATAAAGTTGGGAGTTGTTTGTAATTTTGTTTATATACTTTTTCCTAACACCATTTTGTGTATATAAACAATCAACCAAAATGTATTTGTACCATTGTGCTTGATATGCCATTGTTTGATACCGATGTAATCGAATCTTTAGTTGTACAGGTTTGGAGTCTACAACACTAGCCAAACCCTTTATGATGAGAATGCCTTTAAGGTCCTTGCCTGTAACATTATAGTCCTATGCAACCTTAGGGATTTGGTCTGATTCCCCTGTACACATCTTTGGTTGCTCTCTCCTTGATGGCATTGCACAATGACATTCACAATGCAATTGCTGCATTAGTCTATAGCATTTCTTACAAAATGCTCTGCTTTATTATCCATGCATCATATTTCTATCAACAGATTCTCTGAAATGCTATAAAATGTTCCAGATATATAGAGTTTAGTCAATTAGAAAACTCCTTCCGAGTTTGTTTCTGTTAGAGAATGATTTTCATGCTTGTTATTGATCATGTTACATATAGGGAAAAAAGATACTATATATGTACAAATATACATGTATAACGTATAACTATATGTATATATGTATAACTGTATGTATAACGTATAACGTATAACTATATGTATATATATGGCTTGAGTTTGGATAACATAAAGAGATCCTGATCACGTGTCTGCGCCTTGGTGAAAAAATCAGCCACCTAGACCTCTGTGGGAAGATAGTGAAGGAATACAAACTGGGCGCACACATGACATCGGGTAAAGTGAGCATCCACACCAACGTATTTGGTCAGCTCATGCTTGACAGGATCAGCAGCAATCTGAAGAGCACCAGTACTATCACAGTGAAGAGGAGTGGGAGCAGAAATTGATACACCAAAATCCTGGAGGATAGAACGAAGCCAGAGTACCTCATGGACAGTAAGTATAAGCCATACCATGAACCTCAGCCTCAGCAATGGACTTGGCAACAGTCGCCTGTTTCTTGGTCTTCCAAACAACAAGAGAAGGCCCAAGAAATACACAGTAATCAGTAACAGAGACATGATCATTAGGAGAACTGGCCCAAGTAGCATCAGAATATGTCTGTAGCTGAAGAGTGGATAGTCGAGGATAGAACAAAACACGAGATGTAGTTCTACGAAGATATCACAGTACTTGGAAAAGATGAGCATAATGAACAGAAGTATGGGCCACAACAAACTGACTGAGAATGTGAACGGCGTGGGAAATGTCAGGATGAGTGACAGCTAAGTAAACTAGACTGCTAACCAGATGTTGATAGCGCGATGGATCAGATAGAGGAATACCATCAGAAGCTCGGAGCTATAGATGGAGCTCCATCGTTGTGGCAACTGTACGGGTATGAGTCAGACCAGTTCGAGCAACTAGATCAAAAATGTAGCGTTGCTAAGAGAGACGATAACCATCAGGATGGGAAGTGATTTCATTACCCAGGAAGTAATGAAGCGGACCCAAATCGGTCATCATGTCACATAGTTTCTGCTTCATAAAGGTAATGTGAACAGAGTCATCCCTAGTAAAGATCATGTTATCCACATACAGAAGAAGAATGTTATGGCCTCTAGAGGAGATATGAACGAATACTACTGGATCATAAACCGCTCAAACCAAGCCCGTGGAGCTTGTTTGAGACCATAAAGAGCACGACGTAGAAGACAAATAGACCCCGGAGGCACCTAAGGACCAGGAGGAGGAGTCATGTAGACCTCCTCCTTCAAGTCCCCGTAAAGAAACGCGTTTTTCACATCAAGCTGATGAAGGGTCCACCCACGAACAGCAGCAACAACAATCAAAGTGCGGCCAGTGTGCATATGGGCTACTGGAGCAAAGGTCTCCTCGTAGTCGCGACCAAACTCCTGTTGAAAACCACAAGCAACCAAACGAGCTTTATAGCGCTCAAGAGACACATTAGAACGGGTCTACACCCGGTAGATCCAACGACAAGTGATGGGACCAGCATGAGAAGGATGAAGAACTAGATCCCATGTGTGAGTCCGAGACAAGGCATCAAGCTCCTTTGTTATGGTATTCCGCCACTCAGGTGACTGAACTGCCTCCCTGTAGGTTCCTGGCTCAAGAACATTTGAAACACTGGAGCTAGTAGAGGCGTAATGGTAAGGAGGATGTAAAGAGGAGCGATCACGTAAAGAGTAAGTATGAGATGCCTCACAGGCGGAATCAATAGTAGGAGAGGCGTCAGAGAAGACCGACCGAGGTGAAGATGCTACAGGTTTCCGATGGTGATAAGAAAAACAGATAGGTGAATGAACATGAGGAAGCAAGGAAGAATCAATAAATAAGGAAGGAGATGGGAGAAGAGAAAAATAAGAGAGATGCTCTGGAGAGGGAGCTAGTAAGGTGGAAGAAGAAGATACTGAAGGAGCATTTTCAGTAGAAGGAGGAAAAAAAAGACAGAGGGACTGTGGGAGAGGGAGATACAATGGAAGGAGGAGAAGCATAGAAAGGTGTGGACTCATCAAAGGTGATACCGCGAGAGTTGCGAATAGGACGAGTAATGGTATCATATTAATAATAGCCTTTATGCTTAAGACTATAACCCAGGAAGACACAAGAAACAGACTGGGCAGTGAGCTTTATCCTCCTTCAAGGTGAGAGCAGGATAAAACAACAATAACTAAATACACGAAGATGATCATAGCGAGGAGGTGTGCCATATAGACACTCACCTGGGCTACGATTTTGAAGGTGAGAAGAGGGTTGTACGTTAATAAGATAATAACAATATCAACAGTGTTTTCCTAGAAATGAGGAGGTAGAAAGACACCAAGCAGTAGAACACGGGCCGTCTCTAAGATGTGACGATGCTTACATTTAGCGACCCCATTCTGAGGGTGAGCCCGAAAACAAGATAACTGAGGCAGAGTCCCCTCGTAGGATAAAAAGGAACAAAAGGCCTGAGAAGTGTATTCACCGCCAGAGTCAGGCTGAAAGGTCAGGATAGAGGTAGAGAACTGGGTGTGCACCATAGTAGTGAAGGAGCTATAGATAGCAATAACTGACTACGATGATGTATAAGATAAAACCAGGTGAAGCGAGTGTAGTCATCAATAAAAATAACATAATAGTGATTCCCCCTTTTAGATATAAAAAGTGCAAGACCCCAAACATCAGAACGAACAAGCTCAAAAAGAACTATAGTTTGAGATACACTTAAAGGATAGGGACGCTGTAGCTGATTACCGAACTTATAGCCAAAACAAACAATTTTAGGAGGAGAGACAACTCCTAAGACGCCATGATGAACAAGGGAGGACATACGTGAAGGACATAAATAACAAAGATGATGATGCCACATATGATGAGAGAGAATAGCTGTATTACAGTGAGATATGTGACTTACTGAAGAGGGAAGATGAAGAGAATGCAACTCAAAAACTCCACTATGATGGCGGCCAACTCCAACCACGAACCCATTGTGATCCTACACACTACACGAGTTACAGTAAAAAATAATCTAACAATCATAATCAGTAATCTAACTAACATATATAAGGTTCACGGATAGGTGAGGAACATGGGAGACAGAAGGTACGAAAAAAGTACTAGAGGAGAGATGACTTGTAGAAGAAACAAAAAGGAGTGTACCATCAGCAATACAAATACGGGTGACAAGAGAGGGTGGACAGGGATGATAAAGATGAGATGCATCATGAGTCATGTGAAAAGAAGCACCAGAGTCTGTGAAGAGGTGCCAGTGGTACGAGCACGCGAGAGTCCACGCTGTTTCTTCCGATAGTCACATGCGACGTAGCCCACAATGCTACAGTAGTGACAAGTCACGGTCCCTTTCTAGCGTGGGGTGGCGGAGGAGAAATAGGGGGAGATGGCTGATGACAAGTAGGCGAAGACACCGAAGATGCATGAGCAAAGTGAGAGGTAGCATGGGCACTGCCCCCGTTGTGAAGGAAATCCGAAGACGAGTCTCCTTAGCACAAACAAATGCGAAAGCCTCATCTAAAGAGTATGCAGAGGGAGCGTGAAGAAGCTAGGCCCAAGTCAACTCGAACTCAGGGTGAAGACACATGATGAATTCATACATACAAAGTGTCTCATCATGATGACGGCGATGAGCACACGACTCAGAATAGGTGAGAAACTGAGTAGTATGAGCAGTGCAGTGAGGAGGTGTGAAAGCGTCAATCTGGGGCCAAAGCCCATAATACCTAATGTAGAACTGATCAACGATAAGTATAGTTGCGCCTAACTGGAGCCACAATAGTGACATTCCATATACTCCTACATGTCTCGAGCTGTCGGAAGATCCACTATTTGGGTAAGGATTTCAAAATTGACAGTTTGATATATAACCATTTTGGCCGTAGAGTCATCGGAGATCTACTTCTCCAATTTCTGTACAAATGCCTGGAGAAGAGTAGAGGTCTCTAAGGAGGAGCCTGTAGTATAAGATAGATAAGTAGCAACGGGAGCAATTGAGGTGCCATCAACATGTCTAAGAACACGGATGCCGTCGAGAATCCACTTGACAGTGAGCCACCAGAGAATTTAATTGGTGCCGTTAAGAACCACATCAGAATATTGGATGTTTCGGTGGCAAACCTTCGGGAGCACCCCACTGAAGCCATAAACATCCATGTATATATATATAAATATATATATTAATCAGACAGCCAACAAAACAAATTAAAAAAGTCACGGGTTGGCCATCAATCAATTAAAAGTAATTGAAAGGAAGTCACAGGCTCCGATTGTGTTGGAACTTGCACCAATGGATGGATGTCCGATTGACGAGGACATGTTGAGGTTCGGAGATGAGCCGTTGATGGAGGTGGAGCACAGGTCGAGGTCTCGTTGGAGTGCGAATCCGGAGGCACTTGTCATCGTCGGCGGTGAAGTGCATTCAAGGTTTTCTCTGTCTCCGGGAATGTCCAGTGATCTCTTGTAATTAAACCAAATTTTTGTGAAAGGATGAAGATCGAGAGCTCAGGTCGAGTCTCCTTGGCGCTGTGGACTGCAGTTCTTGTTTCTGCTGTTCGTAGCCTGAAGATCGGGAGCTCGACGGAGATCGGCGGAGGAGGAGGAGAAGGAGGAGCAAGGACGTACTTTGTAAAGAAGAAGAGCCGACGGAGGAGATTGAGAAGGCCAGTGGGTGCTGCTAGAAAGCAGTGCCGAGAAGAGAAAGAAGAGAAATGGGGACGGCGGTGACAATGATGGCCGAAGAGATGGTCGGAAAGTAGGTCAGAGGAATCTTGAGCTCTGATACCATGTTAGAGAATGATCCTCATGCTTGTTATTGATCATGAATAGTTTACATATATGGAGAAAAATACTATATATGTACAAATGTACATATATAACGTATAAGTATATGTATATACATCTAACAGTTTCTATATGGATCATTCCTTATTGATGTGAATATCATTTCATTATATGTATAGCGTGCTTTTTTTTTTCTCTTGTGAGTTCTTGAGCCCTTTTTGCCATTGATTTGATTTGTTTGGATGGTATTCTTTTTTCTTTATTTTCTTATATATGTGAACAAACCACTTTTTGGATTCTCTTTTTGATTGTTCATCAAAGTGTTTTTTTTCATATGTACTCTTTGATTATCAATTCTTCTGTTTTTCTTGGATTAAGTTTGACTTATAGTGGGATATATTGGGATTTGTAAGTTTTAATGATACTATAGTTGGGCCCAAATTTTGATTGGATTATAGAATTTTTTTTTTAATTTAAACTATGAACTTGTAATTGGTTAAATCTTTTGATTTTTTTTTTGTTGAATGTTTTCTTAAATTTTTGTCATCCACATTGAAGTTGGAAGCTACCTTCATGGAATATTTTGAGGGAATGGATTTGATTAATAGACAATGGTATTTGTTTCGTTTAGATGGTTCAATTAATTTGGATTTTAAAATTTAAAGAAAAACCTTACTACATACGAATTGTTATTGCTTTTGTTTGCCATGGAATTATTAGTATGTTTGTGGTTGTAATATAATAATTATGTTAAATGTTGTTGAAATTTATTGGGTAAATTATCTAAATGGTCACCCAACTTTTCAGGTACTATTATTTGAGTCACCAAACTTTAAAAATTTCAATTGGGTACCGAACTTTAAAATTATCCATATTTGAGTCACTGGAGCTAACTCCATTAACGGCGCTTCGACGTGGCACGCTACGTGTCACCCAGGCATACACCTCATTTGCCACGTTGAGTGCCATGTGGGAGGGGCTTTTCTTTTTAATCTTCCTTCACGCCAGCAACCTTTCCCATTTCCTTTCCATTCTCCCCCTTGTGAGCTCCGATTGCCTCCCGAAGAACCCTAATTTAAACTAACTGGATGCTTCATTTCACTAGAGTTGAAGACAATTTTCATGTTGATATTGTGAAGTTGAAGCGATCCCAACAGAGATCTGGTATCCATGATTCTCTTCCAGTCCATTCATTCGGGTTTCTGAGTTTTTCTTTTCATTTGTATCTGGGAAGTAAGTTGATTAGAAATCTTGTTTTGCAAGTGAATTTGAAGTTGCAATTTCTTTTGTAATTGGGTGTTGGATTTGGCAAGAAGTTTACTTACTCTTGTTTAACCTAGTTTGTTTTAAACTAAACAAGGTTGTTATTTATTTATTTTAAATCTCAAAGCATAAATTGTGCAGAGGTTTTCTTTATTTGATTAAGAGTACAAGTTGAACTAAAATGTGAATATAAAAGTTGGAACTTTCATATTATGCTGCAAATACAAGTAATAGAATTTTAGATTTTCTAAAACCCAACAGCATTGTATGTAGACAGACATGTTTATAAATCATACAACATTTGTGCTGAAGATATTCACATTTAACAAGCATCAATTAATTCATTTTAACATTTGCCATTTGATTGGAAATTGTAAAAGTTACATAACAAGACAATTGAACCTCTTACACAAAATGAAACTACATTTTGGACACATGGCAAATAAAACCATTGCACAAAACATTGGAGTAAAATCTGGGTACATGACAACCAATAGTCTTGCACAAGAAGTATTTACTAAATTCCTGAAATTTCAACTTTTCTGGATTTAACAAAATTACATGAAAAAAATTACATCAATTTATGTGAAGTCTGCACATTGTGAGAAAACTCCCCAGTAATATTCTTCTCATCTCCCCCCACACCTTTTTTGTTGTCCCTCAGAATTGCCATCATTCTGAGGTAGTCTTTTTTTTGTAACACATTTGTAGCTTGAGGCCTTCTTGTCATGTATCTTGAAGGCACTTGCCTAGCTTGGGGTCTTCTTGGCACTTCACATTGGTTTGCATTTGCAACTCTTGTGACAGAGCTCTGCTGTGAATAAATAACTTCACTGGAACCCTGTATTATCATGCACAAACCATGTCAAAAATAAAAACTAGCTAGAAAGTAAAAGTTTAAATCCAACTAACGCACATCAAGCATCCACTTCAAAGTCATTCCAGATGGTTGGGTTGTCATACTTGTACAAGCTTGAGTATATCCCTGAGTGAGAATAAGTTAGTATATGTGAACTCATAATAATTTTATGTTCAGGTTTTACCATTTCAGTTGTGCCCACATTAACTCCTCTTCTTGTATCTTCAACCTGCCCCTGCTGTGTGGACCCTTACGATAGCAATTTAGTTATTTTTCCCAGCTTACAAATTAGTTGCAGGAGCTAAAAAAAGATTAAAAAAACCAAGAACTCCATCTATTTCAGTGATCACATGCTCACCATTTCAGTTGTATCCCCTCTTTGTCCTTTACTTCCAATTTCAGGTTATATCTGTTGGGTGGGCTTCACTCTTTGTTCTCCACCAACATGTTCTCCAACATTATATTTTGAATTTTGTTCTAAATTTATTCCAACCGACCTTCTAACATGAAATGTGAACAATACTGTCAGCAACTACAAAATCAAATACAAGTAAATCTCCAATACTTACCATCATCTTGGGCAGCCTTTTGTTACTCTCGATCTGTCCTCTACATGTTCTAATGTTGTGCCTTGATTTTCCATATTTGTAACATGTCATTTTTACTCCTTTCCTCCCAATTTTGAATAAACTTACAGATGGTTCATCAGCTTCCCTTCGCTTGCTCTTATGTGGTCTTCCTGGAGGCCTTGTCATCATGGGAGGGAGTATAAGTTTCACATTTTCCATAGTACTCCATTGTTTTGCTCCTCTAACTGGTTGGATGAAATGTGAATATATTTCCAATTGAGTGTCCTTACGATAACAAGCATGGACATATTGCTTAGGCCTTTCTTTTGTGGAGAACATCACAACAACTACATGGTTGCATGGTATGCCAGTTAAATCCCATTTCCTACATGAACAATTCTTCAACTCCAAGTTAGCCACATGTTAGTTTGCTGGTTCACAAGATAACAAGTACTTTGGCCCACCAGTATGCCTGGCCCAGCATCTAGCTAACTCATCAATTATTTTGTCCAACTTTTTCTGGATTTTGGGGCACATGATTTCTGTATATTTCTGGGCTACTTCCCTTTTCATTGCAATCCTCTGCATCAATTTTGTCCTTATTGTCTTCATCATTGTCAACATAGGCTTCCCTCTTACCTCCAAAATTTACTTGTTAAAACACTTGCATAGGTTATTGAGCAACATGTCACATCTGCCCCATGTAGAGAAATGAGCCATAGACTAGTGGTTTGGGTCCTTACCTTCCATCCATTTATGTGCAACCTCGGATAGAGATTTCATTTCAGCCATTGCATACTCGAATTCTTTCATGTAGGTTGCTCTTGCAGCTCTCCATAAGCAATCTTTTAATGCCTTTCCCTTGGTGTTGGGTTGGGCTTTAAAGTTAGTGTATAGATGCCTCACACAGTTCCTGTGTTCAGCATTTGGCACCAACTCCAGCAAGGCATCAACTAGTCCCTGACAAAAATGCATTAAAATTTACACATTGTCACAACCAAATTAGATAAATAAAAGCAAAACTTCATTCAGCAAAGGCAAGGAAATCACCTTTTGTTTGTCTGACATAAAAGACTAATGATATGAGTTTACAATCTCCAAATCTTGTATTAGCATAATGATGAACCAGCACCATGAATCAAAGTTTTCACTCTCTACAACAGCAAAGGCAATGGGGTACATGCAATCTTTTGCATCAATCCCCACAGCCACCATTAGATGACCTCTATAGTAACCCTTCAAGAAACATGCGTCCAAGCTCACAATTGGTCTGCACCCAGCTTTGAAGCCAATCTTGCATGCTTGTAGACAGACATACATGCGCAGGAATAGTCTGGCTTCCAATAAATAGATTGTTGTTGTGCCTTCATTAGTCTATCGAAGCTCCTGCAAATAGTCATAGATCCGTGCATGCTGTTCTTTTGCATTCCTGAATACCAATTCTAGAGCTAATGTCTCGGCTCTGTAGCACTTGCGAAGTGGCACTCGCAAATTAAATTATGTTATGATATCTTGTTGCAAAGGAGTGATAGAGTAATAGTGATCAGTAGAGAACTTGAGCAAATAATGGGAAGCCATCCATCTAGAAGTCACATTCCTATTCCTCATCTAGTTCAGGCAAGTATGGTTACCAATATAGGTTTTAATCTGCCATGTGGTGTCCATTACATCTTTTTTTATTAAATGGAGACCCCACAAGACCATGGGCATTCTTTCTTGCATATAGCCTTAACTCTTCTTTTTTCATTCCTTACAAATTTCAGGTTATATTTATTCTTTCTCTCATACTGCTTGACAGCTTCTTTAAGTGATTCTCTATTAGAGAACAACATGCTTGTCTCTAATTAGGGTTTTCCATATCTGTTTGAGAGTTAAACTCTGGAAACCTTCTAGACAATGGTTTAGATGCATCATCAGAATCATGGACTGTGTAAAGAGTCTGAATTATCATAGTCTAACTCTCTATAAAGTTCAACCCCATCTACACCATCAACACTCTCAGCATGTACCACATTGCCTACCCCATAACCTACACTATGGGTCACACCACCCACATCCTTTTCTATCCCTAGGTCAACATTAATGTCAAATACTTGGTCATCATCATCCCCCATGTCATAATCACTCTCATGGAAATCAGAATCTACACTGCCATCATCAGAGTCTGTATGAGATCCTACATCTGACTCATTTATTTCATGGCTGGACCTACTATTGCTAGACATGGAATTAGAAGCATGCTCATGGTCTAAAATATTGGAGTGTACTGGCAATGTTACAAATTATAATAGCCAGTGTCACAAAAGCTAATTGAAAATAACTGTACAATTAGCATGGAAGTTGACTACTCTTGTACATGGAAAAGAATACCACATTAGGGTAACATACCATTGACACCAAGTGTAGGATTGTTACACACATAATTTAGACCTCCAGTGGATCCTTTAAAGTTCCCAGCTTTAAAGGAGACATGTTGTTTATTCTTCTATTTACACACAATGGATTTTATGCTCCAGTGGATCCTATTTACCCCTTTGATTCAATAATTTCAATTGTTAATGTAGTACTTGTTTTCTAATATTTCAGTCATGGAACGTGTAATGGATAAATCTTGGATTAATTTCAAGTCAAGAACATATGAGTGGCACATACAAGGGGTTCTTAGTTTTCTTAATTTTGCATTCAATAATGCTCAAGATGGAATAATAGTATGCCCTTGTGTAAAGTGTCAAAACACTTACTGGCAAGTTAGAAAAATGGTGTTTGACCATTTGATTTGTAATGGCTTTTTAAAAAGATATGTTCATTGGATTTTTCAAGGGAACAATTTTCTTAGTCTAGACTGGCCACTTGAACTAATTTGAATAGAGAGAATATAGGATTTCAGTATGATATGAACAATTTATTACAAGATTTGTTTCAGAATCTATCTTATCTTATGCAAATAATATGGAAGTTCATAGGGATGAATGCAATGTCGAATCTACAACAAGTTTTGAGAATCAATTGCCTGTACATTTGAGGATCATATTGATGTGAATAGAAATGAATCTAATGCTGAATTTGGAGCAAATTCTGAGAACCAACAACGAGTGAGAGGGTATTCCCATAGCAAATTTTGTCAATTACTTTAAGATGGCAAGAAGAAAGTTATACCCAAACTCTAATTATATATTCCTAGTCAGCCACTATAATGCATTTGTATCATTTGAAGTGTATAATTGATTTGAGTAACAAAAGGTTTACTATGCTATTACAATTTGGAAAAGATGTATTACCTGAAGGGAATATATTACCGAAGTCTCATAGCAAATTAAGTTAAGAAGATTATTGGTGACTTAGGCCTAAGATATGAGAAAATCCATGTTTGTCCAAATGATTGTATGTTGTTTTGGAATGAGAAAGTGAATGAAGAAGTTTGTTCAAAATGATATGATTCTTGGTGGAAGGTGAACATAATAAATAATGGGATTCTAAAACCGAAGATTCCTATGGTAAGATGAAGAAAAAAGTTCAAAAATTTTGGGATTGTTTCCTTTAATACCGACAATGGTTTATTCATGTCTTCAAAGATATCATTGCATCTTCAACTTGGCATCTTCAGAAGGCCCGTTGTGATGCTATATTTAGAGCTTTGGTTCCAAATTGGGTATCTATATCTTGTAAAGCTTTTACTCAAGCTAATGATTTCATTCAAACTCAAGGAAATCAGTATGATAAATGTCTCATTCTAAATAACTTTCAAACAGGAGCTTCACTTCTCTTTGTTTCCAAGACTTGGAGTTCTGATAGGTAGTTAAGTGGGATTGGTTTCTTTTTATCAGATTCTAATAGTTTCATATGTTTTGCAGGATGCCAACCCATTCAAGCCGCTACAGACATGATTGCCAAACTTCAAGCTCTCACAGTTACGATTGCAGTCTCTATGGACCGTCAAGTCAATGTTCAGCATATTCTTCTCGATAATGCAGATTTTATCAATATTATGAGGAGGAACACAGTCATATGGGACTGGAGAATTCATCAGAAAATTCCAGCTTTAAAGCAGCTTCTGCATGATATTGGAAACCCTAAAATTCATCTCATCCCCAGGCCATGGAATCAACCTGCAGCTAGTCTAGCCAAGTATAGCACAAACCTCCATGGTTTGAGCTTATTTCATCAGGGCCAAGATTTGCCTCGATGGTTGATGAGGACTTTCTCTAGCTTTGGTTTTTCTTAGCTTCTCAGATTTTTTGCTTTGCTTTTGTTGTTCTTTGAAACTTGGAACTCTTATCTTGTCTTTGTAATCTTTAAGTTCTTTTGATAAAATAGCCCTCAGGGTTTTTATTTTTTTTTAAAAAAAAAAAGATATTTCCTCTCATGAATGGCATGATGAAGGTCGTATTAAAGATGGGCTATTAAGGCATGCTGCTGTTCATTTAGCTTTAGCTTCTGATGGATTAAATCCATTCGAAACCATGAATTTCACACATAGCACTTGGCCGATTATTCTAATACCTTACAATTTGCCACCATGGTTATGTATGACGCAACATGATTTTATTTTATGATCAATTATTCTTGGTCCATAGGCTTCAGGTAACAAAGTTGGTGTCTATATCCAACCTTTGATGCAAGAATTGAAGCAGTTATGGGAGGTTGGAGTAGAAACTTTTGATGCCTCTATTAATAAAAAATTTTAGTTCTGTGCATTATTAATGTGGCCAATATTTGACTTTCCAATATATGCAAACTTATCTGGGTGGAGAACTAAAGGGAAGGACACTAAACAAGTTAAAGCAACTTAACAATTAACTGAAGCAATCCAGCATGCTAAAGTTACTCACAATTAGAAAATGAAGAAGATATTGAACCCGTTGAAACTACGAGTTAAAAAGAATCATTCAATACTATTCTTGTTGTTTATTTAATTATTTGCTCTCCTTTTTCTTGTTACAAATACTTATCATTATTTAAACAGATATCCCTCACCCACAAAAAGAGTGAGGATCATACAATAGTGCCTAATGTATGGGAATTGGAAGAATGAGAACAAATCATTGTAAAATTAAATACTCAAGGTATGGCTATAGGTAACAAAGGTTCAACTCAAGACGCATGTGGGCGTTCATTAGGCAATTGGAATTCAATAACAACATTAAAGGCCACATGGTAAGTGGAAGCTCTGAAGCTCCCTTCACTTAAGCCTTTTCTCATTTTAGCTCTTTCCCCACTTGCAATGGCGAGTGGGGGTGGAGACCGGATGGTCCAAACGCTTCGTAACTCCTCGATAGAGGGACGGCAAGCTAGACTTGCCATCCAACAGAATAAGTCCTGGGCTCAAGTAGTTGCTGGAGAATCGTTAGACAAAGTTTTTGGTAATGACATGGTCAACACCAAAGCAAATTTCGAAAGACTGAAAACATTCCGACATATGAGGTTCAAGCCGGACAGAGAGTTTCATCAAAGAACTCAGGACAGAATGCAAGGATCGTTGTATGACAAATTTCTGGGAAAAGCTCTGCCCTTAGACCAAGTTCGAACAGTCTTGGGGAGGCTTTGGAAAGAGATCGGGAAATTTACCATCACTGACATGGCCAATGGTTTCTATTATATTCGATGCCAAACTGCTGAAATGGCCGATAAACTCATCTGGGAAGGACCTTGGATAGCAAATGGTATGGTTTTGCAGCTGATTCCTTGGAGACCTAATTTTGAACCAACTTTTGAAAAGCTCGACAATGCTACAGTTTGGGTCCAATTCCATCACCTACCGATGGAATACTGGGATAAGGAAGTGCTGGAAAACCTGGGATCCACTCTTGGTCGGGTGTTGAGGATCGATGATCATACCAGGAATGTTCATGGGAACTATTTGAACGTGGGCCGAGCCAAGTATGCTAGGCCCTGCATTGAGATTGATTTGTCCCAACCTTTGCAAAGAGGGATCTGGATAGGTGAAAGAGAGGACGAGACAATCGTGGCGATCCTTTATGAAAGGATTCCTTCATTTTGTTTCAAATGCGGAAGAGTTGGTCATACTGTTAATAATTGTCTTTTTGGATGCAATGCAGGGGAAGACTCATGCGTAAAAAATTTACAGGCAAAGCAAAGGCTAAACAGGGGAGGCTAATATGCAAATTGATGCCGATCCATTTGAGCAAAGGAAAGAGGATGGATCCCAAAAGACTATGATCCCAACGTCTTTCCTAGAATCCGATGATGGATTTGGCACCTGGCTGGTTGTTGGTCCTCGTCGTGGCTGGGGAGGAGGGCAAAAATCAACCTCGGGTGGCCGGGGACATGGAAACACGTCAAAGCTTCCTGGCCATGACGTAGCGATCGCTGAGAATGGGAGTGGTCCACGTGGAGGTCATCCGAGCCAAAGGGATGGGGGAGTGATGATTCCTCGGGATGGTGAGCGAGCTCATCCCAAGGATAGTCGGTCTTTAATGGTTGTGAAGGAAACGGGTGTAAGGCTTCCAAACCCTAATCTTGTGCAAGGAAACAGGTTGCCGTCCCATATCAACGGACCCCTACCCATAGAGAAGGCTACCGTTGTGGAAGACCAAACGGATAAAGGACAGCTAGAGGGGACAGAGAGGTCTACAAGATCTCAGAGTGCGCATCTTGTTCCGTGTCTCATCACCTCTCTAAACAGAGAGGGTGAAAGTTCCAGAGGCAAGGAGCACGTGATGGATGCTCATGATCGATTAATAGCAAGGGTCTCGGGTGCTCTCAATTCCTCGATGGGTAAAGAATACGAGGAGTTGGAACCGATGGATGCAGTTTCTTAGGGGGAAATTTCATATCATGAAATTTTCGTCGACGATATGCCACTTGTGCAGGTACAGAAGGATGCCAAGCTAGAAGCCTTGGCGAGACGAGCAAAGATGAAGACTACGGTTTGTCCTAAGAAAGGGCGAACGGAGGGTCATGATGAAGCTGGTTGACTTAGATATCTTGCTGCTTTAGTGATTCCAATTTGGTTTTCTTAACCCCTTTATTTTTTCTTCAACTTTTATTTTATTTATTTTATGACTATTGATTTTACAAAAATACTTTGTTGGAACTGCAGAGGGACTCGAAGTTCAGATAAAGTAAATCATGTTAGAAATCTCATGAAGTCCTTCAATCCTCTTATTGTTTGCTTGGTGGAGACTAGAGCCGATTTGAATCGTTCAACTCAATTTTGCAGAAAATTCACTAAGTGGTGGGATTGGGCTGCAATTCCTGCAAATGGTCGATCAGGTGGTATCATTGTGCTTTGGAAAATGGAGCTCGGCAAAGTTACTCCTCTGGCTAATACCAGGTTTTCTCTGCATTTAATCATTTTTGAGAATTTTTCTTGAGACTGGATTCTTTCTACTGTTTACAATTCTCAACACCATCAAATCCAGCAATTAGTTTGGCATAATTTGTCTGCTATTACTATGCTTAACCTGCCTTGGCTTCTTCTTGGAGACTTTAATGCTATCTTAAACCAGGATGAGCATAAGGGTGGCAATTTTGATCATTATAGGATTAAATCTATATACTTTGCCGATTTTGTCTCTCAGAACAAGTTGCTTGATCTAGGTTTTCATGGCAGTCCTTATACCTGGTGTAATAATCAGAGAGGTCTCACTAAAAGATGGGCTCGGTTAGACAGGTGTTTAGCCAATAGTGCTTACTTGTCAAAGTTTGAGTCTTACTATAATAAGCATCTCCCTAGAACAGTGTCAGATCATTCTCCGATGTTCATATCTTGCAAATTTTATGTGGGGGGCAATAGGAAAAAGCCTTTTCGGTTTGATAATTATTGGCTTGAGTACGATAGATGTCACCAAACTGTTCTTAATGCTTCTCAGGCCAGCCCCAATGGATCTCCAATGCATGCTTTTAGTCATCTTGTCTCTCGTACTCGAAAAAATATTTTAAAGTGGAAAAACACAGACTTAACCCCCCTTGATACGGTTATTGCCAAAACTGAGCAAGAAATCATTGATATTGAATCTAGAGAGGCTTCTGACACTTTTTCTGATTTGGATAGTTTCACTATTAGGGCCCTTTACAATAAGCATGCTGCCCTACTTAGACAGAATGCTAGCAGATGGGCTCAAAGAGCAAAATTGTTTTGGCTGAAGCACGGTGATTTTAATACTAGTTTTTTTCACAAGAAAGCCAACATTAAAACACATCGTAACAAGATCTCTGCCATTACTAATGATTTGGGTGTCGTCCATACTGAATTTCATGACATTGCTTCAGTTTTTACTAATTTTTATACTAAGTTGTGGACTTCTTCCAACACAGCCTCTGTTACAGATTTAATTAATAAACTCCCAAATGACCTCCCTATTTTAAATGATGAGGATAGGAATTCTCTCATTAAACCTGTGACCATCTCTAAAATTTTTAGAACCCTTAAGGCCATGCCGAAGGGCAAAAGTCTTGGTCCTGATGGTTTGAATGTGGAGTTCTATCTTTTTTATTGGGAAATTGTTCAGAGACCCCTTTTTGAAGCTATTAATCACTTTTTTCAAAGTGCTAAGATACCTAAATCCCAGGGTTTAACCTTTGTTTGTTTGATTCCCAAGAAGGACTCTCCGAACAAGGTTAGTGACTACAGGCCGATTTCTCTTTGCAATGTTTGTTATAATAAGATCATTGCTAAAATTTTATCGAAAAGATTAAACCTCGTTATCCCTAAGCTAATTGGCCCGGAACAAAATGGTTTTTTAGCTGAGAAAACTACTTTTGATAATATTATTGCTATCCAGGAGATTATGCATTCCTTGGAGTCTAGTTCTCAGTCCCCCCTAGAATGATCCTTAAGGTAGATGTTGAAAAGGCCTATGATGCCTTGGAGTGGACTGCCATCCTTGCTACCCTTAAAATTATGAGGTTTCCTGAAACTTGGGTCTCTTGGATCCATTCCTGTATTACTTCTGCTTCTTTTGCCTTCCTTATCAATGGTCACCCATCTAATTGGATTACTAATCACAGAGGAGTTAGGCAAGGTGATCCCTTGTCCCTCTTCCTGTTTTTGTTAGTTTCTCAAAATCTCTCTGCAATTCTGAATTTTGCCCTTAACCACAGCTTAATTCTTGGGTTTGATGTTAGATTGAGTAGAGATTTCAATCATTTGATGTTTGCCGATGACTTAATCATCATCACCCAGGCCACCTGGAAAGCTGCTAGGAATTGTAAACTTAGCTTTGATGTCTACAAAAACCTTATAGGTCAGAAGATTAATCCTAGCAAATCTGAGATTTTCTTGCCCACCTGGTGTAATGGAAGAATTAAGGCTAGACTCGAGTCAATTTTAGATATGAGAACTGGGTCTTATCCTTTCAAATACCTCGGTGCTTTAATCTCCCCAAAAGAATTCCTATCCACTATTTTCAAAGCTTGATTCATAGAACTCAGCTAAGTCTATCCTCTTGGAAGCCCACTGCTCTTTTCCTTGCTGGTAGGGCAGTCTTAGTTAATAGTTCTCTCATGTCTATTCCTATTTATGCCCTATCTTGTTACCCAATCCCGGACACAACTTTAGATACAATCTCCAAGCTTGCTAGAAAATTTCTATGGGGAAATGGCACTGTTGGTGGCAGACTGCATTGTATGAATTGGGATACTACTACTTTGAATAAGTCTGAGGGGGGTTTGGGAATTAGAAATCTTAGGAATGCTGAAAAAGCTCTAATGGTCAAAAATGTTTTTGCTGTGTTGAACCAAGATAGCAAAATTTGGGTTCAGATTATGTCTCTTAAATATGGCACTTTTAATTTGTGGGATATGCCTAATCAGGCCAATTGCTCCTGGTTCTATAAAAGTCTTCAAAGGACAGCTGTTGCTGTTAGGCACAGGGTTAATCTCACTTCTTGTGACCCTGATTACACCAATTTTTTCAATCATGCTTGGATTTTTGACATTCCTATTTCCCTCAAACCTACTTTTTTTTATGTGATCTTGATTGGTGAAAATCTTAGTATTGCTGATTTTACTGATGGTAGAGGCCTGTAGAGGGATGCCATTTGTCACATATTTGGGAACAACATTGATTGGGGCTTGTCAAATATTAACATTTTTTATACCAATGTCTCTAACCATTGGCAATGGGGTACTCACCCAAATCCTGGTAAAGTCTGCAATTTAGTTTATAACACTATTAATCAGGATTGTACCTCTGATGGGGACAATTGGAGTGGTTGGTACAAAATTTGGAAATTGCCAATAGCTCCTAAGGTGAAAACATTCTTATGGAGAGCTTTCCATGGCAAAATTCCTACATATGACTTTCTTTATAGCCTAAACATTGGTCCTCAAACCCTTTGTCCTCTTTGTGGTTTGAATTGGGAGACTTTGGATCACATCGTTAATAATTGCCGTATGATTAGACGATGCTGGCAGCTGCTCTCAACTTATACAGGTACCAACTGTGACATCCTTGAAAACTTTCTGGAAGGAAATTGGCTTACCTTTGAAAGGGGAGAGGAGAGGAATAGACATCAGTTTTGGCAAGCCCTAGTAGCAACCTGTGCTTGGGAGGTTTGGAAAGCTAGATGTGAATTGATTTTCAGGAACAAGAGAGTACACACTCATCAAATTTTCTTACAAGCACTTCGGTCCACTCAGGATTGCGTCAAGACAAATAGAGGAAAACTCAAGGAGTTTCTTCAAAACGCTGTCTTTGAGAATTCCATTAATGCCTTTTGTGATGCCTCATGGATGTCTAATACATGTAATGGTGGTGCAGGTTTTATCTTTGTTCAAGGAAGGAGATCTATCGTTCTAGCAGGTGCAAGTAAAGTGGTTGCAGATTCAAGTCAGCATGCTGAGGTTGCAGCGGTTGGAGTTGCCTTGGAGCAGAGTAGGAGACAGGGACTAAAGCTAGATAGAGTTTACATGGATTGTCTCACCGCATTGCACTTAATTAAAGGAAAAAGTATAAGCCGAAATGAAGCTATCTTGAGGGAGCTACAAAGCATTAGGAGCATGATTGATCAAGATAGTTAGGTTGACATATGTTTCTGCCCTAGAGAAATGAATACAATTGCTGATTTGTTAGCAGCTTTTGGGCGAAGAAATCCATTTCTTTCTTTATTCCACAGAGGGGAGGACCGACCAAGATGGTTAAAGGAGGTTGCTGATCTAGCTGGCCTCACATTTTGATTTTGTTTGACTGAGTCCCTTGTTTTTTTCTAGTTTGTTTTTAGCTCTTCTGAGCTCCTCTCATCAAGGAAAAAAAAACAAAGGTTCAACTCTCAATCATAGGCCTTCTGAGAGGAATGAAGAAATGTTGGATACTTTAAAGGTATATTGATAAATGCCTAAATATACATATTTTATACGTATTCATTTGAATTATTTTGTTATCTTTTCGATGAATCGATGCCCTTTTTGGTCTAAATTGTTTTATTTCGTGTTTCAGGTACAAATGAGGCCTTGGTGAGCTCAACGTCGTGAATGGCGAAGAAATCGACAAGGAAATCGAGGTTTCAGAGCACCGGGCACTGTAGCGGCACTGTAGCAGCCTGAAATACAAAGATTTGGAAGACATAGCTAAGTCTGGAAGTTCTCACGGGTGACCTTATGGCTGTGAGGTCGGCCGCAAGCGATCCAGAGAGTGACATTACTGTAGCGGTGTTAATGTAGCAGAGAGTACTGTAGCAGAGTCACTGTAGCAGGGGTATTGTAGCACTTGAGACAAAAATTCTGGGAAAGTTTCTGGATGCCTCAAGGACAACCTCACGCCCGTGAGGCAGCCCGTAAGGACACACAAAATTCACCTTTTTAGGGGGCATTGGGGCATCATGAAAGAGGACTTTTGGCCACCATTCTCCACCGTCTTCACCTAGGGCTTTAAGGCAAGTGGAGAAGGCAGATCTGAGGAGGAAATCAAGGGGAGAAGAGGTTGTGCTATCAAGGAGAAGATCTAGGGGCTTGCCGGCGCGGATCCGACATGTTCTCATATTCACCTTCTAGTCTTCATCTTAGGGGAGTTTGCTATGAGTTTTGTCTTGTATTTATTGTATTTCTTGTTTTCTCCTTTGTTGATGATGAACTAGACTCCCAAGGTCACCGGGCATCCGGTGAACCTTGGGATGAACTTGCTTTGTATGGATGTTTTAGATTTACATTTATGGTATTTGGTTTGGTTTGTGGTTCATGCTTTGTGTTCTTTGATGTGTTGTTTGGCATGAGAACTCTGCGATTCAACTCCTAGATTGTACTTGGTACGTGACCATCGCCCTTGTGCTAGACTCACAAAGTATGGAAGGGATTCATGTATGAATACGCCGTGAACATCGGGTATTTCATGCCCCTTCAACTATTAGGGCTGGACCTAGGTTGAGTATCGGCCCTAATTAGAGATTTCCCTAGGCGTAGTGCAATCGTAGGAGGATTTGGTCGGAAGAAATTCCGAGCCAATACTCATACCGTATTAGGGGTCATCCCCGTGACCATCGGGGTGATCTACTGTTGGACATCTCTTGGCCCATCCACCATTGCCTGTGTAATTTTAGCATCCATCTAGCTTTAGTAGTCCTGAGGGGATCCTAGCCCGAGACCTCGCGCTTTCATTATTATTTGCTTCCTTAAATATGCTCATGTGGTGTGCCTGAGTCCATGTGTGCATAGTTATCTGTTTTCTAGTTTTAAAGCTTAATTCCTATCTTTGGTAGACTAGATAGTGCCGTCTAGGGGGAAGTAATAGCAGCTCTTGGGACCCCAGGGAATACGACCCTCTCACGCGTGCGTGAAAGGTATTACTTGACGACCCATGCGCTTGCGGATCTCATCATATATATATATATATATATATATTGTTGAGTCAGCCCCCATTTAGTGGGGGCTCTTCTATAAGTAGGGCTCACCTCCACAATTAAAAAAAAAATAGAAGCTCTGTTAATAATGGATTACTGTTGAGATTAGTGAGAGGAATTAAGTGAGTTCATCAAGAAAGCAAGAAGAAAGGAGGAATTAGGATCCCGTGGTTTTTCACCCCTATATTGAAGGGTTTTCCATGCTAAATTGCGAGTCTTGCTTGTTGTTGTTTGATGTTTTATTGTGTTGATTAAATCCCAAAATTTGTATTGAAAGAGGAGAAGATTTGATCCTCAAAATTCATTAACATAGTGTTGCACAGTTGCTACAGTGCCCTTGCTTTAACCCGTGCAGATTACATGTTTTTGAGTTTTTCAAGTGCTACAGTGTTTTTACTACAATACCATCACTGCAGTACTTCTGCTACAGTGACCGTACATCAGCCCACACAGATTATAGGTTTATGAATTTTAGAGTGCTATAGTGCAAACACTAAAGTACTGGTACTTCAGTACTTTTAGGAAAAAACGTCATTTGGTAATTTTGATCGTTCCGTTTCTCCCCAACAGATATATAGTCAATTTATATTTATTTAATTATTGTTTTTGGATAACTAACCAAGGAGAAGGTTGTTATCGACAAAGCTCAAATTTTTGCCTTGTGAGACTGAAGAAACAAAGAAATGGATGTTGGCTGAAATGGCAAAAAAGTTTAGGCAATGGAAGAGTGATTTGAAATCTATAGGCTTCGATCCAAGTTTAATAAAGTAACAAATCACTTAAAATGTTCCAGATTATCGGGTAGATAAAGAACAGTATTAAAGATTAGTAGATCAATGGTTCAATTATAAATTTAAGGTACTTTTCTGTGAAATTATATGATATTTTATTGGTTATATTTTTAAGCTGATGGTCATGAACTTTAAAATATTGATTGTTTTTTGCCGTGAGAACTTTATAATATTGCTTGCTTTTGGCTTTGGAAGTGGAATCATGTGTAAACTTTGGTATTTTATTTTAAATTACTAAAATTTCTTGATATCAATTTTGTGTATTAATTTTATATTTATTGCACTAATTAGAATATTAGTATAGGTGCATGGTCAGATGAGAAACCGTTGGTATACGGCCAACGGACTGAAATTCCGTTGGTGTAGATCCTGGGGGTATATACCAACAGTTTTGCGGTATATAATGACAATGTTTTAGTGTCGGTAAATGGTCATTAGTTTTTAGTTAATACTTGAAGTAATTAAAACAATCAATTCACTGGAGATTAGTCAGCATTAAATAAGAATAATAATGTTTTGCGGTATATATTCCAACATTGTTTTATGAAGTAATTAATAAACTGATGATTTGAGAAGGTGTTTGGTTAGGAGTAATGGAATGGGTTTGATTGCTTACACTGAGTTATCCTTTGTTTGGTTGGGAGTAATGGGATTGGGGGAGGAATGAAGGAGTTTTGGGGGCTGATTGGAGAAGGAGTGGCATTCATCCAATTTTTGGGAGGATTGTGAATCCTGGTGAGTAAAAAGACCATTATGCCCCTGCTTTGAAAAACAATTCCAACTCTTGTCTGATAGGTTATCTCCAACGAAAGGGAAAGGTTGCTCCACTGGCCGGCGGAGGAGGGATTGGGATCACCGGCGAACGAGCTTTCCGATCTAGTGTGAGGTTGCTCCTTCTCTTCTCACTCTCTCTCTCTCTCCCTCTCCCACTCCCTTTCCGATCAATTGTTGCTGTTGATGTTCTTCTTCTTCTATTTATACATTATTTTGTTGTCAGAAAGCTAATATGGTTGCTTAAGCAATTACATGATTATGATGACATTCATGTTCAAAGAATTTCACAATTGGCTGGAAAATGGAAAACATATAATGATTTTTAAACATTATTAAGGATCTGCGTATATTTTTCGGTGTGGCTTAAATTCATTCATTTGCATTATAGGATAATTGTTTCCATTAATTTGTGGCAATATAATGAGGGCTTTACTTATGTACAATGTTCTTCAAAGACTTCAATAGAGTGATGAAAATTTTTTTTGGGGCACTGTAATGTTCAGCTGCAACCTTGTTGTCCATTAGCTATATAATAAAGAGTTTTCATATAAATTCTTTGAAGGAAAACCAAATGTTCTTTTTATCTGTTAACATGCTATTATTTTTTAAATGACTGAAAGTCCATTTGTGGAACTATATGAGCTTTATTGACTTGAAGCAAACAGAATGTTGTGTCAGCACCTAGCAAACCATTATGAAACATGACACCTAAGAAGACTTACATTTTGCCATGACTGCATGTGAAATGAAAATATTATGTCACAATGTCTCTTAGTCAAGAAGTTACTTCCCAATAATGATAGCAGTAGCACAAATTGGAACTAATTTTGGCATGTTTGTCACACATTAATGGTGTTCATGGAAATTGAGCATATACTTCTTAAATCAGCTTTGATGGAAACACAAATGAATAAATCTAGAGCAAGTTCTCATATAAATATTTAGTCTACAAAAGATTGTATTCATTGAAATGAATCTTGATTTATATTCGAAATTGACTACATTGTTTTGGTAGGACTAATACAAAATTGGAACTAATTTTAGCATGTTTTAGATACTAATACAAGCCTCTATTGAAATTGAGAGTATACTTCTTAAATTTGCTTTGAAGCACAAACAAATGAAGAATTCTGGAACATTCAGATCTCATGTAAACAAATGTTTTGACTTATATTGTGGAGTGCTTATATTATGAACTATGCTGCTGCAGACTCTGATTTTATGGTTGCATGAAATTGCTGGTTTATACTCAAAATCAACTATATTGCGACTGATAGCGTTAACACAAAAATTGGAACTAATATTAGCATGTATTTTGAGATAGAGATAGTATCCATTGAAATTGAGAGTATGCTTTTTAAATTTGCTCCCTTGAAGAAATTTATAACAACTCAATTTACACCATATATACATCTGATAAGTTTATTGTGGTATTCAAGTAAGAAATATTGATATGGTGATGATAATGATGATGATGATGGCATTTCATGCTTTTTACTGAGTTTTCTTGGGTAGTGAAAAGATGGGCAATGTCTTCATAAAAAGTGCATATGATGAGTATGTTAAGGTACGCATAATTTTCTCTTGTAATTATAAAATGGACTGTATGGTATTGTGTTACTGACTTCTTCTTAATGCAATGTAGAATCACAAAGAAGCAAGTGGTCTATATGGCAAAGCTTTTCCTTTCTTCAATGATTTGGCCACAGTCTTCGCACGAAATAGAGCTCAAGGAAGCTCTAGAGGGGATCTTGGGGATGATGCAGAACAGTATTCACGTGAGAACATCCCTTTGGATGATGACACAGGCTTTTTTCAAATGTCTACTGATGAGTTTTCTGTGCCTGTGGAGGAACCCATTCCGACACCATCACCTATGGGATCAGAGACAAGCACCTCCAAAGGACGACGGAAAAGAAAAACTCCTGTGGACCCTTCCATCGATAAAATATCTAGAAATTTTCAAAATTTTATGGAAATTATTGGTCCAGGCTTTAAAACACTAGCTGACGCGGCTGTCCGTGAGGTGGCAGGGGATGAAGCTCGTGAGACTGCTATTGCTGAAATTGAACAAAGAAAACGACTACTGCCTCAAGTTATTTTTGACGTTGATGGTCTTTCAGATGATGAGGCGATGTTTATCCTTCAGGTGGTTTTCTATCTTGTTGTGTGTGTCTTAGTCGTAATTTGTCTTGGAAGTTGGTTTTGATAATGATACAATGTTTTTTTCAGGTTCTGCCTAAGGATGATGATCAGTTAAAAATTTTCATGGACTTGCCCGACAACAAGAAGTTGCGTTTCTGTCGTGTCCTATTATCAAGGTTGGGCTATAGTCCACCGAGTATGTAATATCATTGGCTTGTATTAGTTTGGTTTGACGATGCAAAATCTATTGAAGCATGTGTGGCGATGTTATGGTAAAGATATGCACTTTAGTGCAAACATAATATGCTAGGTGAATAACTTATGTATGTTTAAATTGTGCACTATATATGGACAATGTGTAATTGTTATTGTATGGTGGAGACGATTTGATTGGATTTTGTTGATGAATTGCATGTTTGTTGTCATTTATTTTTGTTCTTAAATGATTTTGAGGTTTGTTTATTTCATTTGGATGTTGCCAAAGATACCTTAGTTGTTGCAGGGAGCATAAAATGTAATCAAATCTTTTCATTTTATCAAGTTTTCTCGAGGTAATTTTGCCATGAATATGTGTTACAGGTGTAATGTGCAATGGATTCTGAAGTGTGGTTTTATGCAACAATTGAAGTGTGGTATTTTGTTCTTAATGTTTATTTTTTATTGTAATGAAATGTTTAATTCGTTTTTTTTATGTGAGAAAATGTTTAGATAATTTACAAAGTTAATTAATATAGTTAGTAATTTGTTTTTGTAAATATATATTTTTGGTAATATAATTAGTTCCGCAAGCTAATTTTTATTTACGACGAAAAAAAATTCAATATTAAGCCCTCATTACTTAATTGTTAGTAATAATTATGTTAATAAAAAATTTTAAGATTGTGTGATATATTAAAATTAAATATTTACATGTAACAATTAATTTACGATAATAAGTAATACTTAATTAGTTAATAATAAAATTAAATATTTCAATAAGTAATTGTCACAACTCATTATTCTATATATAAATATATAATATTTGGATAAAGGGCATAATAGTCATTTTTTCATATTCTATTCTTTTCACTTTTCCCATTCCCAATAAACTACATTTCCAATCTTTCTAACCAAACATAGTTTTCATTACCATTGCTTTTCCAATCCCCCTCATTTTTATTACTCTCCCACTCCTCTCCTTTCCATTACTCCCAACCAAACAGCACTTGAGAAACCATTGAATAAGAATAAAACAATTTTGGAAAAAATGAGATGCAAACCATTTTCGCAACAAGCACCTCCAAACTTTTTATTATAATTATCAGAGCCTTTAACTCATAATTCACTGGAGATTAGTCAGCATGGATGGTATAATTATTCATATTTAGGATCTAAGTTTAGTTATTAAAATGGGCATTGAAACAAAATTGACTACTTATTTTAAGAAAGGGGAAATTAAAAAAAAAATAAAACTTTGTGGTTGCACAAATTTGAAAAATAGGGACAAAGGAATTCCTTTTCTGTTTTTGTATTATGTGATTTCTCCGGTTAACAAGAAAAGTATATATATATATATATATATATATATATATATATATATATATATATATATATGTTTGTTAATTTTTACAAAAATTACATTAAACAAAAAAACTTAAATCTCAAAATCAAGCAAAATCATGTTGAAAATCATTTTTTTTATACCAGATGGCTTTTTTTAAAATAAATTGATAATTTTTTTTTTGAGATAGGGCGACAAGCGCCAACTCTCAGGGGCGTACGCGTGGCGGGAGGATTGCTTACAACGTCCCACGAGGGGACCCGAGGTACCGCTGGACTACAAGCCCTTTGGTATAAATTGATAATTTTGCCTTCTAAAAAAAATTAACACAATTTTCTCTTTTTTGTTAGCTAGAAAACTCATATAGTACAAAAACATAAAAAAAAAGAATTTGTCCCTATTTCACAAATTTGTGAAAGCACAAAGTTTTTTTAATTTCTCTTAAAAAAATTTAAAATTATAAAAAAAAATTATATATACATTTAATACATTTCTCCATATAAACACACACAAAACACCTCTGATAATTATATAAGACGGTCATTCCCATATCGGTTTATTTTTTCCCTTTTCTTTATCTGTGTTTGCCCCTCTCTATTTTTTTCTCTCTTACCTTTTTTTTTTTAACCGCAAATGGATTGACATTATGTATTATTCATGTCTCCATCCAAAACCAATAAAAACACTGTATAAATTTACCCACCACCAGTCTCAATTCAGAAACCAGTAAAAACACTGTATACAAATATATAAATCTACATCTGTATTGATCACCAGCCTCAAACACTCAAGAGGAGACCAATATCATTAATTTCTTTGCTTAATTTATTTATGGATGCATACTAAATACAAGATTATTTTAAAGCAGAAATCATAATTTTTCTTTAAAGAATTAATGAATACATAATTGGTTTTGGAGAACAAACTATAATTTTGTTATTAAAATTATTTTCATGTAATTATTCCCATGTTAAAATATCAAGAATCACTTCAAGAATGACAAGAAAAATAAAAATAAAAATAAAAAGAGGGGGTGACAGGTAAAAACCCCTTTCATTAAAAATTTAAAACGGCTTAGATTGTATAAACATTAACAGAGAACAGAATAGATGGACTAATTACAAGCTCAGAAAGATGAGATTTACATGATAACTCTGAAAAGCATCATCAACATTCATCCTCAGTTTAAATGCCTAGTTTCAGCATCAGAAAGTTATATCTGAATCATCGACTTCGGAATTCACAACAAAACTAGGAAAGGCCATTGTTATGTCCCTGAAAAATCAGCATTGCATGAGTTAATTAAAAAACTCATGAAGTTATCAATTATAAAAAGTTAAATAATTGAAAAATATTACTTTGAATGTCCAATACTTTTAGTGACTTAACTTTCATCAAGATTTTAAGTTTTTATCTCGATAACATTGAAGTATAAGAAATGCATATGAATGATCGACGAGATCAAGTTTTAAAGAGTAAGTTGAGCACTCTTCGGATTGCATGCTTACTTCAGATATGGAAGAGTCATGTTCTTCAACAGAGATGGATTTTTCTTTGCGAATTCTTCCCATTCGTCCAGGTCTATCTTACCGTCACCTTTCAAATCAGCTTGTGAAAATGTCTGCAGAAATAAAGAGAACATGAAATAAGAAGTCAGAATAGAACCTACAATAAATGATATTCTCAGACAAGTGGATATCAAATGACTAGAGAACAAGATTTTTTTTTTTTTTAATACCTTATCAACAATTATTTCAACAAACTCATTTGACAAAGGGAGATCTGATTCATTCAAGAGGGCCAAAACCATCTCTTTCAACTGTCGCTCAAATAATGAAGAAGATTTTCAGTGCATTGTACAGCTTCGACAGAAATTAATGTATATATAAAAGAAGTCGTAAAATTCACCTCTTCACGTTCAATGTAGCCCGTGTGCCTCAGATCGTACAATCTAAATGCAACTGCCAAGAATTAACAAAAATTGAAATTATGAGCGATAAGACAAATATTTAAAATCATGAAATGAGTACGAAATTGACAGGGAATTGATAGATGAGTTGATGAATCTGCATACACGTAATCTTTTCTGTCTCTGGTGTATTTGGGTGAAAGATACTCAGAGATCGAACAAACTCTCCAAATTCGATCACTCCGTTGCGCTTCAGATCAAACAAGTCAAATATCTACAAGGGAATTCCAAAGTAGCGCATAAACTTTACAAGCAATCCTTGATATATTGAACATCAAATAAATTACCAGCATTGGCAGGTAAATGTGAATGTTATCATGCACATTGAAAAAAATGTGCAAATGCTTCATAAGTTGGAGGAATCAAAGAATGCATCAAAACCCTTTGAATGATCAATGGCATTATTGAGGATTATGCACGGCAATTTTAAGTACACTAAAACATATCAACAACCAGATATATTATACACCAACTACCTCAGGCTATCATATCAACTTCAACTCATGAAAGAAAAGAAAAAGGCAAAGAACATAAACAATCATCAAAGGTTAATTATGTCATACACTGCTTTTGGCGAAACAATTATTATAAACAGTGCAATCACAAAGTTCCTTCTCACCTTTTGGAAACACAAGAATGAAATGATTATGATGAACTATTTGCAGTGAAACTGAAATTTATATAAGACATGATAAGCATAGAAGGGAAACTCACCCTATCCGCAAAGAGATTCCGCTTGTTTTTGTTCCTAAAGAGCGCAAGTTGGAATTCTTCCTGCTCAAAGTTTTAATTTAGGCGCAAATGCAATGAAATATAAAATCAGCACAATTGCCTCAAATCCATACATGTAAGCTGTGGGAAAACGTAAAATACCTTGTGGATGAGCCCATCGTTAATTATTGAGCTACTTAACTTTTTAAACAACTCATATAATGCTTCTACTTCACTCACAGTAACTGCCAAAAAAAACCAAGAAATGGAAAGGAAAAAAAAAAAAGAGAGAAGCAACAAACAGCCAATAAATACCAAATATTATGATAATCAACAATTTATCTCCATTGGGATGCATCAAAATTTTTGCTGAAGTTATTATGTTTGCTTCGATGATGTTTAGCGGCCCGAAAATTCTGTTTTGGCTACATTTGAAATAAATGACATATTATAACATTATTTGTGATTCCCTTGATTGTGCCCGATGAAAAGTGAATGCTATTAAATCATCAACTACAAAATTTGAAGGGTCAGAAACAAATACATGATGGCAAAGATCCAAATTAGAGCCATTGGCGATAAACATTACAGTAGAGTTAAAACACAAAATTGAATAAGAAAGTATGGATTGAAATCATGACCAATGATGGAGATTGAACGCATGCAACTTGCTGTAGAATGAAGAAAAGAAGACAAATCAAAGGTCAACATTTGATTAGCAAACACAATGGAAACATGCATCCATCAGGAAGCAGTCACTATTATCACAAGTTGGCACTTGGCATGATAAACAAATATTAATTAAACCAATTGACCAAACAAACAATGCTTAAAATATCTAAAAACCCAATAATCAAATGAGAAATTGAAGATTGCTTACAAGAAGTTTCAGAAGCAAGAACTGTTGGTTCTTCATATCCAGGGGTGTGCTTGATGACATGTTTGGATGTAAAGCAGCCCATCAAAACAGCAAGAAAGAATAACAAAATTGCAATTCCCTGCCAGAAAGAATCCAACTTCAAATTAATTCATCATGTTTCATGAAACAAATTAATCTCCATTCCCAGCTCATACAATCAAGATTCTTCACCAAACCACAAACTCTCCATCCGCAAATCATAAATAAAGTTGGCGTATTCTTTTCCCTATGAAACAAGAACTTCTCCAACCAAATAGCTAATTATAAATTTCAGACTTCCCATCAAAAACTCATCAAGCTCAGAGTTTTCCATCCAAACAACATATTTTCCATCCAGCATTGGCCAATATTACCAAAATTATATCAAAACAAAACAGTTCAAACAGAAGAAATTAAGAAATACAAACGATAACAAAAGATAGAAATAAAAATAACCACTGATTGAAGAGAAAATTAATACTCACAAAGAGAATGGTTATATGAGAACCAGAAGAAGAAGAAGAAGAAGAAGAAGAAGAAGAAGAAGATTGAAATTTAAGGAGGTGAAAGTTTACAATCTCTTGCAATTCTCACAAGCCCTCATTTCTCTCCTTCTCCTGCAACTGAATTTATAGAAAATTTTCTTAAACACTTGTCCAGTTGTCTACTCAGTTACTATATTATATTATTATGCTTTTTAAGTTTAGGATTAAATATGAGTAAATAACTAGTTCAAATTAATGGCACGGGACTTGGGATTCACGTCTATTCCAAAATCTTTGCGATCGGCTTGGGGGACCGTAGACTATTTTAAGAAAATGGGATTTGTTTGCACATTTAACCCTGGAAAAGTAAGAAATTGGCATATGCTTGTATCTTTGAGAATGGGTGTAATTGTGCTCATAATGTTGCGGTAAAAAATTAGCTGATATTTTAAAAAAAACAATTTCCACAATTACGACAAATGCATATACAACAAAAGTATGAAAATGAGTTTAGAATTCGATCATCTAACTCATGATGGAGTTTTGATTGTAAATCCACATCCATAATTAATGATCAATTTTCATCACTGTATATATTGGGTTAATTTCACTAGGTTATTTTTTAATCTAATTTCAATGTCAAAAAATAATATTTATAAAACAAAGGGTATGGTTAAAATATACATTTTTATTTTAAAAGAAAAGTCAAGGGCGTTTAAATATTCATTTATATATATATATATCAAATAAATTGAAAAAGTCAATCATCGGGAGGCGTGCGAGATGATATATTTATATATATATGTATGTATATTATATTATATTATTTGTGATAGAGGTTGATGAAAGACATTTGACTAGAAATAGATTAACTAGTTGATGGCAAAAGATTAATATTCAAAATATATTTTAGTAAAAAAAATTTAAATTTAAAAGAAATATTTTAAATGCTTGCTTTTTCCCCAAAACCGATTCAAATGCATAGAAAAATCATAATTGTCTGGTATATTGGTATTGATCTTTATATAAAATGTTTGTTCTGTTGATGCGATAAATTTGAATCCCTGCCTAGATAAATAGAAGGCACAAATTTTGTTCAATTTAACACCACATATATGTCCATCTTTAGCACGTCACTTGCACACATTTATAAATAAAATGCATCAAAATTTCTCTATAATTGTTTTTATATAAAAAATATTTCGTAGAGTGAAAAAAATCCATATTACCCTATAAGATTAAAATTGTAGACTATCCTAATTAATTTTAAGCTTTTTTTATATGCTACAGCTACAAATTTATATTTTATAAATTCTAAAATAAATGTGGCGCCTCTGTCAGAGTAGGTACAGGGTCTTTGCCATGATTTTTCTCCCCTTGGCATTAGCAGAGGTTCCTCCATCCAATCCATGCCTGCTGGTTGAAAGAGGATGAATGTAAACGCAAGTATAGACCGCTCGATCTATGTCTGGTCCCAATCTCCTGCTCGGCTTCGCCCTTATAACAAACAGTTAATTCATTCTCAATATTATCCTATATATTTTCATAAATTATATATTCTATACAATCCAAGAATAAAGAGATATTTATAACCATTCAAAAAATAAATGGATAATCAAGATTTATTAGATATGACAGCCTAAAATACATTGTGAGATGGAATAGTAAAAATATGGGCATATGTCACAGTATAAGTGGTGGTACAATACTAATTTCTACCGCTTGTTTAGTATAGTGATATTGATTGCTATGGTAACCATCTACTATTTAAGTACTTTACAACAATTTTTCATTATATATAAATTATATTTGATTTGTTAAATTAATTTTAACAGCACTAAAGATAATTTTGTCAAAGTTTCAACAAAGATTGCTAATTAATTTCCTCTGATATTAGTTAAAAATTTAATATTTATAATTGATTTAATATGTGTGTGATATGACTAAAAGAAATTATTGTAGGCCACTAACTTACCAATTACCATCAATAACAAAATAATTGTTAATGGAAATAGTTTTCTAACACAACAAGGTATGCATTTTTTTTAATTACTCTTTGACTCCAGATTCAATTATCTTGTTTAGATTATGAGAAAATTAAATAGAGTGATTATAACAATAAATGGATCAAAAAATGAGAGAGATAATTAAATAGACAATTAAATTTAGGAGAGAAATTTGTAGAGAAGGAAATTAGGGGTAACCACCAAGATACTCATGAAATTTTGCAAATCAACTATGATAATATGTGAGATTGGGTAATTAACAGAAATAAGAAGAAAGAGAGTACCATATATTCTTTTAAAATTCAATTTATTTAAGTATATAACTTTTTACCCACATACACCATTAACATATATTATTACATGTTACCTTTATTCAAAAAACACATATTATTATATGGAGCTTTAAATAACTAAAAGCAATTGAGGGTATATAACTCAAAAAATTTCTAATTGTCAGTAGAGAATAATTTTGCATATAAATCCTTAAAATAATCAAGTTCATTTTCTGTTTTATTATTAGATAATGTAATATTGATATGATTTATAATATGAATTAATGTTTATGCGCGGTAGAGGGGCATATATGTAAACAACTCAAAAAACGGGTGTATGCATGCCATTTGTCTTTATTCAGTGATATATAAATAATTAGTAAAATTTTCTTAGCTACATTAGCAAAAAACACCCTTATTATTATTATTATTATTATAAATTTGCTGTATTTTTATAATTTATTGTTTACTCATATTATTTTAAAAAAATATATATAATTATTAATCTCGTGATCCTTATCTCCCAGCTCCAAAGGCTCACCATCACTTTGCAAATAACCTCTCCATCGGTGACTAAAAAGTTCACCACCGACCCTTTCACCATTAGTGTGCCCACCAAACATGAAGAAGTTCGTCACTGCATGGATTTTCAATTTTCTTCAATCCCAAAGTAGTGGGTGATATTAATAACTTTGAAATAAAGGAATATTCACCGGTCCCATTAATATTGCTATGCCTCAGTGCCATGCTCAAAACTTTTGAGAGAAAAAATTAAAAAAAAAAAAACATTTAAAAGTTTAGACGGGGATAGTTAAAAGCATGGTCTACAAATTAGGTATTTGTCAAGTAGGATCTTGGGCCATTGAAGATTCCAAACCCTATGATCTACCTTTTTTTTTTTTTTTTTTTGTCATTTAGAAGGGTAATATGGTCTTTCGGCACTGTCATTTATTACCAGCCACCCACAAGACCGTATATGTATGCAGAGAGTGGAGGCCATTCGTGATACATTGCACCGTTTCTCCGGGGGACCATTTGGTCCTTTTCATGAAAATATTTCATGGAAATAAAGTGACTAGTTTCTTTACTTTACAAAATTGTTCACATTCTTGATATAGAAATTTAACAAATTACTCACCTCGGTTATTATAAGAAAACATTGACCTTTGGACTTCTCAATTGGCACTTAAAAAAAAAAAGGAGTATTCTTCTATTACAAAGATAGTAAACTTATTAGTTTCTTCCAAATTTATCTTAAAAATAATTAAAATATAACACACTTTATACATTTTACAACACAAGTTATTTTTAAAAAATTCTTTTGCGGTGATGTTCTCGTCCTAATTGATATATATACACGCATCTGTCTGTATATATATATATATATATATATATATATAAGATGGCTATAAAGTCTTGAATTCCTGTATTTTTTTTATAATTATAATAATTTTTGATAAATTATATGCAGTTATTCGCTTATTCTTAGCGGGCTATTTGTGTCATGTACTCAACGTAGGAGAAAATAATTATTTTTTTAATTATCTGTTTGTTATTAATCACCTTCATTAATATCTTTAAGTATTTAGCGATTTATTTCCGGTTGCTATCTCTGATTATTCATTATATTCATTCCGTTATTTATTTATTTAAATATTTGCTATTGCGTTTGTTTATTTGTTCTTTAAATTCTTATTCCATTTATTATTACAATTTTCTTTATAACTCAGTATTTCTTTCCTTCATTATCCCTTGCCTATTTATTAATTTAGTACTTATTCAATTATTCACTTATCTGCATTAGTTAAGTTATGGACCTAATTACTTATTCCGGAAACATTGGCTTACCTTCTTTAAAAAAATCATGAAAATGTGTATTTCTGCTCATTTGGAAATTTAAAAAGCTTGTGGATATTTTTATACTTCAGCTTTGAGATTTGTTTGAATATTTTTTATCTCCAAAAAAGCTATGCTCAACCTTATAATGGGGTCAAATATTGACCTTATCGACAATAATTTATAAAAAATAAGATTGCAATTTCATACCGGTCCATTTCTTAAATAATTACAACCTCTGATATTCAGTTTTGAGTCACTAAGATTAAATAAATAAATGACCTTTATTATACAGTCTCGGGTCACCAGGGGTTAATAAATGATCTCTGATATTCTACCTTCACTTATCGAGAATAAATAAATAATTTATAATATCTATAATAAATCTGGAGACATACCCTTACTAGACGATTTATTATATTTTGATTTGCTTTTTGTAAAATATGGTAATCCTTTGGTTATAGTACTTTGGCCAACAGTTATATCTTTGAAACTATATTTTTAATGAATTACTTAGTTGGCTAGCGAACCCATAATGTAGTTTTAAATCATTTTGAGATCAAAAGAGGTAGCTCGCGGGTAGCTTATTTGGTTGTTAATAGTGGATATCCCCATATAGTGTTGAGTTTTGTAATGGTTGTTATGAACCCTAAGTTTTGTATATGGGACCTTATGTATTGTTGATATATCTTGCGCTCATTGATGTTCTTAAATTATGTTGGATTATTGGATTTCTTACTGTTTTAAGACATGTTTTGAGGCCTTACAAACCTACTTGGTTACATCTTGTGCATCTGCGGTCCTTTATTAACCTGTTGGGTTCGGCTTGGTAGGGTTTAAGATGTGACAAAAAAGTTCAAGAATTTCGGACTTGAATTCATCATAGCGTGGAAAAAACACATGTAGGGTACATTGACCAAAGACTTAATTGTTTGTGCATTTTCAAAATCATGCAACTCATATAGAGTTTTCGTGCATTTTCAAACTCATATAGATTTAGTTAAGTCTTTTGATGTCTTAGATTAATGGGAGTCCAAATTTTATACATACATTTGGGTTATATATATATATATATATTATTGTTATCTCTTGGTTAATTTTATATGTAATTTAATATCCATTATTGTTATTTTACGTAAAGTGTTAGCTTATTAATTTATCCCATCGGATACAATTTTCTATGATGTTAAATGCTTTATTCTTTCTGTTTTTATTGGTTCATATGTGCTTTAACCATAATTAATATTCTCTATTATAATATCCTCTTCCTTTTATGATAATTGGCTAGTGCCATTCAAATGAGAGGAATAATTTGTGAATTAGCATTAATCAATTTATTCATAATTATTTATAAAATTATAAATAATTTCATATTGTGAATATTATTTTAAGATATAACATATACCCTACCAATGATATATATGGGAAAATTACTGTTCACTATTCGGGAATTTCAAAACTTCCTAAAAACCCCCTCCAACTTTTGCCCACCCCGGACAACCCTTCCTTTATAGTTTACATTCCCTTTCACCCCCTATCAGTCACTTCAAGTGGGTCCATGTTATGAAATTCTATTTTTGCCCTTGCAAATGGCGGAAAAAATACTGCCCAATCACATCATGTATAACCTTTTATGCATATGAGTGTACATTTTTTTTTTGCCTTATTGTTTAATTATTCCAGTCTCTATTTAACTCAATCAAGTTTTCATTTAAAACTGTCTTTTCCGTTTAAATTATTATGTTTCTATTTAAAATTTTGATCACACTAGTTAACCATGGAACAACCTAAACATCTTAATACCCACAAAAACAACAAGTTAAATCCATTCCTGAGAATTAATATTCTTTCACATGATCCATCTATCTATATATATGCAATCAATTAAAATGGATGTTAAATTCATCTTCATGAATGTTAGAATATTTGATAGCAATGTATCAATGATCAAAATCTTATTATATAATAACATTTATTAAAATTTAAAATTTTTTAAATAAAATAGAATTAAATTTTTTATGTTTATCTAAATATTTAAAATAAATTTAGCAGTATTCACAAAGTTTTAAGCAGAAATATAAGTTTTTAAACAGAAATCTCAATTCTTAAACTGAGAGATATCACTTGTTAAACAGAGACCGAGTTTCTTAAACAAAAACCGCAATATTTAAACGGAGACATACTTTTTTAAACTAAAACTCATTTTTTAAACAAAAATTTCATTTGTAAAACTGCAACCATATCAAATGAAAGGGAAAATGTACATTATAAAAATTAAACAAATCGTAACAATTGAAAAACTATTTTAATCGTGTACACATACGAAAATGTAAAACAAAACAAAACAGTCTAGGATGCCTTGAATCAAGTCTTCAATCTGTGGCGAGTCGACTATGTTGCGCTTCGCCGAGCTTTACGGTATATCATATACTGTTCTTCCAAACCCTAAAAAAATTCTGATTTCCCCAAAACTTTTTGTTCTTGGTTGTTCATCTGTGTCTTTGCGATCAGGAAATTACAAAAACCCTATCAAATGATGTTGTCGTTGGAATTCAGTCAAGGTTTCCACTACCGGTGTCAAGTAGCATCGCCATTAACTAGGTTTACCGCCATAATCACAAGCCTGTGACAATAACAACACATTTAGCAGTATTCACAAATTTTTAAGCAGAAATATAAGTTTTTAAAAAGAAACCTCAATTCTTAAACAGAGAGATATCACTTGTTAAACAGAGACCGGGTTTCTTAAACAGAAACCGCAATATTTAAATAGAGACATACTTTTTTAAACAGAACCCTCAATTCTTAAACAGAGAGATATCACTTGTTAAACAGAGACTGAGTTTCTTAAACAAAAACTGCAATATTTAAACGGAGACATACTTTTTTAAACAGAAACCCTCGACCCTTTCCTTACTCAATTTCCTCAACTTGATCACTGATCTCCAACCCATAAACAACTTTCCCAGGAGCACTCCCAACCTCACCACCACAAACATCAACTACCATCTCCACGTCATCAGAAGATCCATCCTTTTCCAACCGATCAACATCACCAACCTCTCCACTGCCAGCACGAACTCCGGCCACCACTTCACCGCACTCCAAACTTTTCTCTTCCACCATCTCCATCTTCATATCACCCCCATCTTCCTGTTGACCATCAATTTTAGCACTTTGCCGCTCACCTCCGGCATCATCACCGGCATCAGCACGATCAGCTTCTTCCAAAGCTGAAGGGGTCGTTGCTAGGGCTTCCACCGGATCAACCAGGGATGGTTTCAGGGGGTCACCCTAGGAGTTGAGATCGAGGCCACAGGCCTCATCCATGGAAGAGAAGAGAAGTAGCCATTGTTACAAGGAGGACAAAGCTTGCTATGATGTTGTTTGTTTGCATGCATGTATTGTATGACATGCCATTGCATGGGAGATGGTGAGGGTCTTTCAAGAATGTGAAGCTTTAAAGTGGCATCAAATGAAACTCTTCTCCCTTTGCATGTAAAGTGAATCATCATTAATGTGTTTGAGCGAAAATATTTAAACAGAAACCGCAATATTTAAGCGGAAAAATAAGTTTTTAAACGGAAACCTCAATTCTTAAACAGAGCGATATCACTTGTTAAACAGAGACCGCTTTTCATAAACAGAAACCGCAATATTTAAACGAAGACATACATTTTTAAACAAAAACCTTAATTCAATGATGAGGGTCTTTGAAGAATGTGAAGCTTTAAAGTGACATTAAATGAAACTCTTCTCCCTTTGCATGTAAAGTGAATCGTCATTAATGTGTTTGAGTTGACCAAGATGATTATGATGTTATTGGGACCTGATCACATTAAATGAAGCTCTTCACCCTTTGCATGTAAAGTGAATCTTCATTAATGTGTTTGAGCGGAAATATTTAAACAGAAACCGCAATATTTAAGCGAAAATATAAGTTTTTAAACGGAAACCTCAATTCTTAAACAGAAAGATATCACTTGTTAAAGAGAGACCGTGTTTCTTAAACAGAAATCGCAATATTTAAACAAAGACATACGTTTTTAAACATAAACCTTAATTCAATGATGATGGTCTTTGAAGAATGTGAACTTTTAAAGTGGCATTAAATGAAGCTCTTCTCCCTTTGCATGTAAAGTGAATCGTCATTAATGTGTTTGAGTTGACCAAGATGATCATGATGTCATTGGGACCTGATCACATTCTTTGATCCAATTAGATTTTTAAGGTGTTAGGTTTCAAGTGTTTTTTTGTGACCATTTTAATTAAATTCTTAAACAGAGAGATATCACTTGTTAAACAGAAACCACAAATTTTTAAGCGGAAATATAAGTTTTTAAACAAAAATCTCAAATCTTAAACAGAGAGATATCACTTGTTAAACAGAGCCGAGTTTGTTAAGCAAAAACCTTAATATTTAAACGGAGATATACGTTTTTAAACAGAAACCTCAATTCTTAAACAGAGAGATATCACTTGTTAAACAAAGACCGAGATCTGGCTTGAAGAGGCCGAAGGAGCGTTCCGAGGTCGGCCCTGGCTTAAGATCCTCGTCGTAGAGGGTGAAGAAATAGGTCTCCACGGGACGGCCTGGCATCATCGGCGTTCCGGCCATAGATCTCAGATGTGCTACCAGCCCACTGGTGAAAGCCTTGGCTTTGTCATCGCTCGCTCCAACCTCTCCGTCATCACCTTTGTATGGCCAACCGGTCTTCGCCACTATGATCTCCATCGTGGGGAATCCGGTGGCTTCCAGTGCCGCCCGCACGGCGTCAACCTGGGGGTCGAACATGTTCATGTAGTTGATCTTGGAAACCCTAGGACTCCTTTGAGGACGGGGATGAGATCGGAGTGGAAGACGCCGGTGGATGGGGGATCGGATTGGTCGAGCACTGCCATGGTGTGGACGGTGGAGATCTTGACAGATGGGGCGGCGGTGGAGAGGGCGGAGTGAAGGTTTTGCATTGCAGGTGGAGTTAGGAAGTGAGGGAGGAATCGCCGGAGCTGAGGACCTCGTTGCCCACGGAGACGACGGAGATGAAGGAGGCTGAGAAGTAGGTGAGCACGTTGGCGGCCGCCCATTGGGAGGCCTCGGTGAGGTCGGCGGCGAGGGAGGGGATGTCACCGTTGGCAACGCCAATGACAAGGAAGATGTTGGAGTGCCACGACTTCCCATGCAATGGGCAATTTAATCCATAAAATTCAAAAATAACTTTATTAACCATCATTATATGCTTTGGGTGTTAGAAAACATTATGTTTAAAAAGAAGGGGTTTTTAGGGATTGCCAAATTAACGGGGTGTTTTTGACCGTTTCGCAAACTTAGGGGTTTTTGTTTTGTGTGTATATATATATATATATATATATATATATATATATATATGAGTTTAAATTATTTACATAAATACACATATCACTATTCATTAAAACTGTTAATTGAGAGTTGTTGAATTTTAATCACGTGGTTATTATTTATATGAATATTATATAAAATAACATATTTTTTTATTATTTTATACTGTTTAATATTGTTTGATATTATATATTATTGTACCTAAATAAATTATAACTGTTTGATATAAATTCAATAATTAATTGTAATATCTCTATTTAAAATTTAAAAATGTTTCCTTTGGTGTATATATATATATCCGTGACATAGATAGCTGGTTTAGGGGTTAACCTACTCTGGTGTAGAGATAAAACGAAAATAGTTAACATTTGTAGTTTTCTATGGGTTCACATAAATTTCAACATCAATCCTTCATTGGTATCATGAATATTGCATGCGGTGTCAAGTAATCTCATTTTTTTTTGTTTGGGATCATACTATATTTAATAAGTGTCTATATATGTTTACCATCTTTGAAGATACTGTTTATCAATTTCCATTATTCTCATCTCAATAAATCACTGGTACTTGTTTCATGAAATAGAATAAAGTACGAAAGGCATGTAACAGTATAATGTGATGCTTCTCCTTAATTTACAACCATCACTTTTGAGCACAGCTTTGAACTTTCCTGAGATATTAGTGTCTGTATCACTGTTCACTTGAATGGACAAGATGGCATATTTTTCAATGGCTAATTAATGTACCCTACTTTAGAATCATAAAATCCATTAAACTCATTCCAATCTTTCATAAGATTTTCCTGTGGGATAATATACCAATATACAACTTAATTCTTTAGGATAATTAGTCAACAAATGCAGCCAAAAAATAATATACGGTTCTTTTTATTTTTTTTTTTATTTGTGAAGTTTTTAAAAAATTTATTAAATATTAAATAATTGTTAAATTTATTTTATTATTATAACTTACAGTAACTCATGTTAAATTACACTTTTTATTAAATTTAGTATAAATGTTATTTAAAAACAAAATACAAATATGAAGTTAATTTATCCATTCAATATTTAATTGAGACCTTTGTTTGTTAATGTAACCAAATGAATAGGTTACATTAACAAATAAAAGTATTTTATTTTATTTTATTTATTGTGGAGTCATTATGGCATGGCTAATAAATTCATTAAATCAAATCCATGTCTGCTTCAATTTAGGCACTCAACTTGGTTGACCTCCAAACCAAATATTGTGGCAATTTTTTATAATAATAATTATTATTATTAATTGTTATTATTATTAATTACCACTTTGTCTGATTAATAGAAAGCAAAAAAAAAAAAAATCAGAATTATTTTGTCGGTGAGATTTTTATAAATGTTCTTATGTCCTTAGTGGAAGAAAACAAAAGAAGAGGAAGATGTGATAGTATAATGGTTAATGGTCCCCAATTAGATTTTTCTATCACACATTGATAAATTATAAATGATCCCCGTCAATACTTTTTTAATTAATTTATGATGATCTAATCACTTTATTTTCATCAAGCAAAAGCTTTAGTTAGCAATTATATCAACATCAATGTGAAACTTTTGCTTTTATCAAACACATTAACTACTAGTTAACTCAAATAAATTAATTATAAAAAACATTGCATGATATAATTGAAGGTTGATAATTTGTAAGAGTTGGTTGAAAAGATTATGGAATAACATTAAAGATTAATTTTTTTTTTAAACAAAAAGCATGACGAATCATTTATATGTTTAAGTAGTCAAATGTAAACAAAAGATATTATTAGTGGTTGATGTTATTTTAAAATACATAAAAATCAAATAACCAATTTTCACCAAAAATATAATTCACATATAAAAGATAAATAAATGAATTTTCATAATTAGAAGATGTATGGTAGTAATTATAAATATGTTATTAAAAATTGTTACTATTAAAGTTTGGTAACTTCGATTCATATTGTATCTATACCGTATAAAGATATTTTGTATAATAGTTGTTATTGTTAAAATACAAAATTTTATGTGGATGACGAAATTTGATGAGCATGAGATTTTTTCATTTTAGCCGGTTTTGACAAGAATGATATCACTATTTTTGTCAAATTTATGAAATCAAAATTTATAGTTTATTTATAAAGAATTGAGATATGATTTTGTAACTCTTTCCATTTTAACTCTGTAGAGCTTATACGCGGGAGCATTATACTTGTTACAAATTAAATAATAGCATTCTCTTCACTTCTCTTATTTATTTCCACTATCTAATTATTGCATTCTGTCATATGGTCTTTTATAATAATTAATTGAATTAGCTGTAGCCATTGTCCTCTTCAAAAGTGCAATTCCTAGTTTATATAATTATAATTTACCTATATGCGATATATAAATAGTTTCTACAAAAGCACTAACATGGAAAATTATAAAAACCCATTCTAACTTTTGCACACCCCGGACAGCTTTTCTTTTATAGTTTACATTCCCTTTTACCCCCTATCAGTCACTTCAAGTGGGTTCATGTTATGAAATTCTATTTTTGCCCTTATAAATAGTGGGAAAAATACCGCTTAATCACATCATATCTGATTTTTTATGCATACAAGTGTGTATTTTGTTTTTGCCTTATTGTTTAATTATCCCAGTTTTTGTTTAACTCAATCAAGTTTTCATTTAAAAACTGTCTTCTCCGTTTAAATTATTATGTTTATATTTAAATATTTGTTTTAACATTTACATTTTATAGTTATCGTTTAAAAATTTTATGTTTATGTTTATAATCTTGATCACACTAGTTAACCATGGAACAACCTAAACATCTTAATATCAATTAATATTCTTTCACATGATCCATCTATCTATATATATGCAATCAATTGAAATGGATATTTAATTCATGTTCATGAATGTTAGAATATTTGATAGTAATGTATCGATGATCAAAATTTTATTATATAATAACATTTATTGAATTTTAAATTTTTTTTAAAAAAACATAATTAAAATTTTGATGTTTATCTAAATATCTAAAACAAATTCAACAGTATTCATAAATTTTTAAGCAGAAATATAAGTTTTTAAACGGAAACCTCAATTCTTAAACAGAGAGATATCACTTGTTAAACGGAAACTGAGTTTCTTAAACAGAAACCACAATATTTAAATGGAGACATACTTTTTTAAACTAAAACTCATTCTTTAAACGAAAATTTCATTTGTAAAACTGCAACCATATCAAATGAAAGGGGAAACGTACATTATAAACATTTAACAAATCATAACAATCGAAAAACTCTTTCGATAATGTACACATACAAAAATGTAAAACAAAACAAAACTGTCTAAGATGTCTTAAATCAAGTCTTCAATATGTGGCAAGTCGACTATGTTGCACTTCACAGAGCTGTAAGGGGGTCTCACTGCCCGGTCAGCAAGTCGGGGGTCCTGGGGCGACCCGCAACGGCCTGGGGCAACATCGCCGAAGCTGTACGGTATATATCATATACTGTTCTTCCAAACCCTAATAAAATTCTGATTTCCCCAAAACTTTTTGTTCTTGGTTATTCATCTGTGTCTTTGCGATCATGAAATTACAAAAACCCTATCAAATAATGTTGTAGTTGGAATTCAGCCAAGGTCTCCACTACCGTTGTCAAGTAGCATCGCCAATAACTAGGTTTACCACCATAATCATAAGCCTGTGACAATAACAACACATTCAGCAGTATTTACAAATTTTTAAGCAGAAGTATAAGTTTTTTAAACAGAAACCTCAATTCTTAAACCGAAAGATATCACTTGTTAAACAGAGACCGAGTTTTTTAAACAGAAACCACAATATTTAAACGGTGACATATGTTTTTAAACAGAACCCTCAATTTTTAAACAGAGAGATATCACTTGTTAAACAGAGTCTGAGTTTCTTAAATAGAAACCACAATATTTAAACAGAGACATACTTTTTTAAACAGAAACCCTCGACCCTTTCTTTCCTCAATTTCCTCAACTTAATCACTGATCTCCAACCCATAAACAACTTTCCTAGCAGCAATCCTAATCTCACCACCATGAACATCAACTACCATCTCCACGTCATCACAAGATCCATTCTTTTCCAGCCGATCAACATCACCAACCTTTCCATTGCCAGCACGAACTCCCGCCACCACTTCATCACACTCCAAACTTCTCCCTTGCACCATCTCCATCTTCAGATCACCTCCATCTTCCTGTTGACCATCAATTTCAGCACTCTGCCACTCACCTCCGGCATCATCACCGGTATCAGCATGATCAGCTTCTTCCAAAGCTGAAGGGGTTGTGGCTAGGGCTTCCACCGGATCAGCCAGGGATGGTTCCGGGGGGTCACCCTGGGAGTTGAGATCGAGACCACACGCCTCATCCATGGACTAAACCCTACACTACGTTGAAGAAGAACGAACCTTAAGAGAGAGAGAGAGAGAGAGAGAGAGAGAGAGAGAGGTACCTGAATTGGTATCAATCGATAATGGAGATAGAGATTGGGAGGTGGAGTTCCTTCGAGCTCAAACCGGCAAAATGATTGGAGTGCCACGACTTCCCATGCAATGGGCAATTTCGTCCATAAAATTTAAAAATAACTTTATTAACCATCATTATATACTTTGGGGGGTTAGAAAATATTGTCTTTAAAAAGAAAGGGTTTTTAGGTATTGCGAAATTAACGGGTCGTTTTTGGCCATATTGCAAACTTATGGGGTTTTTTTTGGCAATTTTCACTATATATATATATATATATATATATATTATCTAGGTTAGTACGTAAATTATTGTTCATTACGAATATTGATTGGTTGTCATTGGATTATACACAAATAGTTATTATTTATATAAATACTGTATAAAATACTGTAAATTTTTTAATTATTTTTCACTGTTTACTACAGTTAATACTGTTAGTAACTATGTTCAAATTAATTGTAATCATTAGATGTAAATACAATAGTTACTGTATATGTTCCTAAATTTTATGGTTGTAGTAGGTATGGTTGAAGGTGCCATAATTATTATTTTCATGATCACTCATAATAGTAGTTTTTCTTACCACCATAAATAAAGGAACAAATATAAATACAGAGAAAATTAAAAATGCTCAAAATAGCATTTCAAAGAATATATTCAATTTTTATTATCAATATAGCATTTAGCATGAAAGGTCATCATTAGTTATGTATCTGTCGACCGCTGAATACTTGACCATTTGATTAAAAAGAAGGAAACAATAGATAAATAATTTTAAGTTGCCAAAATGATGATGTTAAGTTACAACTTTGCATTAAAAATATGGCGTTGAGTTAATTTCACAAGCAAGAATATAAAGATTGCCAATGTAAAATGTTTAAATATGCGTTAGGATAAAAATTATTGCCCACACACAGTAGCTCGTAATTCACATCCTAACACATAACAATTTAAACAATTCCAAGATAATTGCAAATGTTCCAATTGAAATGAATGCTCCCATTGGGAAACCTATTAGTAGAATATAACCAAATCACACTTAAAGCATGGAAAATTAATCCATCCTAAAAATACAAATCTAAAGTGGAAAGAAAAGCAAGTGATCAAGAGGGTCTCAAATACTCAAGAAGAAACTTAAAATTTAACTATTCATGGAATCCTAGAAGACATTCTTTAAGTATTTGAAAATAGAGAATCTTAAAAACGATTCACCCGCATGGAAATACGCGATTGATGCACATTTGAATTTAATATTTACTTATAATTGGATGTTTTTTTAATATCACCATTTAAATTCAAAAAACATCATATTAATTTAATATTTCAATTACTTGCTATCGTAAAAATTTGCGTCCCATTAACATTTAAATAAGAACAAAGATAACGAATATTTAATGCATATTAATTCAATAATCATGAAAAAAAAACATACCATCTATGACTACTAACACAGATGTCTCTTGTAATTAAGACGTGTTTGGTTTGCAGGAGTGAAGACTAAACTGGAGATCGAAATGATTGAAGTGGGAGCTGATGTGACACTTCCATTGGTTTGATTCACTGAGATAGAAGCCAAAATAGTAAAGTGGTCAATTCCAAAACCTCCCACTTCATTTTTTGATTTCGGGAATTTTTTTCCGAATTGGCACTTCTACATCCCACTCCACCCATTTTGTATGTTTTTATAAATCTTTTATTATTTTTTTTACTAATTTATTATTTTATTTTTAATGTTTTTTGTTTTATTTTTTTATCTTTTTTATCTTTTTTAATTTTTTTAATTTTTGCAACAAAATTAAGATTTAATTAAAAAATTTACATTACATCAAATATAATAAATAATTTATTTATAAGTTCTATTTTCATTTTTTAACTCTTAACAAAAACAAAAAAATTCATAATTTAACACTTCCCTCAACCAAACACATAAAACTAAAGACTGCCAAATGAAAATTTCATTTTAATCGAAGTCACACTTTCAGACTTCTATCACTTCGGTGGACCACTTTCGAATCAAACATACCCTTTTAGTGTTTGACCAAATCCCACTTTGACTTATTATGCTGTGGTCCATTTATAAGTTCGTTTTGATAATACAAGGGGGTCATATTAAAAAGGTGTCTTCATGTATTTAAACTGAGTCTTTGTCATCAATAATGTATCCCATTCTCATATGAATTTGATCCCAACACATCCAACAAATGACCTCCAACGCCTGACAACCTTCTATTCTCAATGCTGATAACCCAAACACCAATGCCAAAAGAAAGCATGGGCTCTTCTCCACACCACCCATGCCCATAAAAGTTACACCCGAATCTATAGTCACATCACCAAAGATGACAAGAGTGTGATTATCTCCATCAGGCCAGTAGCATTGCCAATGAGCTTGCGGTTGCCGGCTCTCCAGTAGTTGGAGCAGAATTAACCATCAAAATTCTCAATGGGCCTGGTCCTGATTTTCACGAAGTCTTAGCTGCAATTGGCAACTGTAGCATTCCAATTGAATACCCTAAGTATTATAAAAAACTCCTTGATCATGAAATCTTTCTCTGCCATCAAGTAAGACAAATCAGTCTCTAATAAACACCATCAACAATGGTGTTCAATGTCAGCTTTGCAATCGACCCAATCATGTCACCTAAGTTTGCCGCACCAAGTGTCGTCATCATCTTGAAGCTAAAGCAAACTTCGTCGCCAGTTATCATGCCTCTGCAAAACCATGCATGGATTCTAGACACCAAGTGCCTAGCATCATATTATCACCAAGCCTCATAATATGCCTCAATTCAACAGATTCTTTGAGGAGGTGGCACTTGGAGATGGTAACAAAATCCCAATTCCTCATTGTTAGTGTTGGTAACCTGAATTCCCGGCCAGGTTTGAAAATGGTGTGACCCAACCTGGTGAACAATTGTTCTGGGCTTCTTTTTCTAGTATGAGCATGTATGCTATTTGGGCCTTTTGTAATGTTGGTCTAGGGTTTACTTACATATTGATGTAAAGTGTGCCTAGATGGTGTGAGCTGAATATTCTCAGGAAAACAGCAACCATCTTCTTTATCTCCTCTTTGTACCAATCTTCATGTATAAAGTATTTATGCTGCTCCTCTGCCCGTGGTTTTTCCCATTTGGGTTTTTCACCTTAAACCTTGGTGTCTTTTCTTCACTTGTTTTATTACAAACTGGCATCAGAGCTTATGACGTCCATGAGATTCAATATTCCGCTGCTGGATTGCAACACCAGGTTTACTTTATGGCAGGTCAAGATCCGGGTTGTCCTTACTCAGATGGATTTGGATGAAGCTCTGTCAAGATTTGAGAAAATGCCCACTTCTTGGACAGAGGATGAGAAGATTAAAAAGGATCACAAAACTATGTCTTAGATTCATCTTCATTTATCCAATGATATTTTGCAAGATGTTCCCAAGGAAAAGAGTGCTGCTGCCTTATGGTTGAAGCTAGAGCAATTGTGTATGACGAGAAGTCTACCTAGCAAATTGCATTTCAAGCAAAGATTATACTCTCATCGTATGCCAAGTGCGTCTGTTATTGATCATATTTCTATTTTTAAAGAAATTGTTTCTGATTTAGAGACTGTGGAGGTCAAATATGATGAAGAGGATTTAGGACTAATTCTATTGTATTCATTGCCTTCTTCATACAGGGATTTTAGAGATACCATTTTGTATAGTCATGATTCTCTTACTTTAGAAGAGGTTTATGAAGCCCTACGCTCTAAAGAAACAATGAAACAACTTGTAACTGGTTCTGGAAAAAAAGTAGAGGGTCTCATTGTTAGAGGGAGTCAAGAAAAGGGTCATGTAAATCATGAACGAGGAAGATCAAAGTCTCAGAATAAAAACAAGATTTGCAAGTATTGCAAGAAAAAGGGACATGTTATTTCTGATTGTTATAAATTGCAAAACTAGAATAAGAACAAGAACAACCAGTTTGTTGCAAATCAAAATAAAGGTAAACAACCAGCTAACTCTGCACAAGTTAGTGTTGTAGAAGATAGTTACAGTGATGGAGAAATCCTTGTTGTTTCTGATGACGATTCCAAATCTTCTGATGAATGGACCCCTGATTCTGGTTAGACATTTCATATGTGTCCCAATTAGTATATGGTTTTTAACATATGAAACTGTATTTGGAGGTGTCGTTTTAATGGGCAATGATGCATCATGTAGAATTGCCGGTGTTGGTACTATCAAAATTAGGATGTTTGATGGAGTTGTTAGAACATTAGAAGATGTGAAGCATGTCTCAGATCTAAAGAGAAATCTCATTTACTAAGTACTCTTGATTCTAAAAGGTACAAGTACACTGGTGAAGGTGAAGTCTTAAAGGTTAGCAAAGGCGCTCTTGTTGTGATGAAAGTGTAGAGAAAAACTGCCAAGTTATATGTCTTGCAAGGTATTACAGTTACAGGTGATGCAGCAGTTGTCTCTAAGGCCATGTCAGAGAGTGATATTGTGAAATTGTGGTACATGCATATAGGGCATATGAGTGAGAATGGCATGGTTGAATTAAGCAATAGAGGACTTCTAGATGGTTAGAGTATTAGGAAGTTAGAGTTCTATTAGCACTGTGTTTTCGACAAGCAGAAGCGTGTTAAATTCTCCAAAGGCACTCACAACACAAAAGGCACACTAGATTACTTGCCTTCTGATCTTTGGGGACCTTCAAAAGTTCCTTCAAATGGAGGTACCAGTTATATGTTGACCATTATTGATGACTTCTCTAGAAGAGTTTGGTAATTTTTTTTAAACACAAGAGCGATGTTTTGACGACATTCAATGAATAAAATATTATGATTGAAAAGTAGACAGGGAAGCAGATAAAGCGCCTTCGCACAAATAATGGTTTGGAGTTTTGTTCAAATGAATTTGATGCCTTGTGCAAGTTAGAAGGGATTGTTAGACACCGTACAGTTATTGGAAGTCCACAGCAAAATGGTGTTGCAAAAAGGATGAACAGAACCATCATGGAGAAGGTTTGGTGTATGCTCTCTAATGCTAGTTTGCAAAACGCTTTTTGGGCAAAAGCATCTTCTACAGCTTGTTTCCTCATCAATCGATCTCCCTCAATTGCCCTCAACAAGAAAACTCCCATAGAGGTATGGTTTGGCACTCCCGCTATTTTTTCTGATTTAAAGATCTTTGGTTGTCTTGCTTATGCTCACGTTAACAATGGAAAACTTGAACCTAGATCAGTTAAATGTGTATTTCTTGGCTATAAACCTGGTGTTAAAGGATACAAGTTGTGGTGTCCGGAGACCCATAAAACCATTGTGAGTAGATACATTATATTTGATGAAGCTGCTATGTTAAGAGTTTTTCCAACTAATGACTCTTGTGATACAACTCAGCAAAAGTCAGGAATGCATATGAAGTTTCAGATTTCAGAACCTGCATCCACATCTTCTTCTCAATCATGCTTAGATGAGCAAGATGATATTAACACTCCAAATCGGTTACAACCACCATAACCAAAACCAAAACCAAACACACAATATACTATTGCTAGAGATAGAGACAAAAGAACAATCAAGAAACCACAGAGATTTGTAGAAGCTGACCTGGTTGCCTACACATTGAGTGTTGCAAAAGATATTGATTTAATTGAAGAGCTTTCTAACCATGCAAAAGCTATTAGTTCCAAGGATTCTAATAGATGGATGGTTGCTATGCATGAAGAGATGGAATCTCTTCATAAGAACATCACCAGGACTTTGGTGACACTACCCAAGAACAAGAAAGCAATTCGTTGCAAATGGGTATTCAATAGAAAAGAAGGTATACCAAAAGTTGAAGAAGGGAAACAAAGCAATGCTCGTTGCAAAGTGTTATAGTCATATTCCAGGCGTTGATGTCACAGATGTGTGTTGTAAAACATAGCTCTATATGATCTTTGCTCGGCATTGTGGTGATGCATGATTTTGAGTTGGAGCAGTTGGATGTCAAAACTGCTTTTTTACATGGAGACCTTGAGGAAGATATCTACATGCATCAACCCGAAGGGTTTGTGGTTTCAGAAAAAGAGGACTACGTGTGCTTACTAAAGAGATCCCTTTTTAGCCTGAAATAGTCTCCTAGACAATGGTACAAGAGGTTTGGCTCATTCATGATCTCTCAAAATTTCAAGAGATGCAGTTATGACAATTCCGTCTACTTCAAAAAAGGCATGGATGGGTCACCATTTGTGGCTGCGCTATCAATTGGAAAGCTATTTTGTAGACTACGTTTGCTTTGTTCATTATAGAGGCAGAGTACATAGCTATTACAAAAGCTTGCATGGAAGCCATTTGGCTGAAGAGCTTGTCTAGTGAGCTTAGTGATCATTTGCATATTACTACAGTCTTTTGTGATAATAAGAGTGCCTTTTTCTCACGAAAGATCAAATGCTCCATAAGAGAACAAAACACATTGATGTTCGTTACCACTTTGTCCGTGATGTAATTGCTCGTGGTAATATATCTATTAGCAAAATCAGCACTCATGACAACCTTGTTGATAAGATGACTAAGTCTCTTCCAGTGGCCAAGTTTCAGCATTACTTGAACTTGGTTGGTGTTAGTTGCTGATTTTTTTTTGTTTGCCCATTGGGGCTTATAGTAGAGGATGACAGCTTTATGTTGAAGATGGAGATTGTTAGTGTTGGAATTCAGGTTAAGATGGAGATTGTTAGTGTTGGTGACCCGAATTACTGACCAAGTTTGAAAATGGTGTGACCCAACTTGATTACATTTGATATAAAGTGTACCTAGATGGTGTGAGCTGAATTTTATCAGGAAAACAGCAACCATCTTCTTCATCTCATCTTTGTACAAATCTTCATATATAGAGTATTTTTGCTGCTCCTCTGCCTGTGGTTTTTCCCATTTGGGTTTTCCACGTTAACCCTTGGTGTCTTCTCTTCACTTGTTTTATTACACTCATAATGGTTCCACTTAGTTATATGCATCTAACATTACATTTCAGCTCTCAAATACTCCATATGCCTCTCAAATTAGACAAAATTTACTATATGGAATTCCCACTTTTCTAAAGATCACCAAACAAGTGTGGACGTTTTTTTCTCCTTCTGCTTTTGTTGTTAAGAATCTGGCAACACGAACGTCATTGGTGCATGGTCGGAGTAGACATGAGTTGTACAAGTAGCTGGTTCTTCCTTCACCGCACATCAAAAGATACGCAACATGCAATAAGAATTTAATCCAACTACACATGCATTTCAGAATCAAACTTCATAATCAATTATAAGTAAAGAGTTCAAATAGAATCCAGTATAAATCCCTAAGGTTTTAGGTCCAAGCTCCCAAAGGGGCTTTAACTCATTATGAAGTACAAAACACTTGGAGAATTAAATGCATTCATAGTCATAATGAGAAAATTAATAGGACTCCCTCAAAGATCAAGAAAACAAGAATCGAAGCGAAGTTTCCCTCGATATTGGTGGAATGGTGACTCTTGACCGTGATGACGCCCTAATGGATGATGTGAATGATGATGATGGACGCTCATGTGGATCCCTTGACTTGGAGTAGTAGAAATCACCCTTGGTCTCGTAGCTATTGTCTTCCTTTCTCCAGCCTCCTCTTTTTCCTCCAAAAACAATCTCTAAAACCTAAAAACTCCCTTCTCCGAATTCAGATGAGGCTTTTATATTAGTAAGTTTACGGGCAGCTTATGGGCGTAAGCCCCGGCCGTAAGCCTTGGGGTTTCATATGATCTCATGCCTTACAGCCCCGATTACGGCCGTAAGCCTCTCCCGTCAAGGTGTCTCACTTCGGGTTACGGGTTCCTTTACGGCCGTAATAAGATGACCATAACCCTTATCCTGTCAATCTTACCCTCATCCTTACGGGCATAAGTAGCCTCCGTCCACCTCCCTATCTTCCACTTATGGTCTACCTTACAGCCGTAAGGTCAACCATAAGCCCCTCTGTGCCACATTGTTTCTCCTCTTACAGCCATAAAGATGCACGCAATGCCTTCTGCATATTGCTTACGGCCGTAACCCTAGCCGTAAGCGACCCGTAAGTGGTTCTGTCTCCCAAGTCACTATGTAAGGAGAGCGCCATCTTTTGGATTCTGATTTCTAATTGCTTCTTTGGGCTCTCCTTTGTCTTTAAACTTCACTTGAGGCCTGCGAAGATAATTCATACCCGATTTAGCCTCATATACTTATCAAACTCCCTCACACTTAAGGTTTTGCTTGTCCTCAAGCAAAACAAAAATAAAACAATGAAATCCAAAATGGAGGGTCGATGATTTCAAGCAAAACAAGAACCGGTGAGTTTAAAAACATTGACCAACAGTGCTAGAGTAGTGAAAATTTTAGACACTAAAATCCAGAGAAGTCCCATTCAAGACCAATGAGTGTGTGTGTGACAACTCAATCTGTTTCACACTTTATAATAGCATGATTTCTGAAGCAAAACTTTTTAAACCCTGGTTTTAAAAACCATCACAACATGGTAGCTTCACACCACCTAAGGTAGCCCTTTCTCTCGAGATCCTAAAGAGTGGCTTTCACACTTAGGGATGGTAGCTCTTTCCATGGTCAGTTACTAAGAGAGTGGTAGCTTTCACTCACCTCCAGTGGTAGCTCTTTCTCTTACTAGAGCATACATTGTATCCAACTTATCAAGAGTAGCTGCACACAACATAAAGGGGTAGCTTTTTTCACCTCTAAGCATATCTAATTTCTCAAGTTACTTTCTGTCTAGGGTTAAAATGGAAAACAACAATACGCGCAAAAACATGCATTTAAGCAAAGTCAAAACAGATGAGTCGTGCATTTAAGGACATTAGTCAAAGAATGGAACAAAACTGAAAAATAAATTAGGGTCATGATGAATTGACAAAATTGAACACCCACTAATCATTGTAATAGGCTATCATCAGTCAAATAGTGTAGAGTGAATCAAGCATGCAAACCCTCCCCCACACTTAAAAGCATACATTGCCCTCAATGTATGTAAAACAGAATAAATAAAGACAATATATTCAAAATAATTAGGAGAGTTAGAAATACGAGTACTTCCCTGACAAAACAAAATGATCATGATGAAAGCAACTGGGAAGTGGGACTCATTGGGGTTCCAGTTGAGCAGGGGCCCACTCCATGTCAAAATAGACTGAACGAGCACCCCCTTTGTATATTGTGGTTGTGGGTGGAGCATATAATAGCCTGTGAGATCAATTACACAATTAAGTTCAACAAAAGTAAAAATAAACAGAAAAAAAGAAATAATAGAAAGAAAAAATCCACTAAATGTCTCAAACAAAAACATAAGTGGCAGGACCAACATTGCCAAGTAAACAAAAGTACAATGATAAAAGACACAAAAGGAAAATAAAACTATGAAGCAGCAGGAGTGTCCTCGGTGTCTGGTGTTGGATCGGCAAGGATAGCCTCAAGAGCTGCACTCTCGGGGGTGGGAGTAGCAGGGGAAAGTAGGCTCTCTATCATCGCCAGGGCACGGCAGAACTCAGCCTCCATCCGCACCACTGACTCTCCGATCTCTGTCTGACCCACTCTGAGAGCCTGCTGCTCCGTTCTGATCGAGACCAATTGCTCATGAATATCAACTCGGGGTCATGTTGGGGTAGCTCGTGAGGTCACATATGGTAAGAAATCATCACTGTCGCCCGATTCTTCGCTATCACTTGAGTCCTCATTATGCTGGGTAGGTATTGTGGCAGTGCTCGAAGTTAGGAAGTACCTGGATCCATGCCGTATGATCATCCCATAGAGCAAAACATCTCAAATCCCAGAGGCCCTAGGGTACTGTCGATGTGGACACCCTTCAGACGCTCCATGAGTCCCATCCTTCGTACCAATCGTGTGATGTACGGTCCTGCGAATATGGTACTTAGGCGTACGTGATGGCCCTGATACGCAATAAAGTTTGCCAACACACCGAGGTGGATGGGCGGCTCTCGGTCATACTGAAGAGAAAGAAAAGCTCATGTCTCCTCACCACGCCTGTGCTATCTGCGCGGCCGGCAATGGAGCGGGTAAAAACAGTATGGAGGTACCTCAATGCTGGCCGGATCAGGAAGGCTACCTTGGTGAAACCGGCTTGTAGTTCCTCCCGTGACTAAGGCAGCGCCAGGTAGCGGTAGGTGTGATGCCAAGGGATAGATCGGTCTCCAGCACATCATATGGGTTGTCGTCGTGTACTCAGCATCGTATAACCCCATCAACACCGCAAACTAAGTGTGGCTTAGTCATCGGGTCTCGCCAAACAGCTGGAACTGGATTGCTCCTGGGAGAGTAAACCCCGCCAGACCCCTATCAACCTCGAAAGTGCTAAGCACCTCCAAGGTGATATCACGGTAAACCGGCTCCTCAATCGATAGGAGCCGATCCCACCCGCTAACGCCCACCAAGAGGTGGACCTCCCCATCTAATCCCAGGTGCGCAAGCACCGGCCAGTCGATGACTCGTGACTAGCAATTCTGCTTCGTCATCTGACGGTCATACTGCTCTTGGAAGCGTGGGGAAGTAAAGGAGGGTCCTCCAGGTGGGACCGTGATGGAGTGTCCAGTGTTATCTGCTCTAGCCTTTTGGATGGGCGGTGTGCAACCTGCTTAGCTCTAGGCATCCTGCACTCAAAGAATAAGAGAGTTAAATACACAATGACCCATAATGCACTATTTCATATGAGCTTACGGGCGGCTTACGGCTGCACTTACGGCCGTAAGCCTCGGGAATTCATCCCTGCTGGGGGTTTACGACCGTAAGTCATGTGTCTTAGGCCGTAAGAGCCTCCTACGTATGAGAAAGCACCAAATTTACACAAAAATTGCATAAAAGAGTAAACAAACGCTTTCACAATGAACTAGTAATCACAAAGTTTTGAAGACAAAACGAAATGACAGAAATAAAAGCCAAAATGGGTTATACCTCAAAGTCGAAGAAAGAAATCGGTAGACGGCCGGAAATCGTCTTCGACAACCTCTAAACGAGTGCCTAAGTGCTTAGAAATGATCCTAATAGCTCCGGGGAGGTGGAGAGCAACATAAACAACCGCAGATGGTGAGGATATGAATAGTAAAATCAAAAAATGAATTTCAAAGGTCGCCGGCGGCTCCTCAAAACTTATCTGCTTACGGCAGACTTACGAGCGTAAGGCGGGCCGTAAGGCTCTTGGGATTTCTTACGGCCATATGGACAGCCCATAAGGCGTTTTACCTTCTTCTCATCGGAATTTACGGGTCGCAACGGATTTGAATGATAGGGGCATAAGCCCCTCTATCTTACAATTACGAGTTCCTCTTACGGCAATAACTGACCCCGTAAAGTCCTCTGAAAAGAAATGCCAGTGGGATTAAGGGCCATGAGTAGGTCTTGATATGCCCCGTAAGATCTCGGGCTATCCACTTACAGCCACCATTATGGGCGTAAGTGAGCCCGTAAAGTCCTCGGGATTTCTCTGCCCAATGTTTATATACCGTAAGCCAGATCATAAGCGTCTTTGTAAAGGCATTACGGCCTGACTTACGGGCATAATACACCTGTAAGCGTCCCTAAAAAGCCGATAGAGCTTCTCCCTCTCTAGAAAACATGCCTAAATTAAGGCTGTAAACGGGCCGAGCCGAGCCGAGTATCACTAGGCTCTAGCTCGGCTAGTTTATAATATTCAAAGGCTCAAGCTCGGTTCGAGCCCGTTCGAGCCATAGTCAAAGAGGTCTCTCCAATATGTCATTAAGCTAAGCAAAAAGCATCTTTATGTTGCAATAAAAACAAACTCAAAACATAAACTCATATAATCCCAAAAAACTTTCAACTAAACATTAAGAGTACCATTTCTATGTATTTATATATATCTACAACACTACACTCTATAGTTCCATTCATTGTATTCATAATAGAATTCTAAACTCCAAATTTGGATAACACAAATAACTTGTCCATAATTAAACAATCCAAATCAAACACAATATAAGTTTCACATAATTGAAAATTTGAAATATAACAACAAAGTTTCATAAACAAATGTTTAAATGATTGAACCACCACTAAAAGGCATTTTCACCAAAGATTAAGATTTCATCAAAGATTGATGGGAAGAGTAACTTCTACTGCTTTCTTCTCTTTCTACAATAACAAAGTAAACATTATTAGAAGAAACTTCATATATGTTAGTTATTATTTCTATATAGATAAATCAAGTAAAAACAAAACACTTCATAAACATACCTTACTCTTTTTCTTCACACAATGAAGGCAACGCAACCAGTCACCTCCATAAATTAAACCTTGAAAAGTGTCAACAGATAATGAAGCACAATATGAATCAATAACTCATCCATCAGCACTAAAAGTGCATTCATAAGCTACAATGGTTATAGGTATAGCAAGAATATCTCTAGCCATCTTAGACAAAACACGATACTTCAACATATTTACCTTCCACCATTCTAAGGCATCAAACTTGCTAGAATCTTCTTCACAAATATAACACCCTTCTTCAAGATAAATATCCAAATCAGATTTTTGTGGAGTAATAATTTCAATTGTCTTCACAAATGCTTCAAATTGAGACCATCCTGAAGAAGAACTTTGTCCACTTGCACTATTAGTACTACTTGTGTAACCAATTGATGTAGTTTCAACACTATTCTCAGAGCCAATGGACTGATACTCAACAAGATATTCATTGTACAACTCATACAAACAATTTTTCACATCAAGAATATGAGTTTGTGCTTCCAAAGAAGGATACATTCTAGGAAATGAAAACTCAATAGCTCTCATTTTGCACCTAGGATCCAAAATAGCACCAATTGCCATCATCAAATTGTATTCACCCCAATACCTGTCAAACTTGATTTTTCATATTTGTAACCATGTCAAAAATGAAGTTATCTTCACCTCTACTTTCTTGATATTTTCTATCTAATATTTCTTTCACACGAAAAACTTCATTTAAAAACAAGTTTGAGGTAGGATACTCACTTCCAGAAATAATATTGGTGGTGGAATTGAACAATAAAAGAATTTCACAAACTTTTTCTGCCTTTTCCCACTCTTTATTGATTGGACAACAATCATAGGTGATATCACGATCTTTGTATCTTGGGAAGACATCTTTGAACTTCAATGCAACTGATAGCATCTCATAAGTTGAATTCCACCTTGTCTTGCAATCAAGCACCAATTTTCTATAAGATAATTGCAATTGTTGCACAATCACAGAAAACATAATTAGTCTCTTTTCATATTGCTTAATATGAAGCACACTATCACGGATATTTTTAACGACACTTTCAATCTCTTGAAGACCAAATTGAACCATTATGTTCAAAATGTGGGCTATGCATCGAACATGAAACATTCTTCCACCACAAAGCAACTTCTTGTGTCTTGCAAAAGTGTCTTTCAAATTTCTAATAGCAACATCATTCTTTGAAGCATTATCAACCGAGATTGTGAACACCTTACCTTCAATTCCCCATTCTTTGTAACATTTATAAATAGCATCTGCAATGTCAATATCACTAAGAGGCGGAGGAAGATGAACAAAATTAAGAACACATTTCTATAGTATCCAACCAACATCAACAAAGTGTCATGTGACAACCATATACTCCATCTTTTGAGGTGATTACATCCACATATCGGTTGTCAAGCTAATTTTGCTCACATTCTTCAATAATGCAAACAGCCTTTTTTCATTCTCATATACAGTCATACAATCTTTCTTCACTGTCACACGAGAAATCTTTTCCCATTGAGGCATTCCCCTTTGTTGCATCATGTTAAAACCTTCATCCTCTATAATGGAAAATGGATGCTCATGCATTAGAATCCAATGAGCCATAGCCTCTCTCATCTTCCCCATGTCCAATTTTCCATCTATAAATGCCAGTGTCATTTTTATGCCACCACAGTCCTTTTCTTTTGGTTCAAAACTAATCTTTTTTTGTTGACTTAAAACAGTTTTTCTCAACAAACATGTCTTCAAATGTCTTCTAAAGTGTGTTGTAGCACCACTTGCAAGTATGGAGAGCTTAGTCTTACAATGAACACATGGTCCTTTCTTGTCCCCATTTGGAAGAATAACTTCAACAAACTCACTTCAAACAGATGATGTCTTTTGAATTTTTCTCTTTTCAAATGTCTCATCTTCTCTTGTATTTGTTGGTGTTGGTGTTGTAGTTGTTGTATTAATGTTGGCATTGGTGGTAGCATTTGGAGAACATTCATCTTCTAATGGTGGACTTGTCATTGAATAATTTTGACTAGATGACATCTACATAAAAAGATAACAAAATTATGTTGTTACAAAGAGCATTTCACATATTATATTCATGTCATTAAAGTAGAAAATTCAAATGAAACATGTATTTATTAATTTTCATTCATCCACGCTTGTCCTTCATTTCATAACTACACATGTGATAAATTAAACTTAATATTCATACTTGAGTTTGAGACAAACCTATATCATATAAAAATAATCAAAGAGAAATCCACTCAAACCTCATCAAGAGAACCAAACAAAGACTCAAAGAGAAATCCAACAAGAAAAAGCCTCAATTTTTTGGCTCCAAAATGCAGTAGAAATAAAGCTAAAGGCCACCCAAATCAAAATTAAACAAAGGAACTCCAAAATGACCACACAAACATACATATCATCATTCATCAACTAAGAAAAAAATGCTAGAAGAATACCATACATAGAAGAAGAATTAGATACACAAGAAGACACTCTTCTAGTCTTCTTCGAAGTGTAGCTTCGGTTTCCCATGGTGGAGGACAGCAGGGCATGGAAGACAGCGGGGACTTGAGGTTTCAAGAAGGAGGATGATGAAGATGGCTTCTAGGGAGGGCGACGGACTGACGGCGGTGGCGATTCTGGCGAACAGTAGAATGGCGTGGCGGCTATGGATTATGATTTAGGGTTATTTGTGAGGGAGGATTATGAGATTTGGACTTTCTATTGATTATATACATATATATTATAAGCTCGTTTAGGTTCACGAGCCTCACGAGCTGAGTAATTTTTATCTCGAGCTCTGCTCGACTCGTGAAAAGTCGAATCAAATTCAAGCATGGACCGAGCTGATCCCGAGTAGCTCACAAGCAGCTTGACTCATTTACACCCCTAGCCTAAATACAATGATTTTTACTATGAACTTCAGGCATGAACAACAACGGTAAGCCCAAGGCACAGACATGAAAATTGATCACCGGAATTAGCAAGAAAATAAACAACCAAACACGACTAAAACAAAGAATAACTAACACAAAAGAGGGAAAAGAAAATATGAAAAGAACTTGGGTTGTCTCCCAAGAAGCGCATATTTAAAGTCTTTAGCTCGACGAAATAGAAATTCTAACCTCATGGAGGTTCCTCCACACAAGAGAACCTCCTTACCGGTAGGCTGGAGTTGGATGTTGTATGGCTTTTAGATGTTATCATCTTCTCATCACTACGCACTTTTTTTCAAATTGTTTCTGTCGACGATTTCGAACGCATCCACCTCCTAAAAAATTTCTTCAAAGATGATGATTTTTCAGTTGTTGGAATCTCTAAGAGGCCCGATACCCCCATCCCAATGCTCAACACCGAGAGCATTGTTCCTACCTCTACTTGTTTTTGCTAGCCTTCAAAGTGAAGCGGCTGAACTAATTCCTGCATGCATTCCTCAACAAGCGTATCAGTAATATCACAAAAATAACATGTATCATCAAAACTCACCGATTGCTTCATGGCTTCTGCTAATCGATAAGTAACGGTTTCATCTCCAACTCTCAAAGTCATCTCTCCTCCCTCCATATCAATAAGAGCTTTCGAGGTTCTGATGCGTCTCCGCAACAACACAACAGGGTGATGTGTGTCAACCCCTTGCGTTACCGCAAGTGCACGGGTCGTCAAGTAATAAAAGTGGACCCAAAGGGTCGGGTTGTCGAACCACAGGGAACAGAAGTACTAGTAATAGCTCCTCTTTTGTTATCTAGCCTAATGAGTGTAGTGTGTGATGATCTAATGGCCAAAACTAAGAGTGTCACTACAAGTGCGCAGGGAATAAAAAGGAAAAGAGTTCTCAATCAATAAAAGTGAGGTATCCGGACAATGCTACCCCTAGGATTCGGGTGTTCGATGTAGATTACAAGTGTTTCTAAACGAAAACAATGAGTCGTGGCTATCCTAAGGTATAACGGCCCCTGCCTCCAGGTCCCTTACGAGGTCCCGGCGGAGAATTCTCTCGACACCTCACACCACATATGACTGCTTAAAACTCTAGGGATCCCAAAGATATAACCAATTCCTAAAAGTAGATCTAACCCTGCCTCCAGGTGAAAGATCCCTAACCCCCTACGAGGTCCCGGCGGAGAATTCTCTCGACGCCTCACACCACATATGGTTGCTTGACACTTAAGGAATGTGGAGATAGAAAATATCTGTCAGAAGGGAAAGGGGACACTCCGCTATCTCACGGCTCACCCTCTCAACCCTCTTTACTCTTGGTAATTCTAAACCTAGTGGTGATCTCTCTCTTCACTAGATTGAATAAAACATGCAAGGCAATTAATAATGAAATCAAAAGCACAAACAAGCATTAAGAACTCAAGAGTAAAACCGAAACTGATAAATTCGAATAGAAACACAATGTAAATCTAATGAAAATAAGAATCCTAGGGTTTACATGTCCGAATACCCTCTAGGGGTTTAGCTCTCCATGGAGCGAGTCACAAAACAAATAATAAATTGAGAATAAAGTTCCAAAGACATAAAGAATAACCCCCCCTAAATCCGTGATGATGGTCTTGATGGGTAGTTTCCACGTCTGGATTGAATCCACTCCGAAGCTAGGTCGCCGACGGCTTCCTTGATGCTATGACGGAGGAGGAATCGATCCAAGTTGGTGAGGAAAGCTTCCCAAAGCCGCAAAGAACTCCTTCCAAGCCCTAGCCGCCTTGTCTCCTGAAAGTGGCCAAAAAGATCCCTAAAAATTATCACAAGGCGGCTTTTATAATTTGAATTCGGGGCTTTACGCGGGCATCCACACGGGCATCCACACGCCCGTGTACTGTAGCCACAAGCCCGTGTGAAAATTCCACACGGGCCACACGGGCGTGTAGAGTACTTTTGCTACAGTAAATTGCTACAGTACTTGCTACAGCAACTGCTACATTGATCTGTTTCCCCCGAAGTCTTCCTTGGAGTCCACACGGTCGGGCACATGCTCGTGTGGTAGGGTATGTGGCTTTCTATACTTTGAAATCCTTAAGACCCTTCTTCTGCTTTGTACGGAAGCTGGGACATGGACGTACTACTGCCTTTGTGCCCTTTCGGTTTGTGTAATGACTTGTACTCCTCCGAAAGTTGGCAACACCCCCATGCATATGAACACAGCTTCTAATTGTGGCCTTGAAACGTGTTCATCACACCCTATCTTTGCTTCTTCCTGTACGTCATGTCTCCAAAGCCCTGTTTGCACAAAAGAACACAAAACACACTTTGTTAATGCTAAAAACTTATAAAAGTGATGCTCAATGCATATAAACTGATATTATAAAATATATATAATCAAGCACTTATCAAGTTCGGAGAAAGGGCCTTCCTAAAATCAATGGAACCTCAGTGTCTTCATCCACATCTAGCACAACAAAGTCGACCGGGAATATGTACTTGTCGACCTTTACCAACACATCCTCAATAATACCTTGCGGATGCCTAATTGTTCTGTCTGCCAATTAGAGGGTTATAGAGGTGGGGCACGGTTCACCTAATCCAAGTTTCTGAAATAGTGTAAAGGGCATCACATTAATGCTAGCTCCCGAATCAGCTAGCACTTTTTCTGTCTCCATTCCCCCAATGCAATCGGGAATTATAAAACTACCAGGGTTCTTCATCTTGCTGGGGAGTTTGTTCTGCAACACGACGAAGCAATTAGCCTCGAGAACCACAGTTGCGCTTTCCTCCAACTTCTTATTCTTGAGTAAGTCCTTGAGGAATTTGGCGTAGCGCGGCATTTGAGCAAATACTTCCATGAAGGATAGAATACTGTGTAATTGTTTAAACAGGTTGAGGAACTTGTTGTACTGTTCATCGGACTGCTTTTTTTTTAAGTGAGATGGGGAGTATGAACTTTATTATCCTCCTTCCCTGTGTCATGGAGCCTATCCTTACCCTTATCGGTTGATGGAGATTCAACCTTCTCACTAGGAGTCTTTTCATGAAGTGCTCGACCACTCCTCAAAGTAATCGCCTTTGCATGGTCCCTTGGATTAGCCTCAATATTACTTGGTAAGCTGCCTATCGGTCTCTCAGTCAGAGTTTTTGCTATCTGTCCGACTTGGTTTTCCAAATTTTGGATTGAGGCTTGTTGGTTCCGAATAATAGTCTCCATACTTGTTTGTCTTGCGTCGGACGTCTGGATGTATTTAGACAATACCTTTTCTATATCTAACACCCTGTCTTGTGGTGGTTGTTGCTGAAATGCTAGAGGGTGTGCCGGTCTTTATTGTCCTCGGTCTCCCCATGAAACTTTCGGGTGATGTCTCCAACACTGATTATAGGTGTTACTGTCAGGGGTGTTCAGTCTTAGTGCGTTTCCAACAAAATCCACATGTTCAGTTGATGAAGATACCCCAGTTTCTATAGGGCATTCATTTTGCGTGTGCCTCCACAACCATCACAAACAATAACGGGCAAATTCCTCGAAACTATTAACACGTCCACCTTCTTGCTAAGTCCCTCAACTAAAGCAGCTAGTGATGTAATTGCATCAAGTTCATAAATTCCTTCTAGTATTTTATTGTCTCGGCCGCTCCATTGGTAGTTGTTCATTGCCATGTCCTCTATTAACTGGCAAGCATCGGGCGGTGTCTTATTGCCCAAAGTGCCTCCTGCAGTAGCGTCTATGATATGGCGAGAATTCTGCTTCATCCCATTGTAAAAGGTGTGGATAATCATCCACTCCGGGAATCCATACTGTGGGCATTTTCTCAAAAACTCCTTGAACCTCTCCCATGCTTCAAACAATATCTCGGACTCTAATTGCAAAAGATGACATTTCATTTCTTAGCTTTGCTAACTTTCCTCAGGGAAAGTACCTGGTAAGAAAGCCTCCACTATCTCATCGCAAGTGGTGATCGACGCCCGTGGTAGAGACTGCAACCACTACTTGGCCTTTCCTTTCAGAGAAAATGGGAAAGTCCAGAGCCGGATGGCATCATCTATCACGCCATTAATCTTCAACATATTGCAGACCTCAAGGAAGTTGTTGCTCGTTCTGTTCAGCCATTTCTTCAACACTCTTAATGTCTACCTCAAAAGTTTCCGCAGGTCAGTCCTGCTCAAAATCTGTCCCACTCTCTTGTTCACGGTGTCGTCTTCATATTCTTTTTTCAATCTCGGGATCTCCTTCAACCAAAGTGGACAAATTTCCTCGAGTCATACACCACACCTGAAATCAAGGGAAAATTGGATGTTTCACCGTCAAAACTTAATTACAGCAGAAAGAAAAATAATGCAAAAAGAAAAATGGAAAAGAAAGTTGCTAAAATGACGGAACAAAAGTGGTTCTAATATCTAAGCTCCCCAGTGACGGCGCCAAAAACTTGATACGCCCTTTGTGTCACCGCAAGTGCACGGATCGTCAAGTAAAAAAGTGGACCCGGTTAAGGGTCGGGTTGTCGAACCACAGGGAACAAGACTATTAGTACTAACTTTAGCAATCGACATCTAGCCTGAATACTTTGACACTGGGTAACAGGTTAATTACCATTAAAAGAGATTAAAAAGGAAATGAAAGCTAAATCAGGAGGTTCACATTATCAAGATAAATGGGAATACTTGAATAATACTCCCTTAGGGTTTTAACAATAAAACACATAATTCTATGGATACTCCTCACCCAAGTGAAACAGAAGTTGAAGAAAAATGTGGCGTCTTAACGGGTTTTCACTGCACTCTAATTACCAAGATCTAATGGGTTTTCACCTCACGCTAGTCCTTAAGAACCAACGGGTTTTCACCGCACATCAAAAGCTACGCAACATGCAATAAGAATTTAATCCAACTACACATGCATTTCAGAATCAAACTTCATAATCAATTAAAAGTAAAACGTACAAATAGAATCCAGTACAAATCCCTAATGTTTCAGGTGCAAGCTCCCAAAGGGGATTTAACTCATTATGAAGTACAAAACACTTGGAGAATTAAATGCATTCATAGTCATAATGAGAAAATTAATAGCACTCCCTCAAAGATCAAGAAAACAAGAATCGACGCGAAGTTCCCCTTGACATTGGTGGAATGGTGACTCTTGACCGTGATGACGCCATAATGGATGATGTGGATGATGATGATGGACGCTCACGTGGATCCCTTGACTTGGAGGAGTAGAAATCGCCCTTGATCTCGTAGTTGTCGTCTTCCTTTCTCCATCTTTCTCTTTTTCCCCCAAAAACAATCTCTAAAACCTAAAAACTCCCTGTCCGAATTCAGATGAGGCTTTTATACTGGTAAGTTTACGGACAGCTTATGGGCGTAAGTTCTAGTCGTAAGCCTCGGGGTTTCATATGATCTCGTGCCTTACGGCCCTGATTACCAGCGTAAGCCTCTCTCGTAAGGGTGTCTGACTTCGGGTTACGTGTCCCTTTGTGACTATAATAAGATGACCGTAACCCTCATTCTGTCAATCTTACCCTTCTCCTTACGGGCATAAGTAGCCTCCCTAAATCTCTCCGTCTTCCACTTACGGTCCACCTTATAGCCATAAGGTTGACCATAAGCCCATCTGTGCCGTATTGTTTCTCCTCTTATGGCCATAAAGATGCTAGCAATGCCTTTTGAATATGACTTACGGCTGTAACCCTAGCCGTAAGTGGCCCGTAAGTAGTTCTATCTCCCAAGCCAGTATGTCAGGAGAGCGCTATCTTCTGTATTTTGATTTCTAATTGCTTCTTTTGGCTCTTTTTTGTCTTTAAACTCTACTTGGTACCTGGAAAGAAAATTCATACCCGATATAGCCTCGTATTCTACACAATCACTCTAATACTGACTCAATAAGTATACAAATTGATGTATAAAATATAGTATAATTGTATACTTATCACTCAACAGATGGTAGAGTTTTGAGATTTATTTTAAATAAATTTTCTATTCCTTCTTCTTCAAGAGACCACTCTACTTTTTGCAATTCCTGTTTATCAAATAAATTTCACCAACAATCATTTCCTCAGCTTACTTTGTCATGTTAATGTGGATAAAGTGGTGGTTCAACTTGAGAGGTAGAAGAAGGAAGAAGACGTTGGTTCTGGAAGCTTCGTTTTAATATTCAAAAACTTGCTTAAAGGAAATACAACACACACTAGTCTCTCATATATGGAGAGAGCATACAGCACAAAAGACAGAGTCAACTTAAATAGATACTAAGATAAAATAACAACTGACACAACCCATAACAAGACGCAAGACTCAACCACTTTCCATTCCCATGCAACATACGAACGTAGCATTCTAATACCCAGACTTTCTTGTGACCAGCATGCATTCTGAGTATTCTTCAACATTCTCCTTACTCAGAGATTTTGACTCTGAGTTGCTCAGTGAGTTGAAAGTGTTTCTTAACTGATAATGCCTTTGTAAGAACATCAGCTACTTGTTCGTCCGAGCTGCAATGAAGCATTTTGATCCTTCATCTGTAATTAAACGTCAGATGAAATGGAACCTTGTGTTGATATGTTTGGTTCGGCCATGCATTTCTGGGTTCTTAGAAATTGCTATGGCCGACTTGTTATCACAGTAAATTACGGTTGGTTTCAATTGTTTTTCATTCATGTCTTCCAAAAGCGGCATCATCCACATTGCGTGGCAAAAGGCCGAAGTCGCAGAGATATACTATGCTTCAGTGCTTGACAACGCGATGATTTCCTGTTTCTTTGAACACCAAGCAGCAACAGTCGAACCAAGCTTGAACACCCAACCGATAGTGCTTTTCCAGTCATCAATCGACCCACCTCAATCATTATCCATATAGCTGGTAAGTTTCAAATGGTTAGTGCACTCATACAGCAGCCCGAGATCGACAGTATCAGCAACATGATGCATGATTTGCTTCACCGCGCCAAGGTGATGCCTCGAGGGACAGTGCATGTACCGAGCTACAATTGAGACAGCATACATGAGATCAGACCGGGTGTGTGTAAGATACAACACCTGTTTTAGAGAAATAAATACGCCAAGGTGATGCCTCGAGGGACAACAGCCCGCCATGCTAATTATCACGGCCTCAACTGATTACCTTCGGCCGTGCGGCACCTGACACGCACCAAGTGGCAGGTCAGCCTTGCTTATTAGAACAAGAGTGAAATAACACATGTTCTCAACATAAACACAGCACATGAAAGAAGCGAGCAAAATCGGAAAACATCCACAGTATGAGAAGACGACACGAGAAACTAGTTTTAGACAGAGAAAAAATAAACTCTCTTAGATTTTAGGAAACTTTACAATTATGGCCAAAGATCCTCACCAAGAGGTCTTATCCCTTATCAAAGACATTATAGACCCTATTATAAGAGCTACCCCAACTCCCAAGGTTAATTGAGCCTCTTGCCCAATACAGGTCTTGCGAGAAATCCCAGACTTTCACTTAGCTTGCATTGTCCTCCGACGTTACTGTAGCTTTAACCAGCCACCTTTGGTCACAGCGGGCAGCAGTACCTGTCACGCACGGTAATATCGCGTGCCATCCTCGCCCATGCTCGGTCACGCTCTCGCCAGCGTGCCCACTTGCATATGCATGCGTAATCCCTCGGCAAATCCGGAATCAGCATCTGGATCTCTCGGTATGATCAAGTGTCCCGCCCCACCTAGACTTGCTAGAGATCCATTCTCTAAAATAATCTAAGTCCACGATACTTGACTCTTGGTATGGACCGACCTACCCCACGTGCTCATGGGCCACGCGCACCCCCACAGTCCAACGTGCGTGTGCCTCACGGTCTCAACACATGATTGTTCGGGATATTCCATCAGCTTTTGATCACGACACAACACATGTCTCGCGCTCCCCTGCACGCTACCCAGTCCACATGGTTGTGCGCCATTATGTCCTGGCCTATGTCAAGTTGTCCTCCGAATGACCAAGTGTAAGGGCACCAACCCTTACACTAGTCCCTTTGGGAATGAATGGCGAGTTTGTTTACCCAAAGCACAGGCTTCACAGGGATGTGTGGGTGCACTGAATGCAATGTCTAGTAGATCTTCTACAAGTTAGGACTGAGGTAGGAACTGTAAACTCCTCATGTTGAGGTGACCGAATCTTCTATGCCAGAGTTTAAGCTCATCTTCGGTTCTAAAAACAACATTAGCATAAGCTATATTCCCTGCATCAAGAGGAAAAAGCCGATGTGTAGTCATGCACACGTAAGCCAGCACATTATTATTGATCTCATCAGTGATCGTGCACTCACCACGAGAGAAGTTGAGCGCATATCCGGCGTTCATCAATTAGCCCACACTAAGAAAGTTGCGTGCCAGTTAAAGTATATATAAGACACTAGCAAGTTTACTTACATTTCAATCTTTTGATTCAATTTGAACTACTCTAACACCAGTAACTTTCAACTTTTTGTCATCACCTAGTGGCACCATCTTTTAAGAGGAGAATTCCAGTGTTTCAAATAGTTCCTTGGCTCCAATAATGTGATTCGTGCACCCACTATCAATGAACCAGGTTGCAACGCTGGTTCCTTCGCCATTTTGAGTAGCTATGAAAAGCTCACCTTCTTCTTCAACTTCTTCATCATTGCTTGTTTCTTCATCAACTAGAGTAACCATACATAGTACTTCTTCTTCTTCATTTTCCTTAGCAGTGCTCACTACTTCATCAACTAGAGTGGCCACAAACAGCACATCCTCCTCACGCTCTTGATTTTCTTTAACTTCTTCTTCGGTAAAGTTGGCTTCATTGTACTAGCACTGGGACTTTGTATGTCCACATTTTTTGCAAATATAGCATTGGATTAGAGGTCTTTGCTTGTACTTAATGTCTTCATCTCCAAACCATTGTTGTTTCTGTTTGGAGTCTTCAGGTTTGTATATGGGTGCTGCGGCTCTTCCACCACGAAAGCATCCACAAGAGAAACCACAATCCCTATTTCGACCTCCTCGAAGGCTAGTATCACCAAGGTCACTGATCATAGCTTGAAGGGTTGTATCCTCTTCTCCTGAGGACAAGGTGAGAATGGTTTCATGTCCCTTGAGTCAGTTGCTTAACTCCTCAACAGTGAGCTTCCCAAGATCTTTGGCTTCCACGATGGAGGAAACGACATGCTTGAAAGTTGGGTTGAAACTTCTCAGAATTTTTCCAACCATAATTGTCTCATCCATTGATTTACCAAGGACTCTCAACTAATAAATAACATCCAAGACACGAGTTATATAATCTTGGACCTTTTCGCCATTCTTCATTCTTATTGTTTCCAACTCCGACTTGAGAGAGTAGAGTTTAACTGACAGGATTTTAGAGCATCCATGATACTCAGTTTGTAAAATGTCCCATGCTTGCTTAGCTGTTAGGGCCTCTGTGATCCGAATAAGGATTTTCTTATCTACACCTTGTTGAATGAGGTATAGGACACTTGCATTAGCATCTCTTCTCTTTTCAACAAGCTTTTATTCTCCTTCTTCACTGAAGCCGTTTGCAACAATGCTCCATTAACGTTTTGAGCAGAACATAGTTTTCATCTTAAGACTCCAAAGGTTAAAGTTCTCACCTTTGAAGACAGGGACGCTAGTTGGAGTGGAGCTGACGTCGGCTGTGGTTTCCATAGTTCTAATACCACTGTTAATGTGGATAGAGTGGTGGTTCAGCTTGAGAGGTAGAAGAAGGAAGAAGATGTTGCTGGAAACTTCATTTTAATATTCAAAAACTTGTTTAAAGGAAATACAACACACACTAGTCTCTCATTTGTGGAGAGAGCATACAACACAAAAGACAGAGTCAACTTAAACAGATACTAAGTTAAATAACAACTGACTTAACCCATAACATGACGCAAGACTCAACCACTTTCTAATCCCATGCAACATACGAACGTAGTATTCTAATACCCACACTTACTGTGACTAGCATGCATTCTTCAACATGTCATGTCATGGTCTAAACCTTTTTAAACCATTTTAGTGATTCATGGGAAACATCTCCTGTGATTTCTCTTTGACAAAAAATTATATTATTTTCTATTTGTTGACCACCATAGAAAATACACTTGGATCTACACTTTACAAAGTAAAACTGAGCTCAAAACAATTTTCCAGGAATTCCATCTTTCAATGGAAAACCACTTCCATTCTCTAATATTATCCTTTTATACCAACAGAGATGGCAAGTTTCAAAGTCTTAATTCCTATCTAAGTTCCAATGGCATAGAACATCTCATTAATCCCCTTTACACTCCATAAAGGGTTGCTCTTGCTAAACGTTGTCATTGAGGCATCATAGAAACAACTAGACCATTGCTACATGAAGCCTTTCTTCCATCCTAATTTTGGTCAATTGCTTGTCACCATGTTGTATATCTCATTAATCGTCTACCAACCTCCATTTTAAACCATTGTTCTCCTTTCGGAATCCTATTCCAAGAACGACTAGGTTACCATTCTTGAACATCTTTGGGTGTCATTGTTATCCATGACTTAAGCCATGTTACAAGAGCAAACTTGGATCATTCTCAGCACCAGAATGTACCATAAGCATAGGCGACTGAGGCTTATGCCTAGGGCCCCACAGTTGTTGAAGGCTCCATAATTTCTAATTTTCTTTAAAAATTATATTTAAATTTGTATTTATTATCACCATAATCTTAGAAATTTAAACGTTTTTTAAACTATAAATTTAATTTATGATAATATCAATACCCAATAAATTTGCCTTATAATAAAGTCCCATAATTTTCTAAGAACCCACAAATCATTTTTACAAATTAAATTTAAAATTTTCATTTACTACAATCTCATCACATAATTATAATTTTAAAAAATTGTAAATATTTTTTAACAATATAAAAAACTTAATTTATGATAATATCAATATACAATAAATTTAGTCTTATAATAGGGCCACACCATTCATGTGTTTCTTAAGAAATTATATTTAAAATTTTCATTTGATATTATCCCGTTCACATAATTATAATCTTAAAATTTTAAGTGTTTTTATAATGTATAAAACTTAATTTATGATAGTAATAAATTTGGTCTCATAATTGGGTCCTGCCCTTTTTTTTTCATTAAAAATTTTCATTTACAATGCTCCTATACACACAATATTACTCTATCATTAAGTTCTTTTTTTTTATGTATTTCATATAATTAAACTTCAATATCTTAGTTTCATCAAGCCCGATATATCATATTTGGTGAATAAGCTTTCACAATTTATGCAAGCTCTTTGTGAACTATACTGGCAAACTGTCAAAGAGTTCTTTGGTTATCTCTAAGGCACCATACATCATGGTCTCTATTCAAGTAAGAGTGATGCCTTAAACTTAGTAATGTTCTCTCATGTAAACTGGGCAAGCTTTCAAACGAGTTCTTGGTATCTCTTAGGCAGCATACACCATGGTCTCTGTTTAAGTAAAAGTGATGCCTTAAACTTGGTAATGCTCTCTAATGCAAACTGGGCCATTGATGCCAACGATCGCACCTCTATTATCGGTTATATCCAATTTCTTGGCCAAATTCCAATCAGCAGGACCTCCAAGAAACAAACTACTATAACCTGATGGTCTATAGAAGCCGAGTTTCATGCAGTTGCTAGTGGCTCTAGATGAAACAACTTGAGTTAAAAATCTTCTCTTTGGGCTTGGCATTCCTCTTCCCAAGTCACCTATCATCTATTATGATAACATCGAGATCACGTACTTATGTGAAAAATTCCTATTTTCCATAGTCACATGAAGCACTTAGCTGATGATATGGTCCAAGGCAAGCTTCTTACTGTTGCTCACATCCCATGTTGCCGATCACTTTGCAGACTCACTCACTAAAGCTTTTGCCCAAAGAAGCTTTTGATCGCCATCTTCCCACGTTAGTTGTCCCACTATGCCTCACTTGAGGGAGGGTGTGTTAACACATGTGCCTCTTGCAGGTAGTGTTTGAACATTTCCCACTTGGACTTATTATGCTGGCTTCATTTGTAAGGTTCTTATGATAATACTCCTACAATAAAGGAGTCTTGTTAGTTGTCTTCATGTGTTTCAACTGTCTTTCTGGTCAATAATGTATTTCATTCTCATAACTCATTAATGACAGCCATTAGTTTAAAAGATGAAGGGTATTAGATGTAAAACAACTTAAAAACAAGTCACCATTTGCAAAAATTTATTTCCCAGCCAAGCATGAAAAGGAAATGGCTTCGATTTTATCCAGTATGACAGGAGAAGATCAGGTAAATTCCTGGACACTGACACAACAATATCACTTTTTTAAATGTCACAAGCAACATGGGATTATGAGCCTTGCATGAACACAATGTCTCTCAGTTGCATAATAAACTCAATGTATCAGGTTATTTATGAAATAGAATGGACAAAGGCAAAGACATGCATGATACCTGTAAATCGAAGGAAGTGATAAGATTCCTCTATTTCATATGCAGAAAAATTACAATACTTCAGACATTGTTACAGATGTGTCAGGAAGTTTATTACCAGTTTATCAGCCTTGTGGGAATAAAATGTCTGTCAGTCACATAATAAACTCACTGGATCAGTGCAATTCAATAGATCTAGTGCAATTTTGTGTCCTCTGAATTTATAAACTTAAGTGCATGGTTTTCGCAGAGCCCATGCAACATCCAGGTAAGAATCTAGTGAGCACTACTGACATCTTGAGAGTGTAGACTATGGAAAGATCAAATAAAGAGAATTATGTTACTCATGTACCAAACATGATAACACTGTATTTGCCACAAGTATCTTAAAGTGTTGGGCTGATCAAAATGCCATGGTTAGATCATGTAGACCAAAGAAGAACCATGAGACACAATCAATTGCCTGTGAGGGCAATACAAACCCGTCAGAAACTTTGAAGTCATTTTCACTTAAAAATTAATGATAATTTCAATTAAACTTATTCCTGCATTTGCAAAATCTAGGGGCCTAAACTGAACTAAAATCCGGGTAAAACACCGTACCTGAGCATAAGTCATAATGTGAAAATCAGTCACCGAAGATGGGTTGAGTTTGACTGCTGAAGATGAATTCCAATATTACCTTACCAAATGAAACAGGTCACAACGAGCTCGATAATGGTCTTGCACTAGAAAGTTTGTATATGCTAATTCCGAGTCAAACTACAAGAATTGTCACTTCAAACAAAACTACTTACAGAGGAAAACTATGAAGCCAAAACATTAACAAAGATCACAGTTCAAATTTTCACAAGTTTACGCCAGTCATCACTGAAATGAAATTCAAAAGACACTGGAGTTACAATTCTGCTTCACTACGCATAACATATATTTAAAAATCAAATGAAAACATATATTTTGAATGTCTTTAGATTTAAAAAGTCATTAATGGCATGAGAAAATGGTTACAGCAGAGGTTTTAGCATGTCAAAATTTCTCAATGTAAAAGTAAAATATCAATTAATGACCACAATGAAGGGGAAAAACAGCAAAACTGCTCATAAATAAACAAATTAAATAAAGGAAAGCCAAAAGAAGAAAAAAAAAATGTTGGAAGTTGTATCAAATGCTTCTAGGAAAAGAGGTCCAATATTAAAAGTGATAAACATAGAAATTACAGAAAATGAACTAAACAAAATGCTTCCATCAGTGAAAAATATATGATGCCAGCTAGCAAGTGGCTAGAATTTTAATGATATCTCTTAGTACCATTAACAGCATAAGAGCTTTAACATAGAAATTCATCAGCTTATATATAATGGAGTAGACAAATGATACTCTAAACTTCAAAGGCGCAACTAAAATTGAACTATAGCTACACATACCACTATCAATAACAGTGTTCCACTTCTTGAAAACCACCAAGAACATTTTCACCAACTAGAGTCAAGATATTTCATTCTTCAATGAATGTTCTCCTTATTAATCACAATTCTCTTTCTCCCTTGTTTTATTTTATTTTATTTTATTTTTTGTGTGTACCATCATTACATAGATGTCTAGAATAATCCATCTTTCACATCTTTTTGGTTCCAAGAGAAACAGCGTAATATAGGCCAATGACCTCATGACAATTCTATCCCAGTAAGAAAGCTCCTCTATAATATTATATTCTCACAGAGTTTACCTTTCTTCTAGAAAGGGAACCCTTTTAGCCTAGAAAATTTGGCTCTCCAACAATCTTAACTCGCTGTAAAACAAAAAAATGTAAAACATTGTAAATGAATGGATATGTAAAATTTGAGGCAGCTGAGAACCTTCCAAGGAAATGATTTCACTAACATAGAAAATTGAGGAAGAATACATTCTGCTCCCCATGAACTTGGAAGAACATTAAAGGGGAACAATCCCTTGACAGCAGAAACACGCAACTAAGATGCCCAGAAGAGCCCCAGCAATGACTTGTGATGGAGTATGACCTAAAAGCTCCTTAAGCTTTCTTTGGCTGATAGGATGACCTTGGAATAAATCATCAATTATCTTGTTGAGAACCTATGTGAATCAATAATACCAATATATAGTACAATCAGAATCAGTATAGTATGAGTAAAACTTTTAAAAGAAAGTACATAGCTAATGAGCTAACACCAAAGTCTATCATAAAAAGCAAATTTTGAAACCAAGTCACAGCATAATGAGAGAAGGACCAAAAGAAAGATAAAATAACTTGACCACCAGAACAGAAGGTTGGAATGAGTTACAATTTGATATCGTCTTATTAAACAAATAAGCAAAGAGGTTTCAGAAACCTCTGTATAACCACCAAACATAAAACGTTACCATTTGGCTTGATACCAACATCTATTGCAAATAAAAGAAAAACAAGTCCCGAACACAAAATGGCAGCAGTAGAAATAATTCCACAAATTCAAAAATTCCAATTCCGTAGAATAATTCATCCATTTAGTTTAGAAAAGAAAAGGAAAGAAAACAAATTATCAGACTTGTCATCACACATCAAAATCATCCTCTAGAAACTCAGTGGTGTATGTGCTACAGCATAAAACAAATGCATTATTTACTCCCTCAAATATCAATCACCACAAACAAATACGCAATGAATCTCCAAGCTCTCTCCTTTACACACCTTTCACCTAATTCTGAATCACCAAAAAGTATTTCATGTTCAAACATACGTAAAAGCAAGACCGATGTAAAAGGAAATGGAGGAAGCCTCAATACCTCAGCCTGCATCCCAGCATGCCGCCGCACTCCAATGGCATCGTACATGACGATAAGACTAAATCCTAAGCACACCGGAAACAGTGAATCGCTCACCCCATGGCACAGCGCCACAGACGCGGTCAACGCCATACACAAGGCCGAGTGAGACGATGGCATACCGCCGGAATTAAACAGCATCGCAAAATCCCACCTTTTCTCCACAAAGAAGTTGAGAAACACCTTCAGAGACTGCGCAAGCGCCCAGGCCACGAGCCCCGACACGAAGGTAGGGTTCGCGGCTAGAGTCCATAGAAATGGACTGACCTTCGACTTCGACACAGCGGCGGCAGTTGTGGTGCTCATCAGCATGGTCCCGATTACCCCAGCGCAGAGGCAATCACGGCCTTCGATCTGGCAGGGTTGTCCATCGAGACCGCCGAGGAGGAAGGGACGGAGCTTGCTGGAGATGGAGGACAGGAGAGGGGGAAGAGAGTGAATGGGTTTGAATGATGGGGTTTTGAAACGAGAGAAGACGACAGGGGAGGAAGGAAAGGGCTTAGGGTCAGGGTTCGAGCGAAGAGGAGGAGATTTAGGGAAGAGAATGGGGGAGACGATGGCCATGGATGAGGCGGCACTGCATAGCTCGAGAGGACGAAGGAGAGAGATAGGGATCCTGTTGAAAGGAGGGGATAAGGAGGGAAAAAGAGGCTTGTATTTGGGGGAAATTACGATATGACCATTGAAGGGTTGGATTGTAATTTTGTTGATTATGAGCAATGTTTTTGGAAATATATGTCATTTGAGTGATAATAATACCAGAAGATTCTCATAAGATTTTTTTCGGGCCCTATATTTTAGAGATAAAATTGTTTTTATGCTCTTATGTGATACAGGCATTTAAATTTAGGTACATGCTTTTTTATGCTATTTCATCATCAATTTATTTCGTTAATATTATACTTTGATAATAAGATTCAAAGGATAGATAGCGCGGGAGAGTAACGTGAGAGAATCACTTAACCATATATATATATATATATATATATATATATAATATTGCCATAGAAAAACGACCTCAAATAAAGAGAAAGTACTTCCCTCAACTCTATTTTATTTAAAAGTTTAAACTCTTAAACAAAATCAATTTAATCTGGGCTCAATACCAGTTTAAAACTTTAAAACCCAGGACCGACATTATTTTTAAGCAAGCCTACTATCTTTATCCCCTCATAATACCTCCCTCATTATAGTAATGTAATAAATATAGAAGGTTAATTGACTATTATTTACATATTAAACATTATTTGATAGTTTGTTGATTAAAAAAAATAACATAACATTGTTTTTGGCATTATTTATTAAAAAAAATCGTAGGAATATCTTTTTACACAAAACATATAATATTACTCTTCCAACAATTTATCAAACAAAGAAGTTATTTTCGTTTCAATGATTTTACTATCAATTAAATTCCATTATGACATTTTCATAATAAAAACACTAAATGCACCAAGGTGAAAAGTATGAGTAAAGTGATTTAAAATAAATAAATAATAATACCTTTTGACTAATTTTGACTAAGCTATGCAAATATTGAAATTTAATGTGAGTAACAAATAAATATGATTTGCACAGTAATATTTAAACAATTACAAAGTCATTTCTTTTACAAGGGTCTAAATTTTCCTGTTATTTAATTTTGCAGAAGACTTAATGATTCACCTATCTATGAGACAATGACAATAAAACCATCTCATGGTACAATGATGATGAGCCAATAATAATCTCACGGCATTAACCTATTTATATTAATGAGGAAAATTACAATGACAATAAAACCATCTCATGGTACAATGATGATAAGACAGTAATAATCTCCTAGCATTAACCTATTTATATTAATGAGGGAAACAAAAGCAAAGAAAAATACAATTTAATTATGTTCTCTTTCATTTGGTTACTAATTTTATTTCCTTCCACCTACAATACAATACATAAAAGGGTATTACTAATAATACAAATACCAAAAAATGTTGCTTTATGAGTAGCATTATTGGCCTGGTTTGATGCCAATGAATTAAGCTAATTCACAGGGCTTTCGCCTCTTATATATATATATATAACCTAGAGATTCTTACAATTATCCTTAACAACCAACTTTTATTTGATTTTTTACGAAAAATAAATGCAACGTTTTTGTCTCATTTATATATACACATCTAATTATAAGTCATAAATTTGTTTGTCATTACAGCTCATGTAACTCAAACTCTTCCCATAATTTATTGCATGATATAGGACTCCACATGCACCGGATAGGTTGATGGAATTTAAGAGTTCATGTGAGAATCTAAATCCCAAAATCCAAACTTCAATAAATCTCTCCAATCCAACCAAGCAGTACCTTAACGTACCTGTAAAAAATATTGGAGCATAGATGTATCGCTTGTGTATGGACAAAAATAATTAACACCATACCATTTTCAACTGGTATTGGGTATATTGATCTAAAGAAAACACCAAACAAAATAAGCAAGGAAACTAAAGCAAATTCACTAGGCTGTATACAAACACCCGCTCCAACTCGAATGGGTATTTCATTTCCCTCTCTATCCAAAAGTGGAGTATTTAATTTGTGGCCTACACACATTTCAAAAACAAAATAAAAATAATTAATTAATTAATTAATTGATAACAGAACAGAAAACAACCACAATGACAGCATTAATTTGTGCAACTTACATAATGAGCAAAAGACTCCATGGACAAACAGAGTTCTGCAGAGCATTTAAATGAATCATTATCATGCTGAAGACCAGCAGAAGAGGACAAACACAAACATCTTAATAAGCAATTGCATCTACAAAGTACATCAAGATTGCGAAAACACAAATGATGGCCATCATTAAGGAGATTAGAGCTAACAACTACCAAGAACATCAGGAACATCACAATCATAGAAGAAGTTTCTTCAATAAATAACATCACAGCCTAATTCTTTATAAAGATATGCAATAGCTGAAATTTTCATCTAACAACAGTAACTTGTGTAGAGCATAATATGCCATTCCTCATACCTCAGATGGCAAAGCTATTGCCTAATTTTCATATAATACCATACCATATCCAATTTCACATGCTAATAATTTTTTTTTTTTTTTTTGGATTAAAAAAAAGAAAGCAAAAGGGGGAGTTTTGGGAACATACCAATTCTCAGCATCCGCGTGGCACGAATCCAATCCGCGAAGTCTCGCTGTCAAATACCATTCGGAACCCCTGCTGCTGTATGTTGCCAATGATCGAGACGCCGCCGTCGGTGCCGGCGAAAGCGAAGCAGAAGGTCCCCTTTGTATCCACCGGGATCACATAGTTCTCCGCCGGAAGCGCCACGTCAGCACCACCGGTGAAGTGCAGCACCAGAGTTGGCACCTTGACCACCGATTTGCCCCCGAGGTCGTAGCATGTGTCGAAGAGCGAGAACCCCTCCGCCGCCGGCGAAAGCTCCGTTGCCCCAGCCCTGAAGGCGTCCCTCATCGCCTCGTATGCTGCCCGCGCCAGCCTCGTCACCGACGTCCCTGAATCGATTATTACCCCTCCTCTTCCTGTCCCTTGATCCAGCTTCAATTCCGCTCCCGGAACCCTCGCCCCGCCAACGCTGATTCCGATGAGATCCACATAGTAGAAGGTATCCATTGAGGGGTTCCTCACCATCGGAGTGTATGCAACGCCGGAAGATGATCGGGGAACGGCGGAGGGGCCGAAGATTAGAGAGGAGGCGCGGGTCACGGGTTGGGATGATGGTGAAGTCCGATCTACGAGGCAGTAGGAGAATCGACGGGAGAGGCGGGAAGCCGCCTGGGAGGGGAGCGACAGAGCACCACGGCCGAGCCCGAGGAGGCCGGAGGCGGCGACGAAGAGGCCCTGGTTGTCGTGGCCGCAGCCGAGAGCCACGCGGGGTAGACGGGCGCCACCGCGGAATGTGAGGGTTTCGGTGGAGAACTCGCCCATTGTGGCGGAACCGTCGCCGTACGCGACCTCGTAGAGGCAGACACCACGACGGAGGTCGCAGCCAGAGGCGTCAAGGCGGCGGCAGAGAGCGGAGCCGCAAGGGACGGAGGCGTAGGTGCGGGAGCGACGAGGGTCGAAGATCGGGGCCATTTGAGAGTAGCATTGGCGGCAAGGGACGCACTGGAGCCAGGCGAGGTCGCTACCGGTGTCGACGACCATGAAGGCATAGCTCGGCGGGGTGCCGATCCCGATGCGGGTGAAGTACTCCCCGCTGCCCTGGGCTAGCCCGGAGACCACGGAGCTACTGTAACCGCTGCGCGGTGTCCGGTTCTGGGCAGCAGCTGCCACCGCGGCAGTGGTTATAAGGGTTACGACGCGGGCGGCATCACGGCCGAGGCGGAGCTTGAAGAGCTCATCAGCGGTGGAGTTCACTGAGCAGAGGGAGTCACGATGGGCGATTTCTATGTGTAGGGAGGTGGAAAGGTCGACGGCGGAGTGAAGATCAGAGACTAAGGCTGGATCGACGGTCCAGCTAAGGAAATCGTCATCTGGGGATAGCGGCCTGGGGTGCTGAAGAGAGATTAGGGTTAGGGTTTGGTGATGAAGCAACTCCGGCGAACCACCGGCGAGGAGGGAGAGAGCGAGAAAGAGAAGGAGGTGGAGCTTGGGACTCGAGGGTTCCATGTGAGTAGGCGTGGGAGTGGGAATGAGGGGAGTGGAGAAGGATTTGTATTTATAGTGAAATATTTTCAATTTAAACACTTGTAATTTCTTTATGGTACACAACCTTTAAACTTTATCTTTAGTATATTTGCACATGCACCCTCGCTAATTTCAAATTATTTGTACATATGCCCCCAGGGCGGCCCCACCGGGCAAACATTCGTCTTTGATTGCCAGTTATTACCCGCTTGTAAATTTGGGTGACCGTTAACCCATAAAATGACAAAAATGTCCATTACCACCAAAGTTAACAAGGGAACAGGACTGATTATATAATTCAAATGGGTTCTATACTTCTATTGATTTGAGGGTGAAAGGAAACGTTGCACTGCATCTCACCCCTTTTTTTTTTTTTTTTTTGGGGGAAAGTTAAAAAAAAACCCATGTGGTTTTCGGTTTTTACAAATAAAGACGTATGTTTTTTTTTACAATTAAGTACTTTGTGGTTTTCTGGTTTTTGCAAATCAAGGAAAAGCCGTCAACGCCGTCTGTGTTTGCTTACGTGGCAGGACAAAACCGACTTTTCACATAAAAAATTCTTTTTCTTATGCCAAATAGCCAACTAGATAAAGTTAGTTTAAGCCTCTAATTAATTTGGACTAATGAGACAATTAGATTAAATAATGAGAGATAGTTAACACATCTCTTTTTATTCAATGTCACATTGATTTTCACACATCTAATGAGACAATTAGATTTCAGACAACAGTGGAGAAAAGGGCAGTTCTTCTCTAGACATGGTTAGGGTTCATACAAAGGGGGCATTCTCCTCCGGATAGTGTTGGCCCGAAAGAAATCCAAAATTTCCCAGTGTTTTGAGGTCACTGAGCAGATATTTTTCCCACCCCATAGAACATAACTCATTATCTGAAAATGGTTGATGATAAATCAAAGTACCAATCTTATTAAAAATTGGTTGATGATAAATCAAATGGTTAGTGTTCAACAATTGCAGACCATGGCAGACCATGAATGAAAAACAAAAAGATGTATGAAAGGAGATAGGGATAAGCTTGGATATGTCAATGCTGTGTCATCCCCCTCCTCCTGCTCCTCTAAGCTCTTTCCTTAATGTATGATCTTTTGATTCTAAAGAAAAAGAGGTACGAAAGGAGATCAGGATAGCTTGAATGTTCTTCATGTATAGCCACGATGTTATTCCATTGATTTCTCTCCCTCTCTCACTTGATCTGGAGTTCCCATTGCCAAACTTAGCCCATATGAGAATTTTCTCTTTGTCCACTATTGTCGGTTGGGGTCACTGGGAAGAAGATGAGATTATGTCCCATTAGTCCAAATTAATTAGAGACTTAAACTAACTTTATCTAGTTGGCTATTTGGCATAAGAAAAAGAATTTTTTTATGTGAAAAGTCGGTTTTGCCCTGCCACGTAAGCAAACACAGACGGCGTTGACGGCTTTTCCTTGATTTGCAAAAACCATAAAACCACAAAGTACTTAATTGTAAAAAAAAAACACACATGTCTTTATTTGCAAAAACCGAAAACCACATGGGTTTTTTTTTAACTTTCCCTTTTTTATTTTAATAACAATTTCTTACAGTTTAAATGTAGGAGGTGGGATTTACACTCTAGGGTTTATTTTATTGTGAGTAAAATCTATCGATAGATCACTCAAAATAACTATAATTATATAAAAACTTTCAATATAAATTCAAAAAAAATAAATAAACAAATAAAATATGTAGGGCCGACGCAATCCTAGAGAAGAAAACGGCATCATCTCATAGAAGTCCACTACAGTAACAATATTACTAACTTAAGAATTTAATTTTGGGTATGCTTATTTATTATTCAAATAATAATCTATTACACTAAATAGTAGTTGTTGATCAATGATTAAGTGGTATAAAATATGATATAGTGGAATGGTTTCATATATTCTTTCTCAATAAATAAATATTTAGATAAAAATATAATAAATATAAATTATTAATTATGCAACTCTATACATATAACTAGAAAACAAAAGAAAAATCTTAATTACGTTAAATATGAAATTTTATAAATTAATAAAATTGATAATATAAAAATTAAATTATTTACTAGTCCATGTAACTTTTCAAATATCTTGTTCAATCCTTCTGATAAATTTCTATACCAATCAGCCTCTTTTTTAAATTACTTATATTTGGTCCATACGGTAATCCTAAGCCAAGATAAATTTTCAAATACCCAAATTTGCCCATATGCCTTGTTTGAAGGGCTGGCATCATGACTTGTCAAATTATGGATGATTGTGCTTTTGCTTTGTAAGACAATGTTTTTTATTTTTATTTTTATTTTTTTCTTCTTCTTCTTCGTTAATGGACTTGAGTTTTTCTCACCACCTACATCTATTTTGCTTAAAGAACACCATTAGAACACTACCGCAATAGTTAAAGCCATCATCAGGTTCACACAGTTGACCATCATAATCTCATAGAAAGTTGATTGATAAATTTACATATATCAAGTATTTCATTCAAACACAACTATAATAGCGAAGGATTTAGTAGAGTTACTACTGATAGTCATCAGAACTTGGTCAAAATATGAGCAAGAAACTCAACTATATAAAACATTTTACCGAAGTACTGCCTCTTCGATCCCAGTCAAGGGCGTGTTCATTTGGGCGTAAGTGGGTAGAAGTGGGGGAAAGTGGACTGACTTCCTCCACTTCTGATGTTCTTTTCCTCTTAAGTGGGTTTTAGTTTTTTATAAAGCTCACTTCCTCCACTTTTTTAGTTTTTTTATAAACCCACTTCGGTACTTTTTTCACCGAAGTGGGGGAAGTGAGTTTTTTATAAAGCTCACTTCCTCCACTTCCAAAGACCCTTCAGAAGTTACACCACTTATACCAAAATGAACACCAGAAGTGGAAAAATGAATACTTTATGAAAACACTTCCTGGAAAATGAACACAAGTAGCGGAAGTCATATCACTTTCATCACTTCAGAGCACTTCAAGGAAGTGGCTTGAAGTGCCACTTCCCCCACTTCCTGACTTCCTCCCACTTACGTCTAAATGAACACGCCCTAAAAGACAAGGTAAGTGGAAACACAAACTAAAAGTGAGAAAAAACTACCCCTAACAAACCCCCATGAATATGTGAAATACCATAAGAAAACACTCTATCAAGGGCAATTTTAAATTTTCTTTTCATAAAAGTAAAAATTGACAAAGGAAGAGTACAAAGCAAGAATTATGCACAAATCTCTTTGCAATATATATATTCACACTGTAGATGAATGGGGAAGTTAGATACTCACAGTTAATATTGGTAAGTAATTACAAAGTTTAATATTATAACCTATTGTCAAATGTTGAACTATACTTAAGAAGTTAAGCAAAAATACCTATATTTGAATAGTAATAGAGAAAATTAAGTATAAACTGCTGCTAGTGAACACTATCTTAGGGCCTGTTTGGATACATAATAAATTTTTCCATAAGAAATTTATTCCATAGGATTCGAAAATGATTTCTATGGAATATACTACAGGGAAAATTACTACAGAATGGTGTTTGGATGTTCACATGAAAGTTTTCCCATATAAATTTTATTTGAAAAGAGAATTAGCAGGTAGAGTTTTTTTAAAAAAAATAATCATTGGAGTTTTTGAAAAATTAGCCGTTAACTTAATGACAACGATAATAACAATTATTAGGTAATTACTATTATTATTATTATATAATTAATATTAATATGATAATTATAATTATAATTGTAATTATATTTATAAACATTAATAACTTAATAACAACAACCATAATAACAATCATTACGTAATCACTAATAATAATAATGATTATTATTATATAATTACTATTAATATAATAATTATACTTATAATTATAATTATAATTGTAATTATATTTTCTAAATATTGACCAAGTTTGAGAAGAGTAGGGAAAGAAAAAAGAAAATTTAATGATTAAGTGCCCAAAAAACATAGGAAAAAAATATTTTGGTATCTACTTCTTTGAAAAGAATATGGATTCCATAGTAATTTTTTACTGTATTTGATATGTCCAAACACCTATTATTACAAGTTCCTATGTAATGTTAAATTCTATAGGAATGGACACCATTCCTATGGAATTTGAGAATACCCAAACAGTTCCTTAATGATGATATATTTGTAGTGAACTGAGCAATTTCATATTCTACTTCACAAACAATAACAAAAAAAAAAAAAAAAGAGGTTACTTTCATATATACGCCATCTTTCTACCTACAACATAATGGTAAACAAGAAATTCAACTTTTAATGATTAACATTGATATATAATTAAAAAAAAGTGTTAAACACAAGCAACATATGCTAAACAATACTTTGTAATAATAACGACAAACTAATGGATTTGATGAGAAAATAATAAAATTAAATAAGAATGTGTGAAAGTAACAATATGAAAGAGTAATGACCACTAAGGCAATGAATGAACAATATAATGGAGTATTAAATATTATTAAAGGTTATTAAAAAGTGATTTGATGATCTTAAGTAATATCCTAGAGTATTACTAATAACAAACTTTTAATAATAGAAAGTAAAAATATAAGTGAAAAACACTTGTAAATGAACAATATTACATCTTCATCAAGTGTTTCAAGTTTCTTGTGTGTAACTTGATGTTTACACATCATTCACTTATTGGTGATACAAGTGCAACTACAATGATCGATATGAAATGGTTTAACATTTATAATAGCTCGAGAGGGGTTTTACAACTAGTATGATTACTTTTTAATCCAAGTTAATAAAAAAATTTATTATACAATAATAAATAAAAGAAAATGAATCTCTTATCAATGACGTCTTAATTTATTGGCATCAAATGCCTTGTGTGGGAGAAGACCGGAAATTAAATCCCCTTTGTAGAGTGAGAGTGTGTGATATGTTTAAAAAACCGGTGCTCATAACATGTGGCTTTTTCATATATGGTAAAAAGGAAAAAAAAATCCCCCTCGCCCGCTCTCACGAACCAAATTAAATTGCGTGAAAATTAATAAATAAAAAATGAAAGAATAACGGTTAACCGATGCTTGGTTGGGTTAAGGACTCAATGATTTTTCATATAAAAAATATATTATAAGATTATACACATAGAGATAGAAAAAGGATTTCTATGCTAAGTCGCATTTTTAATTAAATTATCTCGGAAACGAGATGACATGATTAGAATTGGATTTTTGAATAATTTGCCGGAGAGAGGGTAAAGAGGTAATTTCAGTAGTTTTTAAAAATATATTTAAATGGTTATTAGATAAGTGAATTTTTTGGGTGAATGTATCATTTTGATTACCTAATTTTAATTTGTATTCACTGGAAGAGTATTAAAAGGATTTCAGAAAAAATTTAACGACATATACTTATGATTTGCGAGGCTAACACCAGTGTATCACTTTATTTGAGCTATCTCTCAAATATAAAAAAAAATGATTTTATTTATCTATATGTGTGTGTATGTATATTGTCCGACGTACACTATTAAATTATATTATAAATATTAAATGATAACATATGAATTTAAATAAAAATTGTAATTTTATTTTATTATAATATATATGCATCTAAATAATTATAATAAATTATATGTGGTAAATACATATAATATTAAATTTTAATAACTGATAAAAAATAAAACCTAAAATATATATATCACTTAATTAAGTTGGGTGGGTCGACAGATATAGGGGTGTAAATACTTGTAAAAAGTAGGTTAATAATTAAAAGTTAGGAAACGGTGATACATAACCACATTTTAGTTGGTTTGTCGGTGGTTGGCCACTTATACGGCCGGACCGCACCCCACCGCACCGCACCGCACCGCACCGCTTTAACTTATCAAAGTCTTGATCCATTTGCGCCGTGCATTTAGGTTCGGTGAGCACGCTCGCCACACGCATCACGCCTCTCTATCAGCGATTCCTCGTGCCGCCACGTTGCCAGCCCCCGCACACTTCAACTATGCCATCGCACGTGCTCATCTTCCAAAGCGTGTAATCACTTTAATGTGTTTTTCTTTTTGTTCTTTTAAGGTAGAATACCCTAATTGGTTCCTTTATTTGTCACAATCTGCCCTTTTAGTCTTTTTACTTTAATTTGACCCTGATTAATCCCTGTCAATTTGATGCAAATCAAGTCCAACAGCTAACCGACGTTAGATTGTCCGTCTGAGTTTGCTGATTTGGCTTTATAATGGATTGGTAGAATACCCTAATTGGTCCTTTTACGTGTCACAATCTACCCTAATTAGTCCCTTTATTTGTCACAATATGCCCTTTTACTCTCTCTACTTTAATTTGGCCCTGATTAGTCCCTCTATTATAAAACCACGTTAGCAAACCCAAACGGACAAACTAACGTCGATTAGTTGTTGGACTTGATTTGCCTCAAATTGACAGTAGAGGGACTAATCGGGACCAAATTAAAGTAAAAAGACTAAAAGGGCAGATTGTGACAAATAAAGGGACCAATTAGAGTATTCACAATGTGAACAAAGTATACTGGTACACACTGAATCATTAATCATGCTTTAAAAGAGAAACGAAAGAGTCCAACTCTCGATTTACTGTATAAAAATCAAATTCTTAAAAAATAATTGTAAATGACATGCTAGCTTTTTCTACTATTGAGATGCATACGCTCAAAACTAAAATTACTAGAGTGTGTTCATTTGGGCGTAAGTGGGGAGAAGTGGAGGGAACTAGACTGACTTCCTCCACTTATGATGTTCTTTTCCTTTGAAGTGGGGAAACGGTCACTTCCCCCACTTCAGACTGAAGTGGGTTTTAGGTACTTTTTCACCAAAGTGGGTTCCAAAGACCCTTCAGAAGTTACTTCACTTATACCGAAATGCACACCAGAAGTGGGAAAATGAACACTTCATAAAAGAGATACTACCTGAAAAATAAATACAAGAAGTGATTGAAGTCATATAACTTCCACCACTTCATGGCACTTCAAGGAAGTGCCACTTCTCCCACTTCCTGACTTTCTCTCACTTACGCCCAAATAAACACACCCTAAATCACAAAACATATATTTTGTGATGAAATTAAATTAATAATAATTAAAAAAACTCTATCCAAATAGAGGATAATATCATTTAAATAAGTGATTTTAAATTTAAATTTTTGCTTATATAAAAACCACTCAATTAAAATTATCTATTGTTTTTATAGAGGTTTCAATATTCAGTTTTTTTAAAAAAAATTTCTATTTATTAAAAATAAAAGGGCTTTTTTACAAACTAGCCCTCCTTTTTTTTTAATTAAATCAAATAGCCCTGGGGCCATTTTAATTGTTAAAATGGCCCTAGGAACATCACATCACCCACATGGGTGATGTGATGTGCTGACTGTGCGCTGACTCAGCGCTGACTAGGCTGATGACGTGGCATTTTTAAATAAAAATAATGCATTTTTACATTTAAACCCCTGAGTTGTTTTATAATAAATAAGTTGATTTATTTTTGGGTTTTTTTAACCAGATTTTTTTTAAAAAAATTATAAAATTTATTAAAAATTTAAATACTTTTTAAAAAAATATATAATTGTATTTTTCAATTTAAATCTTTTTTATAATTAATAAATTATATTTTTTATTTACTTGTTTGACGCAATTTTTTTTTAAAAAATATGTAATTTTCTTAATTTATTAAAAATTAATTTTAAAGAATATATTAATATATATATATATATATGAAAATACAAAGGGCTTATAATTTTAAAGAATATATTAAACATTATAAATCATGAAATCAATAATAACTTTTAAAATTATTTGAAGTTAAAAAACATAATTGCATTTAAATATAAATAAAGTTACATCATATATTTCTCCCTTGCCTAGGGCAAGTAGTTCTATAATGACCGGGTTGTTTACATATAGAGCATACATTACGTCTAGTGGGATCAGGATTTCTATCCATATGCATTCCTCTACGTCGATCTTTGGTCGGTCGGCCAAAGACGTCGGCCAACAGGTGGAACCATCTTTGGCCCAGGTACAGGTTGCCAAAATTGTGAACTCGGTACCGGATGAAAACATGGAGCATAAGTTTGTCTATATGACGTTACAGTAAACCAATGAGGGCATAACACATATGGGTTAATGTTTGCATTTGCAGCACTGCAAACCCTGAAGATATGTATACATGGGAATCGACGAGCAACCATAAATCCACATGTACATGTGGATAAAACTCCATTAATAATAACTTCATAGTCAATTGTCTCATCATTAGCATGTTCTCGTTACCCGAAATTCATTGTGATTAAAACGCCGCACGCTTAAATATCGCTTTTCTCGATACTATCATTCGGCCTTGCTTCTTGCCTTGTCGTTAAAGTTCGATCCATAGCAAGTCCAATCTCACGGTGTTTAAAAAAATACATTGCAGTACGATGAAAAGTGGATGATACGAGAGCTCTTACCGGTAAGCCACGAGCACCTTTAAGAACTGAGTTAAAACTTTCTGATAAATTAGTGCTATGTCGTCCACACCGTCTGCCACCATCATGTGCCATTGTCCACATTTGCCTTGGCCCAATAGTTGATGCGAAATCAGTAAACATAACATATCTTTTCGTTAATATATTGATCAACTCTTCAAACCTCCGTAAGGATACGGCACCGTTGATGCCTTCCAAAAAATATCTGCACCAAATTTACTTTTGCAAAGTTGTAAAAAGTTATCAGTCAGATGCCGCAAACAATATCGATGAACATGGCCATATTGCGGAGGGAAAGCATCACGAACAACATTGACGTTGCCTCTAAATCTATCGGAGATGATGCACATAGGACGAGTATGATCTAATGTTTTGTATACATTATTTAAAAACCATGACCAACTTTCCCTATTCTCACTTTCAACAATAGCAAATGCATAAGGAAACAAATGGTTTTCAGCATCTTCTCCCGTTGCCATTAGCGAGAGTCCCTTTGTACTTCCCATGCAAAAATGTCCCATCTACTGAGAGAACAGGACGACATGCATTGAAACCAATGATTGATGGTCCAAAAGCCCAAAACACTCTCTTAAACCGCTCCCATCCATGACCCCAATCAGAATCAAAGTCAACAACAGTGCCAGGGTTGCAACTGACTAAAGTGTTAAAATACATTCGTAATTCAACATAAGATTGCTCCCATGATCCGAATATGTATTTAAGAGCTTTATTCTTACCTTTCCAAGCTTTTCCATAACTGACATCAATATGGTACATGTCTTTGACCATGGCTTGAACTTGTGCAATGCTCAGGCTAAGATCAGCTCTTAATGTTGGCAATATTAATTCACATATTAGCTTTCCAGTGCAATGGCGATTGTCTGATTGGATTCTTTCATTTGTACAGATATGCAGACTCGGACATCGTTTTACAACCCATAGAGATGTTCTTGATGAAACTGAAGCATGAAGACGCCAAGGACAATCTATGCTAACGCATTTCACAGTGAATCTAGACGTATTACTTTTCACACGAGTAAATGCAACTGCTTTTTTTATAGACCATCGACTTAATAGGTCTATTAATTGAGCTTTTGAATTAAACATTCGACTGACCCAATCATTGAAATTTAATGATTCTTCGTCTCCTGCAGATATATGTGGATCTACATCATCTATTATTGTTGCATTGTACCAATCGTCTATTGGTGCCATACCTGGAACTTCCTCAAACGTGTATAATCAATTGAGGCCACATTTGCCCCTTGTTCCATATTTGAGATTGTTGTTCGAATGGCATCTTCTGCAATTACACCTTCTTGGACATCAGTGGGGAGACTTGCATCATCATCGCTGCTGTCATCTTCATCATCGCTATCATCATAGCCATCAGCATCAGCATCATTGTCATTAGAATCATCACTATGATCATCACCACTATTATTTCTTGGGCCTTCAAAATCTATGTTGCAAGCATTATGTTCATATGCATCGGCATTCTCATTATACCCTGACTGTTGGTAGCCAATAGAGCTTCCGCCTTCAATGTTTATAGGTGGTCTGCCAAAAAAAAAATAATAATAATAAAAACAAAGCACAACATATGTGTTGTAAGTAAGGTATTAAAAAAGGGAACATATAAATCTTATTAAATAATAAGTCCATGAGCTTACAATGTATGCGCAATAGATGTCGTGGTTGGGATTACACGTGGTCCTTCTTCATTCACATATAATATTGGTGTACGCAATCTCAACATCAATAATGTTTCTCTGTCATTGTCGATGTTGATTAGAGTACTAGTGTGTCGATCCATAGGCCATCTACATTTGATATTCATATAATTGTCGCCTAAATTGAAGTTAATAGCTGCAGCAATTGTTTCTTGCAACTCATTCAAGTTACTGTTGTTTCGAACTCCAACAACTGTTTTATAGCCTCCCGAATAAGTAGGTTTTTCATTAGACTCTTGTAAATGTCCACCCCAATAAACAATTACCGTTACTTCAGTAATACTCATCCTTAAAACAAAAATAATGTATAACTTAAAGAAAAATAAATTATTATGAGATAATTATTATAAACTATATATACTATAAAATTTTACCAACCTTTTTGAATACTTGAATACCAAGTTTTGAATATCAAAAGAAAGATAGAGTTTGAAGTTGATGAAGATGAAAGTAGAAGAGAAAAGATATATATAGAGAGGGATTTGCTTAGATTTATGAAGGCATTGGATTCTTCATACACCTAATTATACAAGCATGCACACCTTTGTTGTAGGTGGAATCATATTCTCCTACATTTGAAACCTACTTCTTAGGCAATTAATACATGTCGGGTCTAACTATACAAGCATGCACATCTTTTTTTGTAGGTGGAATCATATTCTCCCTACACCTGAAACCTATTTCTTAGGCAATTAATACATGTCATCTCTAATTATATAAGCATGCACATCTTTTCTTGTAGGTGGAATCATATTCTCCCTACACCTGAAACCTATTTCTTAGGCAATTAATACATGTCATATCTAATTATACAAGCATGTACATCTTTTATTATAGGTGAAATCATATTCTCCCTACACCTGAAACCTATTTCTTAGGCAATTAATACATGTCATCTCTAATTATACAAGCATGCACATCTTTTTCTATAGGTGGAATCATATTCTCCCTACACCTGAAACCTATTTTTTAGATAATTAATACATGTCGTATCTAATTATATAAGCATGCACATCTTTTTTTGTAGGTGGAATCATATTCTCCCTACACCTGAAACCTATTTCTTAGGCAATTAATACATGTCATCTCTAATTATACAAGCATGTACATCTTTTCTCAAATATATTGATGGTAGCATTTAATATTACTTCTATTTGCACAGCTCTTAGCTCGTTATTTCCTTTTTCATTTTCTCTCGTCACACTATTTAATACTTGCAACTTCTAAATTTGAGAAAAGTAGTTGTGTTACGTCCGTTGTCCTTGATTTATTTTTATATATGAGGATACACAGTCATTCATTTATATGAGACAAAAGTCAGGTTTGGTTTTTTTTTTTTTTTTTTTTTTTTGATACACATCTTATGCTCAACTAAAACAAACTCAAATTTGTTTGTCATAAAATTGACTTGAAGTGTAATATATACTAGTATGGATGCTCATGCTTACGTTATAGGATTCATTTAGTTTCATTTCGGGTGACTTGAGAAAAAATATAAAAGTGGAAAGAAGTCCCATTTTTATTGTTTATTTGTCAGAAAGTGAAAATAAATTAGCATTCAGATATTGGATAGATTTTTATGAATTCAAAAAAAAAAAAACATTAGAAGTAAGAAAAAATAGATTTATATAGAGTGATTCACTTCCCCTCATTTATGTGAAAGAATTACTAAAATGGGTTTAGTTCAAAATCCACTTTAAGTTTGAAATACAGAAAGTGCCCCATTTCAAAACAAATGAACACCAGAGGGGATGAAAACTCAAACCACTTCTTCTCACTTCCTCCTACTTTCCCCTAAAATGAATGGCTTGAATTATTAAAAAAAAAAGTTTAAGAAAATTATTAATATATATAAAAAATTAAAGAATAGCATAAAAACAAAATTAAAACAGACAAAATGATGCATATATATTTATATATGTACTCAAAACAATTCAAAACAATAAAAATCAATTAAAACAAAATATTTAAAAATAAATATAATAAAAACAAACGAAAATTTTATTATTAATAAGTATATTATAAATATAACATAATATGATAAAGTATATATTATATATAAAAAACTAATAAATCTATTTATTATTTGATTGCTCAAACACAATAAAAGCAAATAGTATATTTTAAATTTCTCAAGTCTATTATCAAAAGAAGAAAGAGAATGATCAACTACATGATCAACTACACAAGTGAAATAATTAATTCAAAAATTTTATTCTAATGAATGTGCTACCTCATTATTATTTTCCTCAAATTATTTTTTCTATAAAATATTCTTTTTTATTATAAAACATAAATTCCATTTAATTTGAATAGCTATTTTGTAGCTGAAATTAATGTAGTTACAAATCTATTTTCTCTATAATTTCTAGACCTTTTAATTAACCAATAGTTATATAAATTCGCATGTCTTCGGTTTATAGGATTTTACTACCAAAGTTGATAACAAATAACAAATAGTACCAAATAATTATGGCCACTAAAAATTCAAAATTTTGAAGTTCATATACAACTAAAATTTTGAAACCTAATTATTGGAACACGTTTGGCAATGTCTTAATAGTTAAATAGGAAACTTCATTTTTAAAATATTTTATTTTTTACTAGAAGAGAAAAAACACTGGATAAATATATTATAAAACTCCGAAATATATAATATTTTCAAAATAATAATTAAGGGTCTTTTGGTTTGCAGTAATAAGATATTATTGCGTAATGAGATTATCTCGGTAATAAAGATGGAAATGTTATATGACTGAGAATGTTACAGTAATTTAATATTACTATGTTTGGTTAGGAACTCATATTAAAGGGAATAGTTCATTACGATGTTTAGTTGGTTATGGTAATCAATTTGGTAAAGTATAAAAATTTTCAAACTACCCTTCAACTTTAAAAGAATCTACCCATTCAAATCACACACATATATATAGCAAAAACCTTTGTAATATATTTAAAAAGAAAAAAATAATTCAAATTTGTTTCATAGAAAGATTTCTATGAAGTTTTTATATCAGTCCATGCGTTCTTTTAAAATTATTATTTAAAAAAAAGGGTATATTTGACCTTAAAAAAATCACATTACCATCCCTTTGGTAATCCAAGATACCCACTTATTTTGGTGGTAATAAGATTACTAAGTTCCTTGGTAACATTTTAAGGATGGTAATCTCATATTACCATCAACATTACCATTGGCCCTAATCCAAATATGGTAATCTTTTTACATTATCACGTAACGCATGATAATGTTCTCACATTACCGTGAACCAAACGGCCCCTTAACCCTATAAAAAATAACAAATTAAGTGAATGACAACCACAGATATTTAACTCGTAGATGTTCTTTGAGAAGTTGGGCAAATTGTTTCTAAAGCTCTCACGCAATTTGGAACTCATTTGAACAAAATGGTAATGTTGGTTTCAAATCAAAGTTATTTTAGGAACTTACTTTTTTGTATTAATTATCTTTGTATTACCCATGTGCATTCAGTCAATTGGTCATTTTGATATATATATATATATATATATATATATATATATATGGGCGTCTGTGTGTTTTGGGTAATGGATTGTGTGGTAATGGATTGTGTGGTTAGCGCTTGACAAAAATGACTCATTCTTGATAAGGGCATTCTTTTTTTTTTTTGTTTCTTATGCAATGGTCTAGCCTTTGCCTTTAAATAAAGATATTTTGTATGTTGGTAAATATTGTTCTCCATAATAAATAATAAACGCTCATTTGGCTAATCAATATAAACAATCAAAGATGATTTATTAGTGATTACTATTTGGAGTGAAAATGAGATACTAGTGTGCAGTTGCTCGTTAAGTTCTTGTAACTTCATGTAGGATTATTACATGTGAAATCCATACCTCATGAACGATCCATGAGTAATATTTGAAAAACTAGGAGTTGTTATTTGTTAGGGAAAAAAGCATCAAAATCAATTGATTGTTGGTTCTTTCACATTAAACGCCACATCCCTTCTGTTAATTTCCATTTTTAGGTTGTTTTTGTTGAAGAAAAAAAAAAATCTTCCATTGAAATGTCATATGTTTTTCTTTGACTTTCTTGGCAGTGTTTTCTTATTTTGTTTTCTTTTTTTTTTTTTTTGTTATCTTTCTTCCATTGAAACATAATGGTTCCGTGTTTTTCTTTTTCTTTTTTTTTTTAATCTTAATCTGATATTGGGATAATGGTGTTGATAGCTATGCATTTGTTTTTCACCTGGAAATTTTCATTATATTTGGGCATTATGTGAGTCTATGCTTGATGGTTTTATTTAAAATTTTCACAATATCTGGTCATAGTAATCTCAAATGGATGCCAAACGATTTAAAACTAATGAATGGTTTTTTGCCCAGAAAGGGGCTTGTCTCTAATAATGATATTAAATCTTTGGAACCATTTGTATGAAAATTTATGAAATTTATTATCACATTACTTGTTTAATTTATAACATCTAGCAGTTCGGAATATAAAAGGATCACATGCGGTTGTTAGCATTTTAAGATAGGATTTTAAGATTTTCTTTTTCAATTTTTCAATAGTGAAGTGTATCTTAAGAATTGATAATCCCCATATATAAAATCACGTGTTTTCTAGTTGTCTTTATTTTTATTACTCTTCCATTCTTCCTCATTCCGATTTCACGAACCAAACATCACCTAAGATTTAAGTATTTTGCATATTATGAACTCATGCACTTAGCTTGTCTTTTAGCATGAAAGCTTCTAATTTTGTGCTATGTTTAGTAATTGGGGTTTATTGAGCAGGTATTAGATGATTGACATGAAAAAAAACAAACTTGAAGCAAATAAGAACAATTTGAACAAGAAAACATAATTCCAAAGAAAAGCATGGAAAGAGCACAGGTGTGCCTAGGACATGTAGATCGCTAGTGAGGAAGAAACTTAGAGCACACCGAGAGCATAGTCTTTCTACTCATAGCACGATTGTGCTTAGAAAGTATGAGCATGCTCTTTAGCCATGTAGATTGCTAGAAGTCCAAAATTGCTAATATTCGAGTCTTGAGTGCAACAATAAAAAGCATTAGGCAAACACATCTCAAACAAGAGCATGCACTATCTTTTTTACTTGCAACCTCAAATAATGGCATGCACTATTATTTTATCTGTAGTATAAAGCCCGATAGCTAAGTTTTTGAAATAGATTTTTTTGGGCAAAAATTTCATCAAAGGCTATAGTTTTTAGCTAAGATCAAAGGATGCTATTCCAAGACACAACGACATTGCATATCGCCCGTTGAGTAGCAGATTGAAGGTGATACTAACTACAATTAGGGAGATTTCCTCATCCACATAAAGAGAAGCATTGAAGGAGTTCTTACATCTTCATAAATGTTTCTAGTTTTGGATTTTGTATGGATGCTTGTGTTATAAGAGGCTAAACTGTATTGGTGCCTTGAACCATAAAGCTTGAGATGATTATTAATTTATTTTTTCTATTATATTGACTATTTTATTTGTTCTTGTAAATCCACTTTTTTCTTTTATGCTTGTTCTTGCTAGTGCAAAAGCCTCAAATGCATAGAGGTTATTTACATCAGTAGAATTGAGAAATCAGTCATGTATAGATCACACATAGTGGATAAAGATTGAGTACAAGCCTAGAAATAGGGTGCATGGTCTCAAACTCCCTGGATTAGTGTTGACCTAATAATGGGATTCATTGAGCTTTTCAATACAATTGTTGGGTGATTGGTGTTGTCATATAAGATCAGGATTTGATCACTTTGATAATGAAGTTATTCTAAGTTATAAGTCTCCATGGTCCAAGAGCACTAAACACTTGGCCAATATAGAAAGTTTATTACAAGATAATCTCGAAGACATTTGTGTCCAAGCACTACAACAAATTTGATAATTATTAACACATCCGTTAACGTCACCCAATCTAAACTTCATGCTATGCATACTATTTGGTGACATTACAAATGGCGCCACACCGATCGTCACCTTTGCACCGTCGCTAACGATGTATTAGTATGGTTTACCATTATCATTACCAAATTCAAAACGATTTATGACGACTGATATTAACGTCACAATACAATTATGCTTTTGTGACGCTCCGTGCAGTCACACAATAGATTATAAAATGCCACACATAATCATTGATTCACACAAAATCTGACTTTAATGTTCAACTACGAATGACAATAATTACCTTGTCATACTAATAGATGACGTAGTATTTTGTCACTTAATCATAAAAATATATCGTTACTAGATTGATGACTACTCAACTGTTCGTGACAAAAAACCAAACTGTCACACAAATGAGATGAGTGACATACTTTGTATGTCACCGGATAATCTATATTGTCACAAAAAATTAGTTAAATATTCAACTTTTCATAAAGAAAAATAAAACGTCACATGAATAGGTGGCTTTATCATTTTGTCATAAGTTGTTGAAAATAACATCACTGAATATTTATAATTTTTTAATTAAGCATGACATTAGGATAATTGTCACGAACATTGGTGACATTAAAAGTGTCACCAAAATTCATTAACATTTTATATTTGGTGACTTTTGCAAGTTTAAAAAGTCACAAATAACCTGTATGCTAATTGTCATTAAATAATTAACAAATTCCAATGATTGGTGAAGTGAATAAAGAGTCAAACCAATTTCAATTTTATTAATTGTTATAAATCATAAATTTATACTAATAAATGGTGATGATAATTAGCTGTCACAATTATTATGTGAAATTTTTCGTAACCCACTCACTACTCACAATAAATATCATCACATAATTTGTTAAAAACAATAATATTTTATTTCATAATATAAACCAAAACATAAGAAAACGAAATCAGTAGTAAATATAATATTCATCAGTTTTTAAACTTACATACTCAAACATAAAATAGCAAAGTAGAAGAATAATTCAGAAAATTATAAAATATCTTGACATTTTGATAAATTTAAAATGCTTAAAAATAAATCCAAGAAATTTGCTAATTGGTGCAATTTATTCACTAGCTTCAATCTGATTCTTTTGATGACAACTATTCCATTGATGAAGAACTTGGGTCACTTGAAACTGTATTAAAAATTTATTAAAAAAATTAATTAATAAGAAATAAAAAAATGCAATGATAAGTAAATTTAAAAAATAAATGTCAATGCAAGGTAAAATAAAACTAAGACATGCTCTCACCAGCAAACTGTGGCATAGGCACTTGCATTCCATGACCAACCATAGCTTGGGTCATTACTTGCATGTGATCTCGAACCAATTCAAAGTTCAACTTATATTCCTTAAGCTTATGTTTAGTCTTCTTGAGCTTTTCTGATAACTCGGAAATTGTTGGACTCGTGGTTTTCTTGTCAGGCTTAGGCCCATATCCAAGTCCTTTGATGTAGTTTCCGTTGGTTCCAAGCACTTCATCTACTACGGAGTCAATGGTTCTATGTTCCATTCCTTCTCCAATAGGCTATGAAAGCAATTCTTGCATTCTCTCCTATAAATTAAACAAAGTAAAAAATAGTAATTTTATTGTAATGTAGGAAAATTAATAATTGCGATATTAGAAGGAAAACATACATAATCTGCTTGAGCCTTGGAATTTGACCATCCTTTTGCTTGTGAATAATGATTCCTTTTGAAGAATTCCATTCTATCCGGCTCTTCTTCATCATTGCGCTATATAATTGTCATTTTAACAAAATATATCATATAACATGAAATTAAAATATATTAGATACAAAGTTTAGAATTATCTGAATGCGGGTAAATGTTTACCATGGCATAACGACTAGCAACAAATGCCTTTGACCCTTGATTATGAGGAAACTAGACTTTTTTGTCTGCATGTTCTATTTTTTTCACACCTTGCCTTCATTAAAAAAATAAACCAACATCGATTTGTATATAGTATACACATGTAATTATCATTTAATATAAAATAAATTATCTCATAAATAGTAAAAAGGTATACCTTGTATTCAGAATTGCTGAACATATCACAAAGTGCTTCTGAGTTTTCTTGAGTCAAGTTGAACCTAGGTGGCGGCTTTTGGTGTGCTTCTTGATCACTTGGAAGTGACTTACAGTACAAATGCAACTTGTATCACTGGTTTCTAGATAGCTTTGACAAGATTGCCATGACAGAGCTTTGGATGTACTTATCAGGTCAATCTCAAACTTGCTCTAAGAAAAAAAAATAAAATAAAACACTTTCTATATGTAAACAAACTTTAACAAACTATATATATCTATCTTTAAAATTAAATATTACTTTGTTCTTACCTTAAGCCTCTCCAATGGCATGATTCTTATCGTCATTAGTCATACCTTTCCATTTTGTTGGAATTGGGATAAATTGTCTAGAAATCACTCCGATTTCAGAAGATAATTTTGATGATTGAACTTCTGAAATTGGTATGCCTTTACCTTTTGGAATATCTATCACCATCTTATTATTTCCCTTGATAAATTTTTCCAACCCCAAGCCTCTAGTTGGGCCTCTTACCCTTTTAGGAGGAACAGAAGTTTCTACATCTATTCGAAAAAAAAAATTAAAAAAGAATATATAAATAATTAATTTTTTTGCTAGCAATGATTATATAATCTTAAAATGATTCAACCATAGATAGTTTACATACCATTTGAGCTTATATTCATTGAATCTTGAGCTTGAATGATTGACTCGTTTGTTAAATTTTCTTCCAAAACTGTTGAAGTTTGTCCAAAATGTTCATTATTTTGATTTTGTTGTATATTTCTTTTTTTAATTCTAAGTCTCGTTCCTGGTGACATCCTAAATAATAAAAAAATTAATAATATTAATTCAATATAATTACATTGAAAAATATATTATAAAAAATTCTAATAAAATTCATATGTTTAGAGCAGCTGGTGACTTGATTCTTATTTATTTAGCATTTTAGTGTGTCAATCACATAAAACTTTCACTGTCAACTGTATACACATGTCCACACGGATTAATTAATGGTTATTTGGTTCAAACAAATATTAGCATAAAATATTATAACTAATAAGTCAAAATATTGATTTGTAACTTTCTTGCAAACGTTTCTTACTTTTACATCTAAAATGAAAATAATTTCTCAAATTTATTTAAGAATAAATTAACTAAATTACATTTACTTAACTACCATGAAAAATAACTATTTTATTTAAATAGTGTTTATGTCATTAACCAAATAATTGTAGAGTTATTTTTATGAACTAGAAATATTGGGTTTCTCTTTAAAACTACAATTAGACGTAAATTACTAATTAATAAAATATGTTAAAAAAGCATAAATAAAAGAGCATGAAAGGTCTACTTAATAAATTAGATAATAAACTATTGTTAAAAGAGCATAGATACTATCACATAAAAATCATAATAAATATCATCAACATTATAAATATGATATGGTATTTTGATGTAATATACGAATCATCAAATCTACGATAAAAAGAGCATTAAAGATTCTTTTAAGAAAGCAAACATCATTTCAACTTAAATATCTAAAAATACTTTTCCACATGACAATGAAATAATACATACCTATCTTCCTTGAGTGAGAGAAGCAGAGAGGTTGTTTGGAGAGTAAAATTATATGTAACCTCTAACTCTAATAGATAATGAAAGAAGAACTATGAGAATAGAGGGTTTTCTTTTTTAAAGAACTGGGAGAAGATTTGGTGATAATAGATTTGGTAAAAGTTAGAGAAACAAATAAGGCATATATTAATTAATACAAAATTTTAGATGTAATTTTTGGAAAGTGCTGACAAAATATGGGGTTTTTTTTTTCAATCTTGCCATGATTATTATTTCTAAAACCTATGTTTTTGGAATGGCATTTATTTTGAACAAAAACAGAATGTTATTATTTTTTGTATTAGTGTTTTTGAACTAATTATGGTTTTAAGAGCAAGTTATGCCTTATTTCCCAAAAATATGGGTAAACTAATAATAACAACAATACATTTTCCTCGAATTAAGTTAAGTCCAAAAAAAAGTAAGTTTTCAAACTTTGGGATTAAAAGTAAAATCACCAACAACAAAATCCACTCAAATACCCTTGCGGTGCTTTGGAAGGTAACAATTGAGATTTTAATATATGAAAATTTTAAACAAAGTCAAATGATCATGGGATTGTAATGCAGAACAAAAAATACTAGTCTACAAGCCAAAGTAATAACAAGCAAAATACATACTTTCTCATCGAGCGCTTATTTGAATGAGCAACATGTTACACAATACTTGACTAAGAATGCCTCCATTGTTCCCATAAGTATAAAAAAGAACTCATTTTCTTATTCAGTAGTATTCGAATATACTTTGATGCGATGATGGCATAAACCTTCCCTCTAGAATTGGCATCAATTCTCTATATAAAAAATAAAAAATGAAACTTTCAAATAATCCATACAATTAAATGCATTAGTATAAGCTCACCTATCCCTCCATTAGCAAAAAGACTAGCAACTATTTAAAAGATTGACAGGGTAGCTGCAAAAAGAAAATTTTTCATGAAAAGTATTGTGTAAACTAAATAGGTTGTAAAAAATAAAAGATGGAAAAAGTATTTGAAGAGATGTATTCTTTTTGGAGAGTCTTTTTATTGGGTTTAGAAGGCACTAAAGGAAGAGGGGAAAAGGAAAAAAGCATTCAACTGTTGGTTTTTGGTACTGCACCCAATCCAAACCAAAGTTTTTTCCTTTCTACACATGTTGCATAACAAAATAAAAAGTCAAAAAAAAAGCAACATCATTCCCCTGGTTTTATGGACCATCATCACATCCACAACACACAAATATATATGTATAATGTTGCTGGTTGAATAGATTGTGAGTACGATAGATTTGCTTGGTTGAATATATATGTATGGTATGCACTAATTGTTGTTGGGTTTTAGTTTGAAGAGTTTGAAAAAAAGGTGATACAATAATATGATCATCATGATGTGTTCGCAAACAATAGATTATGATGATGAAGATCAAGAAAGGCTAGTGATATATATTGGCAGAGATTGGTTGCTTGAATTGAATGCACAAACAAAGAGAAAGAGAAAGAGAGAGAGATGCCCAGAAACAAAGCATTCATTCTCTTTCTTTCTTTCAAGTCATACAATGATGAGAATAAGTTTGACTAAATGTGGTACAATAAGAAAGAATAGTACCTCGGCACTATCTAGATCCAGTATTGAGTGTTTGCAAAAAATATCATTAGGACTTGGCAAAAAAGAAGCTATTTAAAAGATTGAGAGGGCATTCTGTAAAACGAAAATTTTCCATTTGTCAAATGCAAGACATCATTGGCAAATAGATCCATTGCATTCAAAAAAATTCCACATAACAATCAAATTCATTGGTGAAAACAAAGACGAGATTTTCCTCCAAATTCTATATTTCAACTCATAATCAAGTGTGCAACTAAAGAGTAACTTTCCAAATAACTACATAATAGTAATATTACTAGATGAGAATAGTACCAGAAGAAAATTTGATACCTACATAATAGGATCCAAATCACTGTCATCATCATCGCTATATCGAAATTCCTTCACCTCATAGAGATTTTCATCGATGTCTTCAATGTCCGCATCTTCATTTGCTTTCTTGTTTCTTTCAATAGATTCTGTATCAATGATGTCTGCATCAATATCGTCCCTATTCAATGGTTCTTCTCTATTATCCTCAATCTGGACAGTCCTGTCAGAAATATAAATTTCAATATCTCGATCAATGATATCATCCATATCAAATATTTCTGAATTTTCCTTGTCTTGCATCTCTGGAACATCATACAAATGCCTATGATGAAACTTTTGTACCACTTTCCAATCCCTGCCTAACTTAATGTCATCCAAATAAAAGACTTGCCTCCCTTGAATTGCCAAAATAAAAGGGTCATTCTCATACCATAGTTTATTAACCATTATACTGGTTAAATGACCATCTTTATGAATTTTTCTCTTGCCACCAATATCAAACTATTGACACATAAATATAACCACCTTAAAATATTTAATGTAATCCAACTGAATAATATCAATCAAGATGCCATAAAAATTAATTTCATTTGCTTCATGATTTCCTTCAACAACAACACCACTATTTTGACTTGTCAAATGGAATACATGCTCCTTGGTATGGAACCTATCCCCATTAACAATGCAGTCAGTGTACTTTCTAACACGTGTATCTGGACCACATGCTAGTGCAAATAACTCATTAGTAGCTTCTTGTGAACCTTGACTTCATAGTGAGTTAACCTATAATTTAAAAATGAAGGTATATAAATATCAAATATTAGGGAAAGAATTTCTATTATCATAGTCATTACTTTCAAATTGTTATTTACTTACATGTGCTCTAAACCATTTGGGAAATTGTTCTTTTTGAGTTTCTTCATTTGAAAATGCATTTTGTAACTCAAGCTTCATCTTATGTTTCCTGTAATTCAATTAAACTAATAAAACTCTATCAAAATTGCTTAACCATGCTAGAAATGGTGGAGAACTTACAATAAGTATGGTTCAGCTTCATCACAATTATTCAGAACATACCACTAAATCATTTTATACTCTTGCTTTGATAAGATCTCAAATTTTAAAGAACCAAAAGGACGAACAGTTGATGAGAAAATGGATAATTGACTATCAGTCATGTTCTTCGCTCCATCATAGTTTCTCTCCTCTCGATTAAATTTAGTCTCAGTTTCAGAGAGATACATAGAACAAAATGTTAAACATTCAGTATAAATATATGATTCTGCTATACATCCTTTTGGTCAAGCTTTATTAGTCACATATGCTTTCAACTTGCCTAAGAACCTACCAATAAACGAATATGATATTGTTATGCTGAAAGTGTCATACCAAATGTAAATATTAATTTAATATTATGAACTTCACCTTTCTATTGGATGCATCCATCGGTAATGCACAGGCCCTCCAAGCATAGCTTCTTGTGGTAAGTGTAGAGCTAAATGCAACATCACATCAAAAAAACGCCGGTGGAAAACTTTTTTCAAGCTTGCACAAAATAATGACAATATTAGCTTCCAAATTCTCTAAATCCGTTTTCTTCAATGTTTTGCAGCATAACAACATAAAGAAATTGCCTAACTCATCCAATGCTTGGAAGACATCTTTTGGCACAAAATTTCGAGTGGCAACTGGAAGTAGTCTTTGTAAAAGAATATGGAAATTATGACTCTTTAATCCCAAAAGCTTACCATCATTGGCATTTGCACACAGTGAGATGTTTAATGCATATCCATCAGGAAATTTCACTAATTTTAAAAACTCACATAACTTCTTTTTCTCATCCTTTATCAATGTGTAACAAGCATGAGGCATCAAGTAAGAACCATTAGACTGTTTTTTCAAATGCAACTCTTTCTTTTAATTCACGTCTTCTAAATCTAACCTTGCAGTTATCGTATCCTTCATCTTGCCTTCTATGTTCAACAATGCGCCAAGAACATTCCCACATATGTTTTTTTCAATATACATGACATCAAGATTATCCCGTAACTTTAATGTCTTCCAGTAAGACAATTCAAACAGAATACTCCTTTCGGTCCAATTCAACTCTTCAGGGGCTCTTTTTCTCTTCTTGTTGTTTGGATGTTTTCCGAAAGTAATATTTTTGATAACCTCCAATTGTTCTAACAAGTCTGTTTCAGAAAGCTTTCTAGGTGTTGGCCTATTTTCTGGTTTTCCACCAAACAATTTGCTTCTCTGCCAAACATGATCTTAAGGTAGAAGGCGACGATGATACATATAACAAATCTTGTTTCTTAGCCTTTTGTAAGGAGTCTCATTATTACAAACTGGGCATGCCAAATACCCTTTTGTACTTCAACCAGACAAATCCCCATAAGCTGGAAAGTCATTCACAATCCACATAATTGCAGCATGCAACTGAAAATATTCTTTTTTATAAGAATCATAAGTGCGAACACCAACCTCCCATAAATCTTTCAACTCATTTATCAATGGTCTCATGTAGACATCAATATCTTTCCCTGGGGAATTTCATCCCGGAATAAGTAATGACATCATTACAAAAGGTGCTTTCAAACATTTCCATGGAGGAAGATTGTATAACATAACAACCACAGGCCACACACTATAAGTAGCACTCATGATGCCAAAAGGGTTAAAGCCATCTGTTGCTAACCCTAGCCGAACATTACGTGAGTCTTTAGAGAACCATTCATGCTCCTTATCATATGCTTTCCATGCATCTCCATCAGATGGATGCCTTAGTATGTCATCATCAATTTGTTTTTCATAATGCTATTGCATATCTTTGGCTGTCTTCTTGGATATAAACAATCTTTGTAGTCTTGATTTTAAAGGAAAATACAGCAAGACTTTCCAAGGAATCTTCTTATCACTAAACTTCCATCTTGACGTACCACACACGAGACAATGCTGTTTATCTTCAAACTCACCCCAAAGCAAAGCACAATCAAATTTAAAGGCATGGATATGAATATGATAAATTTATAGGCTTCCCTTAGGATTCATGTAGCCTCATAGTACGATGATGGAATCTTACTGGTTGGAAAAGCCTCCCTCAACAATTCCAATATCATATTCATGGACTTGTTGCTCATTTGTGTATATACCTTTGCATGTAGCAATTTCACAATAAAAGTTAATGTTGACATTTCTGTGTATTCGGGCAATAATCTACATTGTGCATGATTCAATAATTTGTTGTATTTGTTAGTTTCTTCTTTGCTTGGAATAGAACTAAATCACAATCATTGCCATTATCATTTTCATCCATTGTAGGAAATACGTCTTCTAGTATATCATGCATCTCATCATCCACTGGTCCACCATTATCTTCATGACAAGTATTCCTACCAGTGTTACTTGGATTCTCAACACTTGAAGCTTCCAAATAAAGTTTCTCACCATGATAAATCCACTTGGTGTAACTTCGTGACATTCCTTTTACCAACAAATGATCTCTAACTTCATCTTGACTTTTGATAAATACATTCAAGCAGTCCCAACAAGGACATCAAATTTTTGATCGTGCTCCCATCTTGTCACGAACAAATTTCATAAACAATGACACACCTGATGTATAATTTTGAGAATATTTATTCTCCATCATCCAACTTTTATCCATAGTGAATATGTGCCTTCAATAAACTGTGATTCTTTTAGCATAAGCTAAAGAGCATAAAAAAAGACATAAGTGCAATTACATTAAAATGGTTACATTTTGCACTATTAAGCTCAAGAGCATCAATGACATTAAAAGATTTCAGAAATTATATTTCTTCAAAAAAGAAAGAAAAAAATTAAGTGAGAGATTGCATTTTATAGACACTAAGAGCTAGAATAAAGAAAGCCTATGAAGTTCATCATCAACCTATTCTTCACTAATACCTAAGTTCTTCCAATTCTAATGTCAATTTGTCTAAGGTTATAAGATAGATATAACAAAAATATCATGGTAAGGTTATAAAGCTACCTAAGACCAAGTGAATGAACCTCTATACAACATTCATGAACTTATTACAAAATGTATGTTTCAAAGCCTAAGTAAGCACCATTAAAATTAAATTTTTTCTTTATAACAAAAATTAACAACCAATTAAATAAAAATATAGCATTTGGGAATCAAGAAAATAGGCTAGAAACTAGAATTTAGGGCAAGATTGGAGAAAGAAAGGGATAAGATGGCTTACCCCAAATATATCATAACTTCGGAATCCTAATGGAGAGATATCAGTAGAGCACCATCAAACATTGTGACCAACCTCCTGCTATGAAAGATTCTTTTATTAAAACAATTTAGTCTTGTTTTTAATAATAATATTGCCTATAAAAATGAAAAACAAAATCAATAAAAAACCTGAAATTAAAATAATATGAAATATACAAAATTAAAAAAAAAAAGAAAAAAAAAGAGAACCGATCTTACCTTCGCAGCACTGCTTCGGACGGAATGCAAAAACGGTGGTCGAGAACAAACGCAAGCTAGAGTTGGAAAAAAGCAAATGGCTGGAAGGCATTTGCTTTTGGCTTTTTCTTTAACTCTCATCCCATCCTTTCTATTATGTTATTATTTCTTATAATTTTTTTTAATTTATTTTAAGTTTGTATTTTTAATTAATTTATTATCTGTATATCTTTAGTTATATCTCATCATTTTATTTTATTTTAAACTTTTTATATTTTATATAATATAACATGAATATTTAATTATCATAAGATAAGATCATTATGTATTGTACACTTTTTTATTATCATTGATTTTTATTTCTTGTTTTATCTTTTAATAATTTCTTTTACTTTATATATATATTTAAATAAATATTATTATATATTATAAATTCTACTATTATTTAATTTTAATCAAATTAATTTTTTTATAATGCTACAAGTGTATGTTAACATGTATATGTGTAGAGCTCAACCACGAACTCAATACGCCTATATTTTCATCTTGTACAGTTTAGGATTCGATCTTAAAGTATTTTTTAAAATAGGCACACTTATAGAGGACCCAATATTGATATGCCAAGAGGATTAATAAATCATGTATTTCCAAAATGAATAGATGATTACTAAAAACAAGATTTATGATTTATTAATTTTTACAAAGTCTTGTTTCATACATCAATTATGTTGCAAATAATGGCAATCAACAATATATATAGCTTTATAAAACTTTGAAGAAAACTTTTCATATATATAACTTCATTTTTGAGGTAAAATGTTTTTGTTAAAATTTTGATAAGATGTGTAATTTTTTGAACTACTGTCAAGTTTAAGTTTAATAATCAAATATTTCCATGCAGGGTGAGGGCCTTTATTTAACCTTCACAAGACTTATTCATTTTGTCAAAATAAAATTTGAAAAAATTATTAACTTATATATTTTTTGTTGCTTTAATTCCATATCAAAAATTACATTATCTCTCTCAACCCCCTCTCCCCCTAAACGTAACCTAGTATCCTCTTCATTTTTGTTTCTAGTTCAGACACTAATTTCAACAATAAACATTTTTGTAAAAAATAAAAAGGGTTTTCACATGACAAAAAACTAATGTCATGTATTAGTTAAACAAATGTGACATTATATACTTAAGGTGATGTTATTTGTAATTGTGAGATAACGAAACCGTCATTAACATTTATATTTTAGTGGCATATGTATACATCACCATGTAGTCTAGACATCCATGACAAAACCAAATCGTCATATAAAATATACCTTGTCATTGGTGACATAAGTAATGAAATAATGACATTAGTAATTCATCACTGAAAATGCAACACATTAATGACGACAAGAAAGCGTCACCAAATATTGTTAGTGTCATTCAAAGTATTTCCTTCCATCTTCATTTGGCGGGAAAATTTGGCGCCACACATTATGTGACGCTTCTAGGTGACGTTACTAGAGATCGTCATATATGACATTTGATTTGGGGAAAAGAGTGATGTTTGACAATATTCATCACAATATGTGCATCATCTATGACATTTTGAAAATCCGTCATATAACAAAATGTCACTAATCGTCAAATTTGTTGTAGTAAAGGTACCATGTTCTCATCTTCGTTTCACCCTAGATTAGTCATCTTAGTCAGTTTCATTCATTACTCAATTAGTTAAGTGAATTAGCAACAACCATTCAATTCGTCGGCTAGCTAATTGAGGAAAAATCAGTACTAAGAGTACTGGTCCTCATGGAATCAATTACGCTAGATTAGAGTGCACTTTACTAATTATACAACCCGTGCATTTGTAGCTTTGTATGCATAGATGTAGAGCATCAATGAATTAGCCATCCTCTATAATGCGTTTTTCTATTTAACAATTTCGTAGTATAATATATAATAGAAATCATCTATGGAAAAAATTCCAAATTACTGGTTATATCTTTAATAGGTCTTTTTCGTTAATTAAATCTCTCAAAGCAGATTTCACATTTTCTGTTTTCACTTTATGTGTGAAGATACTTTATTTTGATATTCCTTATTTTCCATATAATTGCATTTATTTAATTCTCTTCACTAAAAATTAAAAGAATTGATACTGCTACTATTATGAAGATTTTGTTCTTTGGCATTTCATCTTCTTCAAACTTATTATAATGAATTATGAATTATGAATTATTTTTTAAATTTTCAGCAAATATAATATTTTAATTATAATTAATAACAAATTTTTTAAATGCAACTTTTTGAGATTGTATTAATAGATATCTCTTTTTTTTCGTATATTATTAAAAATATTATGGAAGTAGCACTCTTCTTCCATAATCATCAGAAAAAAAAAATAAAGCTAATCAAGTACTTGATAAATTCAAAATAAAAATAAATTTAAATTATAAAAAAATTAAAATAAAATAAACTTGAAACTATACCTTTTTTCTTGCTAGCACGCATTTGAGATTTATTACAATCGATGATTTAAAAATGATTGAAATTAATAGTAAATAAAAAAGAAATACCAAGGCAATATACGAAATTTGTAAAATAGAGAAGAACTTAAAAAAAAAATTAAATTTCATCCTCTCTCTTTCTCTGGGTTATAGATTATAACTTTAGAATTATAACATTTTTACAATGAATATTTAATGTATATTTAATTCGTTCATTAATGTATATTTAATGTTGTCACAAATATAATAAATGTGATAAAGTAAAATCATGTAATTCTTATTGTTATCATAAATTACTTAAACAGTTACAAGTATGATTAGGTGAATAAAATAATAGAAATTATAAATTTAAAATATAATTTTTTTTTCAAAAAATAATCAATTAGGGGCCAATTTAAAATGTATTTTAGTAATTTTAATTTTAAATAAATTTCTTTTTAGTTCACCTTTGACAAATGATTTGTTGTCACTAGGGCTTTGTGCTCTATGCTCTTCCCCAGTAAATATTACCAAATTATATAAATATCAATCTTATTATAAACTTGAATTACTATATTTTATAGAAATTCCAACAAAATATCATGTAAGTGCTTCTTAGCATCTCCAATAAGCGCAAGCCAAATTTGTTTATAAAGATTTAGATTTTTTGTTAATGACTAATTCATGGGGTATAAAATCATCTAATAATACAGTGAAAGAATAACTTATCCCACTCTTTTTTATCCTTTCACCTTTATTCCATTTAACAAGATTCCAAACAACTTTTAAATCACCTTCTTTATCAATATACCAAAGTATATAATCTTAGTATTTTAATTAGGAATATAGAATGCATCATTATATTTAAAACCAAAAAAACAATTCCCATGATGACTTTCACAATATTTTCCAAAAAGTGATATTTAATTAATTGATTTATTTTTATTTAATTTACATTGATCCCTAAGCAATCTTTGAGTACTGTAAAAGGGAGATGCCCAAATAATTTACATAACTGATTAACTTGAACACTTAATTATTGAATTAATGAGATTAAGATAATTTATTTAACTTTTATAATTACAAGGCTGGACCCCTTAAATGCTCAAACGATGTAAAGGACTATTTATTTGTCCAAATTATGAACATATTATTCTCATGACTTGCATAAAAGTTTTTTTCTAAAGGTATATAAATTAAAAAATGTATTGTTTTTATCATATTTCTTTTTTGTTGAAATGTCTAAATTAAAATTTCAAATTTTCCGAAGGTATCTTTCCACATGCTATACTTATCACTAAATTAAAAGAATGTGCTAGGTTTATTCTCATTCAAAGTTAGCATGAGATTAATGCATCTCTTTACCAAGTTGCCAATATTAAATTAGAGATTCCAAATCAACAAGTAGAGCATGGTCCCACCCACGGTCTCATATATTTTAATGATTTAATAATTTATGAAATTATATTTTAACTTATCTTTTTTGCACTTTCCGAGATTGGAAGGCCACCCAAAAGTTGATGCTTTGATTGGCTACCTTTTTTCTAAGTTTCAATTTAATTGATACTATTCATTAATTTCAATCATATATATATATATATATAATATTCATCCTTTTTTTTTGTTTTAGTGATTTCATTTTAATTTCTTTATATATTCATTAAAACAATTTATGAAGCATCAAATAATTTTTTTTTAAATTTTATTTTTTAAAAATCAATATAATTTTTTTATAAATTTTAAATTATTTTTACTCCACATCCATTAATCAAGATGAACAAAGAACTTTACCAAAATCTGTCTGACAGTCACTTATTTAACTTTGATTGGCTTTTTCGTGGGTCCCACAACGCCAACCATCTCTCTCAATACTTATTAATTTTCAGATATAACATATTATATCAATAGCTTGATTTTGATTGGCTCTTTCAGACTTTTCCTTTTCTTCTTGTGAAGTGGGTGGGGCCATTCCCTTCTGCTTCTCTGTACATATTAATATAATATATACAATATTTATACACTTTATTAATAATAATATTTTTATTTTTAACTTTTTATTTTATTATATATATACATTTGTATTTTTTTTGGGTTTTTTTTATTTTATTATATTTCATACATGTACATGAACACATATAAAGATGATTTTGTGTATTTTACTTTTATTTTTTTAATAATATATTCGATAAATATATTTATTATTTTAATTTTTTATTGTTTTGCATGCATGTATATATATATATATATATATATATATGTTTTTCTTTTTTTTTTTTTGACAAAACCAACAAACCCTGTCTCACCAAAAGCTCGTCAAAAAAATAGATAAGTACAGTGAGACATTAATTACAGGTTTAATAACTTTTAAGAGATTTACTGTGCAATGAGAGTTAACACAGAAAACAATGATAACCATGCGCATATATCTAAGATGATATATCAAAAATTATTAACCCTACAGTGATATATACATGATAGTATTTATATAATATTTTTATAGTATTTGTATAGACTACCACAAAAGGATTTGAAACCGCACTGCTTATCCATCAGTCAAATGACTTACTATCACACCATCTTTTCGCTTTTTTATATTATTTGTATATTATATCATTAATTATTTTTTTATTAAATTTGTCTAATGTATTGATTTTATATATTATGTAAAGAAACTGAAATGATGATTTATATTAGTTTTTAATGATAAATGATAAATAATAAACAAAATTAAATATTTAATGTTATATATGAATAAATAAATAAATAGATATATCACACCCACATCATTAAATTTTTAAAAAAAATATTCATAAACAGCTCGGTGAGCGCGGGCATAGGTAGTAATTAATATTAGCCATAATGTACTTAAAGTTACATAAACTGCTCCCATGTTACATTTGAGCTTTGCACAAATAGAAGATTGTCATTAAAGGTCTTAAAATTAAAAAAAAAAAAAAACTATAATAAGCTATTTTTAGCCATGTTAGAGTTATTTATTATCATCACCACATACACCTCTTTTTCAAAGGTTGTAAAATGGGTTCCGATGTAATTATATTACAAAACATGACACAGTTTAAAGTTTGTATGGGTTTAGTATAAATGGGTTCGTGTCAAAAACGAATCTACAGGATTAAGACACACTTGAATTAAATCGTTTTATATCATAATCCTGTCAACCTGTGTAAGACATGATTAACACAAATATAAGAGTAAAAAAAATAATTAGAACAAACATATGTAGATATATATACATGTAATCAGTACTTATGTTTGGATTTAAGTACCTAAGTATTGATACATGTTTGGTGGATTTTGAATTAATATATTTTGGCTTTAATTTAAGTTAGTTATCTTTGTTGATTTATGGATTTAGTGTAAAAATAGTTAAGTGAGCGGTGTCGTGTTATACGAGTCAATTATAGATTAAATATGTTATGAGAGTTATTTGTGTTATACTGCCCAATTACAGATTAAGCGTGTTAAGTGAGTTGTGTGGTGTTACACTATTCATATATGAGTTGTGTATGTGTTTGGGAAGTTAAACACGAGTAATAATTGTGTTGTATCTGTATTAGTATTTTGATGTTATATCCCTATTTTTGCATGACAAGATTGGACACGTTTACATGAATTGCCACCCTCACTCTCTTTAAATAAGAAGAAGAACAAATTGGGAAAACAGATAATTAATGCTTATAAACTTGTATAAGTGATAAATAATTTGAAAAAAAAATTAAATGTGGTAGTTTATATGAAAAGGGAGTACATTATTACTCATTACTTCTAAGCTTTCTATGTCTCAAATTATCTGTTCATTTAAGAGTTGATTATTAGGTTGTGCACTATACATTTTGTGTAGTGATGTTAATATATCATAGTTAATTTAAAAACCCTAATTGTAATTATTTAAATAAAATTTTGATAAGATTCTAATTATATAAATTAAATGTGTGGATTTATATAATAATTTGTAGAATATTTGGGGTTAAAATTGTGAAATTTATGATGATCACACTTATAATTGGCTCAATAATTTTTTTATAAATAAGCTCTAGTTCTTAACTAATGCACGCTAATAATCTATATTCAGAAATATAGTTTTTTTTAGTGGATTTAAGTACATGTATGTTTCGGCTTTTTCCTTTTTCTTTGTTATCAAGCAATTTCCAACAAAAAAAAAAAAAATTCATGCTTTTTCTAGGGTTTTTCCCATCAGGTTCAATCATAGATTTTCAAATTTAATCATATAAACCTTTTTAAAATGAAATGTAAGCTAAATGTGTATGAAAATTTAATTCTAAATACTTTTTTTAATCTTCAGAAAATGATTAATATGGACACTTACAATAAATCTAGAAAATATATTCCGTTTCCTATCCCCAAGTAACATGGTTTAAGATTTTAATAGGAAAACATTTACCAGCTCGAATTACAAAGGCATTTTATTAAAGTTTTTATTTAACAAAAACACTTCCAATATTTATTTAATTAAGTTGGCAAGCCTTATTGTATTTTATTCTGAAGATGACATTTAAGCATACTACTTATTTAGAGATGCAGAGAGTAAAGATATGTGTTTTATAAATAAATAAATAAATAAATAAATAGAGTAAATATTTTTGGTAAAATTACAAAGTTTTAAACTTTATCAATTGAATCCGAATAACGTATACTTTCTGTTTATGTTCTATCAATCACCGCTTAAGAGTGTTCTATGGTCTATCAATTACCGCTTGAGAGAGCACTGACACGTAGTGTTGTTTGACGATTAATACATAAATCCGATGCAACAAATGTTTCATGTTTGGTAGAATACATCTTCAACATTTAAAGAAATAAAGTGATAAATTTTTTAAAGTTATATTTTATGAAATAAAAACTTATAAAAATTTTTTCCTTATAAATAACTTTTCCAAATTAATTACTTAAACCATTACAAAATATCCTGAATTTTCAGTAAAACAATGTTAAATATTTCAACAATTCTCACTCATCACCTTCTCTAGGGATAAACTAAATAATAATAATAATAATAATAATAATAATAATAATAATAATAAGAACTCATTTTCCTAATGTTGGCAAAAATTATTTGTTATTATTATTATTATTAAAATTTAGAGCAATCTATGAAAAATCCATCCTAACCTCCACTGGTAGTTGACAGACACTGATGACTTAAAAAAAAAAAAAAAAAGGAAAAAGAAGTCCATTAAAAAAATATAAAAAAAATTAATTAAAAATAAAAAAGGGTCAAATAATATTAACTTCTTTTTGTTTTCGCACCCCACCCCCTGCTTCTCACTATATTAACACACAGGAGGCCCCTCCATTGCTCTCAATCTCTCGCAATGATGAGAACCGAAAAGAAGGCTCCCATGCTTCACTCCTTCGATGAAGACCCTCTCATCCCTCTCAATCGCGCTCACATCCTCCTCTGCGCCGCGGCCATCGCCGCCGTGCTCCGCCGCCGTCTCTTCTCCATCCTCTCCTCCCCAACCCCCATCTCCTCCTCCTTCCTCCTCCTCTCCGACCTCCTCCTCTCCTTCATGTGGGCCGTCACCCAGTCCTTCCGCTGGCGCCCCATCCGCCGCCGCGAGCACCCAGAAACCCTCGCCCTCGCCGTCCCCGATACCCTCCTCCCCAACCTGGACGTCTTCATCTGCACCGCCGATCCCTCCAAGGAGCCACCGATCTGCGTCGCCAGCGCCGCCCTATCCGCCCTCGCCTTCGACTACCCCTCCGATAAGCTCTCCGTCTTCGTCTCCGATGATGGCTGCTCCGACCTCACTCTCTTCGCCTTCATGGAGGCCGCCCGATTCGCTCGCCATTGGCTTCCCTTCTGCAAGGAGACTTGCGTTCTCGAGCGCTGTCCCGAGACCTTCTTCAACTCCTCCGATGATCCCCGCTCCGACGAGATCAAGGTACCCCTCTCCGCCATTGTCGCATTCTCTTCTTCTCGACAGAAACCGAGATCAGATCACCATTAATTATGATTAAAAAATCAAAATTCTAATTATATATATATATATATATTCTTAATTTCTCTTTTCATTTTAACAGAGTTTTATAAGGTTTATTGATAATTTGTTATTTATTTATTTCTCGATTTTGTTTGCATTTCTTAGTAACAACCAATTGATGTTCACTTGTCATCTCAACAATATATATAAATTTGGATGGTTTTTTAAAAAAATTATTTTTTTAAGTTTGGTTGAAACATTTTTTTTTTTAAATATTTTCAAAATAAGTTAAGTGTTTTTTCTCTTAAACAGATTCTCAGATATGTTTTTTTAGAAAAACACCTATGAGGCTTCTGGAAAAAAATTGAATCTTAGTTTTTTTTTTCACCGCTTTTGTTTCTCTCCAAAAACCCAAACAAAGATGTATTTTAAAACCAAAAATACTTAATTTATAAAAAAACACTTCCCAACTTAAAATATATATATATATATATATATATATGTGGTAAAGTGTTGTCGGTGGGCGCTACGTTCCATCCGGATACTGCGCCCATCTCTGCTTTTGCTTGTCCGTGGCTCTGAAATCATAATTCATTGAATTCAACTAAAGAAAAGTTTTTTCCTGTTTCCTGTTTATCCTCCCGATCTGCTCGTGCATCAGATTTTTTACTTTTTTATTTTTTTATTTTTAATAGCTTAGTGATTTCATAAAAGTTTGGATAACTTTTTTTTCCTAACTACAATGTATTAAATTAAAGGATTTGTAGTATTTTATATATGAGTCCATTTATCTAGTAATTGTTATTTAATAATCGTTGGGAAATAGATATAATGTTTTTTATTTATTATATGTAGATATATTTATAAAGATTTGATATCGTATTCTCAGTTAAATTTATAGGTTACATATTTATTTCTTTGCATGATTTTTTTTTAAAAATATTTATTATCGATATAATTATCATATATAATTCTATCCTTATTTGAAAGTATAGATTTCCATATATTTAACTATTCAAGTAAAGAATTTTTTAATAATTTAAGTTAATTCAATTTGATGCAATAAATCATGAACGCCAACCTCATTGCCGCAACGTGGTTATATGTGTAATTTTGAGTTTCTCCAGAGCTCTTTTTTATAACAGAGAAAAGGACAAACTATGTCCCAAATCGAGCTCATGCCACTCATTTTCATTAGCTGCTTTAATTATAACCATATATTTATGACTATTACGGATTCTCTGCTTCTAAATTCTTCTTCTTTCCTTTATTTTAATTAATTAATTTATTTATTTATTTGAGAAATTACATGTTTATTTTCTGTTTAACGTTTCAAGTGCTTGAGTTCATGTATGGTTTTCCCTTTCCACTGTCACAGTTGATATACCAAAAAATGAAAAAGAAGATTGACAGTGCAATGGAGAAAGGTCAAGTTAGTGATGATCTATTCATCTCTGAAGAGGATCGTGCAATCTTCAAAAAATGGAAACAATTCACTCGCAGCAACCACCCGGCTGTTATTCAGGTCTCCCCACAATACCACTATCATTAATTTGCTCAACTATCTCTTCTACCAGTTTGAAACTTGAATCCTTTCAAACAGGTGTTGCTACAAAGCTCAAGAGACATGGACATCATGGGCAATCCATTGCCAAATCTTGTGTATGTTTCTAGGGAGAAGAGCAGCACTTCTTTTCACCATTTCAAGGCCGGGGCTCTAAATGCTTTGGTAAATCTAAATTCACAATCTCATGTTACTTTATCAATGTACTGCATGCTGTAAGCCTGTAACTTTTCTACTTCTCCTTGCATGTTTGTAGCTTCGTGTATCTGGTGCCATGAGTAATGCTCCAGTTATCCTCACAATGGACTGTGACATGCATTGCAATGACCCTGGCGCTCCCCGACGAGCAATGTGCTACTTTTTGGACCCTGAATTGTCACCGAAACTTGCATATGTTCAGTTTCCGCAACGTTTTCCTGATGTGAACAAGAATGATATTTATGGTGGTGAGATCAAGAGGCTTTACCAAATCAATCCCCGAGGAATGGATGGTCTCAAAGGTCCCAATTACGTTGGCACTGGATGTTTTCACTCTAGACGTTCCTTTTATGGTCCTCCATCTTCACCGCCATTACTGCTTAATGATCTCAATGAGCAGACTTCCGATACTCCATTGAGCTCAGAAGCAGTTCTCAGGAAAGCACATGAAGTAGCAAGCTGCAAATTTGAGGATGGCACAAAATGGGGCTCCACGGTACGTTTTCTAATGATATGCATGCATGGTTAGATTAAGATTTCTGATTGCCTTTTTCTTTGTTCAGATTGGCATGAGATATGGATCGATGTCGGAGGATTATCATACCGGCTACCGGTTGCACTGTGAAGGGTGGGAGTCAGTTTTCTGTGACCCTGAAAGGCCAGCCTTCTTCTGCAAAATTCCGATCACCCTCAATGATGTACTCAGCCAGAACAAGAGATGGTGTTTGGGTGTCCTGGAGGTGTTCTTCTCTAAGCACAGCCCCATGATATTCGGTGTCAGGAAAGTATCCTTTCTTATGGGGCTCTGCTATTCATATGACGGCTTCTGGACTAGTTGGTGCATTCCTATCTTAACCTATGGTCTTCTCCCTCAGCTAGCTCTCACCTATCAAATTCCTCTGTTCCCAAAGGTATAGAATCAATCTCTGGTTGAAATAATTTTACAGTTAATCTAATGCAACAGTGGCATGTTTCTCGAATTGCAGGTATCTGATCCATGGTTCTACTTGTATGCTTACCTCTTCTTGTCTTCCTATTGCCAAGACCTCGTTGATTTCCTTGCATCAAAGGGGACATTCCAAAGATGGTGGAGTGATCAAAGAATGTGGTTGATCAGAGGCATCACGTCCTATCTGTCTGGAGCCACCCAATTTGCACTAAAACAAATCGGCATCCCTGCACCAGGATTCAATGTGACTAGCAAAATCATGCCAGATGAAGTTAGCAAACGATACGAAGATGGTATATTCGAATTCGGTGTCGTATCGCCTTTCTTCATATCATTAGGGACTGTGGCCATTGTTAACTTGTTATCCTTCATGATCGGAATGGCAAATGCTGTGAGAAAGGAGAGAGGCTTCGATGAAATGTTTGTGCAGCTCTTCTTATCTGCATTTGTGGTGGTGAATTCTTGGCCAATCTATGAAGCAATGTTCTTGAGAAAAGATGGAGGTAGGATGCCAAGGAGAGTCACAGTTATCTCAATTCTTTTAGCAGGGATTCTCTATTACATTTCTTATTTCTTGTATAGTAATTATTGAATTTAACGCCATTTCTCAGTGATCGTCCTAGTCTTACCTTATAAGAAAGCCTGTTAGATGTCTATAATTTAAATAAGTTCTTGACTCAAATTGCAAATTTATGGTCATTTTAATTTGTTCGGTAGCTAACATAAACTATATTAGATTTAATGAATTAATTGTTGAAATCTTGTTATAGTGGGTTTAAGAAATGATCAAGATATAATGCTGATTATTTTTGAGATTATCGTTAATGGCGTTTGGCTGTCCTACCTAAACTCCATGATTTAATTGTTTTCGGCCCATTGGTTTGATATATACTGAAATTTGTTCATGGGATTATGACTGACATATCATGTTTCTTTGCTTTTTTGTTTTTAATAAAACTTTGAAATGTCATCAAGAAACCAAATACACAAATCTTTGAGGATGTTTATCTGTTAATCTTGATTAAAACACCCCAAATATACACAGAATAAGGTTGGATATTGAGCCACAGGCTTATCATTGCAGAAAGAACATGTTTTGTATTAGAGATGAATATCTATTGGTTGGTTTTTTATCTATCATTTGCTTTGTTTGACATGTTCTCCTTTCAACAAAAGAATACAAACATTATAACTTCAATTCAGTCCACTTGGATCAAGGGTTTCCAAATAAGATGCTCATGTTATGTACAAAACTAATAAAAATTAAACAAAGAATTGACAAAATAGTATTTCGATAGAGACTTCTTATTCTAGTCGACGATATTCATTTGAAATAAGTAGATTTTTTTGTTGATAATTATTTTGAGTAATAAATCGCCATTGACTGTGCATATATGTAAATTCTAATGGTTTGAGTTAAAAATGATGGCTCAAACAAAATTAACTCAACTTCGTTCACAAGTACAACAATAAAAGGTATGTTGTTTGTTAGTTTCTTAACTGTAATGTTCCTAAGTAATAGCTTATCTTCATTAATGTCCAAAGTTCCTTAATCCTTTTGTTTCTTGTTATTAATGGGAAGATCAGCATAGATAACTTAAAACTAAAAATGCAAACCTTGCAAATTAACACTAAAATAATAATAATAATAATAATAATAATAATAATAATAATAATAATAATAATAATAATAATAATAATTTTCAACATTAATAAAAGAGAAAAAAAGATTTTCTATTCCTCATGTTTGAGCCAACTATGTATGGGTCAAGTTTCCACGAGAGCCACAAAGGACAATCTAAATTGATTCATTTTTGTTGATAAGCTCCAAAACAAACAGAAAATCAATGAGGTGGTAGGAATAATATAATTGAAAAATATTTAAATGAATAAACCGTTCGAAGTATTCAAGTTGTTAAATAAAAATATTATTCAATATGCTAAAATAACCTTGCTTGACTTCCACAGTAGTTTGTGTATATATATATATACGAGCCCATAAAAATAACAACAACAAAATAGAAAACACATACATTCAATCTTGAATCTGCCTTGTCTACAACATGCATATACATTAATTCACCACCACCTCACACACACACACACACACACACACACTTAATTAGAGGAGTATTTAGAAAGAAGAGCTATATAACAACATAGAGCCAACCTTAATACAAGTAGTCCCACAAGCATTAATGAAGAAACTAGGTGAACAACAAGAGCAACAAAGAGAAACAGATGATATTGATGGAGTCTATTAGAGTACATCTTTTATACTTACATATTTATATATGTCTTTGTTCATACATGCATATATTTGTACTATTATATTTATTTATTGGGTTGTTGCTCTAATGAAACTAAGCTCATTTCTACAACTTCTATCATAGTATCAGAGAGGTTTTTTTTGAATTTTTTTCCGGCGTTCTCCAGCATCAATCTCAGCGACTGGCCTTGCTGCGCTGACCCCTACTCGACTTGGACCTAGAATGTCACGTCCTCATTTCGCTATCCACCACACAGCTGCCACCACTTTCATTTTTAGTCGGCCGACCGCCATCATTGTTTCTCCAACAGTGTCATCCCCTAAGAGCGGAGTCGCTCATTATCCTGCCAGAGCACATCACAGTCGACGAGCAACGAGTCATATGAAGCTTTGAGCCGATCAAAGTCATGTAACTGCCAATTAAAGCTCTAATCCTGCCGGAGCGCATCACGGCCGTGGCTTTGTCCATCATCACTCATCACCCTTACGGCCAGATCATCGAGGCTTGAAACATCGCGTGAGCCAACATGATCGGAATTCCGATCGCCATTGAGATCAGCATGGATGACCATCTGCAGCCAACCAAACTTGCACGTTTCCCTTCCCCAACATATCTCAGTGGTAGGCAAACCTTTTCCCAACCCCAACAGAACTCAGCCAACCAACCTTTTATCCCAGTGGCAGACACATGGGAAACAATACACTTTTTATTGATTTGATCATTTAAAAAAAAACAAAACAAAACAAATAAAAAAAAAAAAAAGAAGAAAATCCTCATGGTAAACAAACACTTCCTTCACAGTGTTTCTAACCTTTGATTTGCCGATTTAAAAAAAAAAAACACTCGCATGGCTTCTACATCCTCTCCAAATTTTCTTACCCCCGTGGATGTCAAATTAAATAGCTCCAATTACAAAGAATGGTACACTACTGTACGTATTATTTTACTTGGATTAAAGCTACTTGGCAATGTGGATGGTGCATCCACCCCCCCTAACTAGATTGACGCTCTCAGTACATCTGTTTCATGGTTTACTGCTAATCATTGTGTCATGACCCTCATCTGTTAGTCCTGTAAGGTTGACATTTGCATGAAGATTGGACATCTTCAACTGCCTTTGCTATGTGAGATCACCTATGTCATATGTTTGAGCAATCCTGTCGTCAATATGATATTTTGCAAGATCTCACTTATGTCCAGTAACTGGATCGCTCTGTTCGGGAATATGTCACTGAATTGCGATCTTTGTGGAGACAACTCGACTCTTTGGAGCCTTCCACTTGTTTGACGTGCAAGTGCTGTAAGGCTTGCATTCAGTCCCACCAGACACAACATACCTTTGAGTTCCTGATGCGTTTCCGTCCTGACTATGAGGCTGTTCGCAACCAATTACTTAATCGTGACCCTATTCCATCCTTTGACGATGTTGTACGCAGTGTTATGACTGAAGAGACTACGCTGCATGCACTCTCATCCTCTCGTTCAGGCTCTACTGATATAGTCTTGGTTGTGACCTTTTTATACTTTTCTAGGGCCTCTGCTCCCAGTGCCCGTTATCCTTCTTCCCTAGGTCCTCTCCTTCTGTCGTTATTGCAAACGACAAGGATATGTGAAGACTCAATGTCCAAAACTTCAGCAACGGCAGCAGCAGCATCCACATCATCATCCTCTTCAGAGATCTTCTGGTGTTTCTTCTTCATCTCATGCTATTACTATCGAGGTCCTGACTCCTGACTCCTCTAGGGCCCTTGCTTCTCAAGGTATTCAGCTTACAGAGCAACTTCATGCCATGCAATCCAGTTCTTCCTCTGTTATGTCAGCAACTTCTGGTATGTCTTCCTCCTCATGGATTTTAGACTCTTGTGCTACTCATCATATGACTGCGAATGCCACTTCCCTAGTTCACCTTTCTAGCACTCATCCATTTTCTAGTGTTCATACTATTGACTAAAGTCTTCTTCCTATCACGCAGTTCGGTCATCTTCAATCTCCTTCATTTACTATTCAAATAATTCACCATGTTTCCAGTTTAGCTTTAAACTTTATTTCTGTCAATCAGCTTACAGATCATGGTTTGACTATTACCTTTTCTTCTTATGACTGTTCTATGCAGATCATCTTACATGCTAGAGGATTGGGATCGGGCGTAGAATTGGCGGGATTTATTACCTAAAGTCTCCTCATCTACCTATATCTCCATCTCCTTCCACATGTACTCCTGCTATTGTTGCTTTTGTTTGTTCTTTAGATCGATGGCACTCTCGCTTAGGTCATATATCTAATGATCGCTTGAAACTATTAACTAATTTAGGCTATTTTGGTTCTATCTCTTCAGGATCGTTATCTTCTTGTATGGGTTGTAAGTTTGGTAAACATTCGGCTATTCCCTTTCCCTCTAGTGAATCCTTTTTCATCTTTGCTTTTGATCTTGTTGATTCTGATGTCTGAGGCCATACTCCTTCTTCTTCTCTTGCTGGTGTCTCTTATTACATAAGCTTCATTGATGATTTTGCTCGATATACCTGGCTCTAGTTTATGTTCTCTCGATCTGAAATGTTCACCATCTATTCTCAATTCACACTAATAGTTCACACTCAGTTCGGTAAACAAATTAAGATTCTTCGAACTGACGACACTAAAGAGTATCTTTCTACATCTTTTTCATGCTTTGCTTTCTTCTCACAGCACCCTTTCTCAGCAGTTCTGTCCTTACACACTTCTCAGAATGGTGTTGCTGAGCGCAAGCATAGCCATATACTTGAGACCACTCGTGCCCTTCTTTTTGCATTTTCTGCTCCCCAACAATTTTGGGTTGAGGTTGTTCTCACATCTATCTATATATCTCATTAATGGAACACCTTCCTCTACTCTTTCTGGTGTCACTCCTTATAAGCGTCTTTTCTCTTGTTCCCCATCTTATGGACATCTTCACACTTTTGGCTATGTTTGCTTCGTGCTTCTTCCCTCCATTAAGCAAATTAAACTCTCTCCACGTTCTGAGATGTGCATTTTTTTGACTACAACTCTGAACACAAGGGCTATCGCTATTATGATCCTACCTCTCGTTGTTTTCGTATTTCTCGTCATGTTACCTTTCTTGAAGACAGACCCTTCTTTTCCTCCCCTTCTCTGGATCTTTCATTTCTTAGGTCTTCCTATTCTCCTCCTACTCCTCTTCTTTCCATAATTCTACCCGGTTTCTCTATTTCTGTCGCCTCCATGACTCCACACACAGTTTGCTCTGACATTCCTGCTGTCTCCCTGACTCTACACACAGTTCCCTCTTCTACCCATCCCCCAGCATGTTTTGATACTTCAGGTGATTGTCTCGCTTCTTCCTCCAGCCCCACCTCTCCTGAAGATGCTCCAACTGTCCATCGTCGTTACCCAGACCGTGTTTATCATCCTCTAGCTCAATATACTCTTTCTCTCTCTTCTACCTACTCTCCACTTTTCTAGACTTTCCTTGCTACCATTCACACTCATCATGAGCCACAGTCATATCGTGAGGCATCCCCATTTACAGCAGGCTATGACAAAGGAACTCGGGGCTCTTGATCAAATACACACCTGGGATCTCGTTCCCCTTCCTTCCGGTGTTACTCATATTAGTTATCAGTGGGTCTATAAGGTCAAGACCAGCGTTGATGACCCAATTGAGCGCTATAAGGCATGTCTTGTTGCTCATGGCTTTAACGTAGGAGTATGACATTGATTATGAGGAGACTTTTACTCCTGTAGCTAGGTTGACTGTTGTTAGTCTTCTTCTTACTATTGCTGCCGCACGTCACTGGTTATTTTATCAGTTAGATGTGACCAATGTTTTTTTACATGGGGATATTTCTAAGGAGGTTTATATGACTCCTCCTCCTCCTGGTTTCTCTCATCCTCCTTAGCATGAGTGTCATCTTCGTCGAGCTATTTATAGGCTCAAATAGGCTCCTTGCTCCTGGTTTGAGTGTTTTCGTAGTGTGATTCTTAATCTTGGATTCATGGAGAGCTCTCATGATTATGCCCTCTTCAATCAGCAGACTCCTGGAGGTCTTACTATTCTTCTTCTTTATGTCGACGATATGGCTATTTCTAATGATAATGCTGATACTATTATTTCTCTGAAACAATAGTTACACACCGAGTTTCAGATGAAAGATATTGGTTCTCTTCGTTACTTTCTAGGTCTTGAGATTGCTTATTCTCATCGTGGTTATTTGGTGTCTCAGCAGAAATACATTTCTGACATTTTTTGACGATCTGGCATCACTGATCTTCGTACTGCTTCTAGTCCTATTAAGTTGCATCACCGTCTCTCATTTACTGATAGCGAGCTTTTGACTGATCCCACTCGTTATCGAGCACTTGTTGGAGCCCTCATCTATTTGACTATTACTCGGCCCAATATTGCTTATATTGTTCGTGTTCTTAGTTAGTTTGTGAGTGCTCCGCGCTCTACTCATTATACTGCACTTCTACCGATTCTTCGTTACCTCCGTGGCACTATCACTCGATTTCTATTTTTCTCAGCCACTTCATCGTTTGAGCTGTGTGCCTACTGTGATGTTGATTGGGCGGATGATTTTATTGATCGGAGATCTACCATTAGTTTCTGCATTTTTCTTAGAGATTTACTTACCTTTTGGAAAAGCATGAAACAATCCACTATTGCTCTTTCCACTGCCAAAGAGGTTCTTTGGTTGTGTCAAATTTTGATCGATTTTGGTTTCTCCATATCTGCTCCCACTCCTCTCTATTGTGACAACCAGAGTGTTATCAAAATTGACGCTAATTCGGTGTTTCATGAACGCACGAAGCATCTTAAGGTTGTTTTTCACTTTGTTCATCATCATTACCTTGCTGGTAGTATTCTTTTTCCGTATGTTGCCTCTACCCAAGAGCTTGCTGATTTTTTCACTAAGACATATACTGTTTCTCGATTTCAGTTTCTAGTTGACAAACTCTCAGTTTATGACCCACCTCCATCCAAGAGCTTGCTGATTTTTTTACTAAGACATATACTGTTTCTCGATTTCAGTTTCTAGTTGACAAACTCTCGATTTGAGGGAGCGTGTTAGAGTACATCTTTCATACTTACATACTTGTATATATCCCTGGTCAGTATATTTGTACTCTTGTATCTATTTATTGGGTTGTTGCTTTAATGAAACTAAGCTCATTCCTACAACTTCTATGAGAGTCCTCCAAGTCTACGATGGATACACCACCACGAATGCCCCCCATTTTTTTTCTTCGTTTTTTTTTATTTTTTTTATTTTTATTTTTCACCGATTGTTATGCACACAAGTGGTGACGAGAAAGCCAAGACTTACCCCTTCCATGTAGAGTTTTGAAGCTTGAAAGTTGTAGCAACTTCAAGAAGAATGAAGAAGGAATAACCATGAAGAATGTGAATACAAGGCTTAACATGTCTTCTTATACTTCTTTTTATTCTTCTTGGTTTCATCATCATCATCATCATCATCATCATCATCATCGCTTTCTTGTGATGACGATGGAGGTGGATGTGGGGAAAAGAGGGGAAATTTCAAAGGCGGGAATCACTAGGTTGAGGAGTAGGAGTATTAGAAGCCTTACATCTCATGCTTAATCCTCTCGTTTCTTGGTAGCTCTCTCTCCCACCCTGCTCTTAATTATCTCATCTCTCCTAAGTATTCTTAATCAAATATAAATATAAATACAAATATTATCTGTATTATTTAGGTTGGTAAATTGCAAATGAATGGGCTGCTTGTAAGCTTGATTGTTTAATAAAACATAAATGAAAGTCTAAACTTAATTTTGCCGTGGGCATTTATAACTCTATTTATTTTTAATTTTTTCCAAAAGTAGCATATTTTTAATGACAGAAATAAAATAAATAAGGTGTGTAGTGGCTTGGCGGCATTATTAATAAAGAAAATATGTAACTATAACCTCTTGAATATTTCTAACTTCCATACAATAATCATGCTAAATATATAAAACATGTGTGTTTATATATTGTTTAAAAAAATTGATTTAAAATGATTTATGAACCGAATGATAATATATTCATTTGTTAATAACCTTGCCTTTGAAAACATGAGTGTAATAGTGACATTTTAAAAGAAGTATAACTGAGGATGGCTTGGATTGAAAAATAAATTAAAAAAAAAATCTATTTTGATAATTTTAAACCATATTTTTTATATATCTTTTTCTTATAAAAAACCCAGTTAGTATTAGAAATAATAATCTTAAATAAACAAACCTTGCACATAGGTCAGCATTAGTTTTTAGAAAAAAAACACATTATATTTTACACTATATCTTTACTGAGATTCATTCATGATACAAATAAGTACCTCAATCTATGGATGTCTCTTGAAAATATTTTTATACTTGGGTGCAAGGAAGTGTTTTCATTGTGATATTTTACCATGTATTTATCCACATTTTTAATTTTCAGGTCTGGATACATTGGGGATTGAGGCATGCAAGCCCATGGAGAAGGAGCCGCAAGCCACATTGATGTGTTTCTTGAGTTTAGTTTTTTTAATCAATTGGTGGCATTATTTTCTAAAATATTGGAAATGAATATGAGACATGTACTTTGGACAATTTCATAATTAAATAAACCATTTTTTAATTCGCATGTTCTCTTAATTCATTCAGCTATTTTGTTTGCTAATCTGAATTTAATTATCAGCCATTTGGAGTTTTAGAACATATTTCTCCTGATATATATGAACACACACCGCATTGTATAGCTTTCCTTTTAGCTGTAAGTTTGCTAAAATTTCCAAACATTCATCTTAAACAAACTAAACTTATTTGATAAGAAAAATATTGCCAAAGCCAGTAGCCTCTCAGCTTATTGACTCCTTGTGTAGGTGTTTGTGTTTGTTTGGGAAAAACCAGAGACCCAAAACCCATGCAAGGTGACAGCCGCGCAGATTATTATTAAAGTTGTTCCACACCTATGTACGCCACAGATTTCACTTAAATGGGGGCCTTGTCGCCTATTAGTCAAAAAAAAAAAAAAAAAATGTTGTCAACCTATGAACCTTGTAACAATGAACCTTGTAATTCATGTAAGGGATGAATTGAATAATTTCACTGAAGACAAGACCATGCCTAGTTGATTTTTGTTCAAGATAGACACATGAAAAATTCACATTCATTTGCATTAAATGTCATGGCATAAATATTATTTCTAGCAATAACACAGTAACTTAAACAGCAGTTTTATTTTTACAGAAATGTGAATTTTCCAGTCCTGCACCGGAATTTTTTTGATCTCTTCGGAAACCAAATCCACACAGTAAATGTTCCCTTCATAGAGTCTAGTAGAAACACTGAAAGCATGAACTACAGTAAATCAGTGACGCAATAATGGATTTATCATACCCAATGACAAATCTAGTCGCCTTTCTTCGCTGTTATACCAGCAACAGTAACCTGCAACATTTCCATATGGCAAAGACCAAAAGTTAGTTGCGTCAGAAGTAAAGCTTTTGTTGTAGGACAACACAGTCGAAGCATTATCGCATGATTTTTCACTTGAACTCATAATTTTCGATCATTAATCTCATAAACCAAATATATTTTCAAACTAACACTACGCAATTGGCAATCTGAATTCCAAACTTACTGTTTTTTCATCAGAGAAAATATTGTTTAAAGGCGTGTTCATTTGGGCGTAAATAGGAGGAAGTCAGAAAGTGGGGGAAGTGACACTTCCTTGGATTTCTGAGGGAAGTGACACTTCCCTGAAGTGCCCTACAGTGATGGAAGTCATATGACTTCCACCACTTCTTGTGTTCATTTTCCAGAAAGTGTCTTTTTCACGAAGTGTTCATTTTCTTATTTCTAGTGTTCATTTCAGTATAAGTGGTGTAACTACTGAAGGGTCTTTGGAAGTGGGGGATGTGAGCTTTATAAAAAACTCACTTCTCCTACTTCGGTAAAAAAAATACCAAAGTGGGTTTTAACTAAAACCCACTTCAGAGGAAAAGAACATCATAAGTGAAAGAAGTCAGTCCACTTTTTTCCACTTACACCCAAATGAACACGCCCTAAGTGATATCTTTTAAAAACATTTTGAGATTGACAATGAAAGGACCAAATTCTAAATATTTATGCCAGAAATATGATTAAGATCAATCACTTCTCTTGCTCTATTGTGCATTCATGCAAACTCATAGAATTGGTTTTGGAAAGGAAAGCATAAGCATGCTCAAACTACTTGTCTTCATCAATTAGAAAACTACTAATTTGCAACTAAAATCTTGGTGTAGAAAGGATACAGATAGCTCAAGGCTTAACAACATAAATTTACCTCGTTCATAATGAGAAGAAAAGGTGACAAGCACAAACTACATGTAATCCCCATTCATTTTGTTATTGAGAAATTGCTTATTTTGGCCATGATTTCATTAGTAAATTCCAGAATAATAGTTTACTTATTGATTTCATTAATTTGTATCACATGTATATAAACAAGATGAAGTCGTGTTAAGCAGTGATAAACTTGACATGCAGAACAGATGCCTTTTGAGGTGCTGGAAGTCTGAGATGCACATGGGCCAAATTATGAACACATTCAAAGAATTGTCTTGATCCTAGTACAGATTTATGGATTCTTAACCAACAGCAAAAGCATGATGAGTAAATAAGTGTTCTCCAAAACAATAGCATGAGAATGGAAAAAAAACATACCCCACTCAGATCCGGTTGAGGAGCTTGCTGGGATGTTTCCAAGGAATCCAGGATAGGCCTAACCACAGCAGGAAGAAAAAGACCTGAAATTGCAAACGAGAAAAGCAATATTGATCATCAAAAAAGGTAATCATACTTTACGTTCAGCTCCATAACAAAATAAAAGGAATAATTTGCTAACATATTCTATCAAGGTCAGTCAGATGCAGAGAAAACATTGCATAATTTCATTGCCTGTGACAACACAAACAACAACAAATGTTGATACCATGAATATGATTGATAATGTATGGGCATACAACTTACAAATAGCCGTACTGTGAGTATTACCAACTGACTTTCACTTGATATATAGTGCATTTTCCTATTTAATATTCGGCTCCATTGCACATATGCATCCATTTCCTTAGTAACCTGTGGCACACCAGCTCTACGCGCCCCCCATCAGCAGGTAACTACGGCGCCATCTATGACTAATTCAAACCCAACCAAGTATTGACTAATGACCAGACTCCACCCGGATGTTACCCCCAACTGCTGCTTCTTCACACTTGGGTTGGCTCTTCAAATGGTCAATAATGTTGAATAGCAGCTTGCCGAACCAATCACAGTTAGGGGTTCGAGAAAGAGATAGATGCTACCATAAATCTTGAAGCTGAGCAAGTAATACACCCAAAATACTAAATAATAATTAATGTATCGAAGCTCAGTTTCATTAGCGTTTCAATTTGATTATAAAAGGACATTATTTGTACATACTTCAATTTGTTTAACTTAAAACTCCATATTTACTGCGTCTTCTTCATCAAACAAGTTGGAAGAGTCTTCATATACCACATATTGGTTATAGATGTACTATTTGCCAACTCCTCCAAAACTTCACAATTTACATTATTATATACCTGTTAAGTGACATTTAGGATCTAAATGTAAATAAATAATTATAGAGTGCGACTTATAAGCCCAGTAAGCATGATTACCAACCCTAAGAATATATTACTAAACCAAAAACAAGTAATTATTCCCAATAGCAATTATGGATCAGGTTATGAATAAAAACTTCATTAAATACAGTACAAGTCATAAGACTAGTGAGCATGATTGCCAACCTTAAAAATATATTACTAAAACAAGAACTCATTCCAGTAGCTATTGTCGATCAGGTTATAAATATCAAACTTCATTAGCGTTATATCGTTACAAATGTATCTTAACACTTGCATCAAATAACACTTCCACATTTAACATCTACGTACAACCATAATGTTGACAAATAAAAGGTGGCTAGCCTACATTTGAAATTTGGATTGCTTTGCCGCTCAATGGGACCTTCAAAAATATATTCAAACAATATTATCCCAATTTATATTATTCAGTCATCATGTAAGGCTACTTAAAATTCACCTCACCAGCAACTCAGCCTCAAGGCAATAACTTAAGTTATTTAGAAATCCTACAACTGTCTTAGATTTGACAAAATCATGACAAATGTTTGCAAATATCGATTGTCCAAATCATCCAACCAGTAGTGGAGTAGAATGACATCCACTACATCTGTATGATAACCCAATTGATCATGAGAGTCAACCTTCCTTTCAAGGGAAGACACCTACCTATCCATTAGGTGAGTCACCCATTAATCTTATCCAGAATCAACTTCCAGTCCTCCATATACCACACCACATTTAATCAGTACATCAAAGTAAGTGAGAGGCTATTTTGCTTGAGGTTTGACATTGCAAAGAACAGGCTGCCCATGCCTGTTCATTAAGACTATTTCCAATCAAGATCGCATTGCTACTACTGAAATTAATCCTGAGTCCTCGATAAAGGAAAGAAAAACCAGTCCAACCACTTCCACTGAATCCGAAGGCCCATAAAATAGAACTCATTTAGATGACAAGGTGGCATAACCTTTATGTATGTGTTTCTATGGAATGAGAGGATTTGGGTGTTGCCAATGCTACTCATGAACACCTTTTTCATGCATTAAATACTGAATCGCTGATTATATAATGATTTTATAATCTATAAATTGAACTTACAAGACAATATTAATGAGAATTTTTGTTTAAAAAAAATTGTAACTTCTAAAATCCAAGTGCAATTCCTAAATGGAAATGAAACATCTAATCAAATAGAAATTCAAAATACGAAATTTGTTTCAAAATCAAAAGGCCATACATCAAAATACCAACCAATAAGATCTTAAATTCACCTTCTCGTCATAGTTTCCCCAAAATATCAAAATTTAGAGCATTCACGGATCCATCTACATTGTGGAAATACAAATAAAAAAAACTAAATTATCAAAGAATAATATAAAAAAAGAGATTCTTTCTTTTCAGAATCAAAAGCAGATTGAGTTCATGGCATCAAACATTGATATCTCAAACCCTCCAACTTCGCACACTATAAATTCTTCAACATATACCGAAAACCAGAGAAATGAAACGCAACAGACATAGGGTTTCTCATCCGGAGCACGTACCGAAGCCGGCGATGAGGCAGGAGGCCGCGACGACGGGCTCTTGGACGATGAATACCCTGAGCCTCGCCATGATCGCCATGCTCTAGTTCTCCCACTCGCAGCCTCTACAATGCGGATCCTGATGACGACTGACTCCGTTACGAGAGTGCGGGTTTGGATCCGGATCCGAATCCGCAACCGCATATTAGAAAAGATCCGAATCCAATTCAAGTAATTTGCTTTTATATATATATATCTATATATATATATATATATTGTGCAAAAGAAATGGAGGTTAAACAAAAGATAAACTACTCTTGAGTATTTATCAAAAGTCTCGTGCATATTAAAAATAAAATTAAATTAAATGCAGATTTTACTTCTATATATATTTTTTAATAAAATAAATAAATCATAATTTATTAAAATAAAAAAAACAGTTACAAAATAACTGTTGGACAAAGAAATGGAAACAAAACATGAATAAAAGCAAAAAAAAAAAAAAAACAATGAGAGGGAGACAAAACATAGCACTCGCACAAATGAACCAAGTCAGAGAGTTCCCAAAACTGCATCCCTACCCGGGGAGGGTCGAAAACAGGCAATAGGTAGGCTAAAGAAAGTGAGATTGCGCTTAAAGATACACGAGGGATGGGGTGGCTTTTGCAAGCTTCTCCATCTCTACAAATAATCGAAAGAAAAGATAAAACTGAGCTATTGAAGATACAATTAATTTTTTTAAGTTAAATATACCAACAAACTGCCGGAAAAGAGAAAAACCCTAATATGATGCAGAAGTACATTTCATCAGACAAATCAACATAAGTTGTTAAGTCAGCAATACTCTCGGTGAAAGGATTAGCATCAATTGAACTCGATCGGCTACGTTAGTTAAGCAACAATTGTTAGTTGATTAGTTGGCAAGGAAGAACAAGAGACACATAATGTTTTTTCTACATTGAATGAGAAGTAAGAACAAAGAAGTTCTTTTCTTAGAGTGTTGTTCTTTTAATTTCCAGTTTCTTTTGAAGTTCATCTTGCTCCATTCAATCAATTTGGTATTAGAGATAGATAGTTTTCCAAGCTATGGCATGTGTGGAGACTCGTTTTCAAGAATGGTGCAAGAGATGGTGAAAGAAACGAAATCTTTGATTTCAAGATTGAGCTACAGGAATGAAGAGGTTGGTTTGAAAAGAAGCCCCAGGGAATAAGAATTCAATGGTGAAGATGAAGAAGAGCAAGCTCCTATGTCAAAGACGCCAATCTTGTTTGCTATCACATGTGCATATTTAAAAACTTTTTATATTGAAAAAAAAAAAAACAACGATAGCATCAACTTCAAAAATAAAAATAAACAAAATATACAATATATAGATCTTTTTAAAGCACAAGGATAAAATTTAACATTTGACAAAGTAAATGCATTTATCTTTTAACAAACTGATATTCTTAATAAACATATAGATTGATATATGTAAAGCTTAAATTAAGAGTTGGTTATGGATTGAGTTAGGTTGTTAATTTTGAAAGGATTAAAGTGGGGGCTTATGGGTTGGTGGAATCAAGCCCCGCCGGACGGTTCTGTCGGCCGTTGACAAAAACGCAGCTTGGCCCGCTACTATTATGAAAATGGGTTGGTACATGTTAATGGGTCCCATTTTCAGTTCTGCAGGACCACCCAGAAATTTCCAAATGATTTAATATATTTCATGTGCACCCTCGGAAAATATTGTAATCACACTGTACTTCCCCCACAAACTACTGGATATTAGTCTTAAAAAATTGATTTATCACTTGTTTGATTTATTTAATCTTTTGCTTAACAAAACAAAACGTCTAGTAACATATCTACATTTTTTTTTTTTTTGGGATAATAAGCGTCAAGGGACAAGTAGCTATGAAGACATATCAGTTACAGTGATTTAACAATCTTTAGAGATTTAATATGTGAGGCAAATTAATATGCAATACAATGAAGACCTGTTACGTGCACCAAAAATGATATATTAGGATTATAACTTATGATAAATTCTCATGTCATATAATTTTAAAACGGTAAAAAATACACATTTTTCTACAAGAGACATACTGAAGCTCAATATATAGTGTCCGCTCTTAATAAATAGTGAATAAATAGTATTTTATAATACGGCCGAGACACGGGTTTTGAAATTGTGCTTGCACACTCATTTCAAAGTTAAAAACAGCAACCCTATGCAAAATTATATTTCAACTTGTTATGTTATCCCACCGTTTTTATTAGCTTGTAAATAAGGTTCTAAATTTGCCAACTTGGTTTTGTGCTTTTTATTATTTTTGTTGTGATTTAAACCATCGGTCTATGTTTTTAGTCAAATAAGATTAAGAACAGTGTTTAAAAAAAACAACAATATTGAATTAAGTTGGTATATTTGTTACTTTTAAATTTTTAAAAATATATCTTAATAGTATTTTTGCAAACTTTATGAAATTGTATTGAGTTATGGGAAACCAATTTGTGAATTCTTATAAAATTTGTTAGTATGTAAAGCTCTACTTGTGAATGCTTATCATAGCGATTTTTTTTTTTTGGTAAATAGATGACAAGAGCCCCCATTGAAGATGAATTCAAAAATCCACATTGATATTGAATAAGTCCAACAAACAAGTCTGCTCTCACTTTGTATAAATTTTGGGGTTTGATCTCTGATCCTCTACAAAACGAACACAACATGAAAAGGACCGGGTGCCAATAATCAATCATACTATTATATTTTCTGAAATTTTATCATTATTATTGGCCATGTTCTTTGTAAATTTGTTTCAATTTATTAAAAATTTGTGGTGTTTTATTTGAATTTTATATACTTCACTAGGTTTATACTTGACTTTTGTAATTAAAAAAATTCTTAAAAATATTTAAATTAGTTTGGGAGATTTCTAATTTCAAACTGTGATCATATAAATTTATTTTTTTATATTTATAAATTTGAACTAATATGATTTTTTTGAAAGATACAATATTTTTAATTATATGTTTAATGTTTATTTGTTGTTATAAAACAACTGAAATCTTTATGGTTTATTTAATTATTTGTTAATTAATATCAATAATTAGATCAATTCGGTTTTCAGTTTAAAAAAAAAAGTGATTTTCAATAGAAAAATATGGTTTCAAACACAAGGGTACTTGAACACATTAAATAAAACCATGCAAATTTTGGCTTATAGAGAAAAATTAAAATTATAAAACACGAATAACAATATGACGTTTAAAAAATAAAAAAAAGGAAAAAAAACCCTACTAAAAATGACCTATATTTCCTTCGACATTATAGAACTAATTTGGAATTCCTCCCTCTAACATTTAATGGCCAATATATTTTTTTATACTTATAATTTCTCTGTTGGGTTTACAGAAACCGAATCATTTTTTTTTTGGAGTAAGTTTAAAAAAAACCATGTGGTTTTCGGTTTTTGCAAATAAAAACGTGTGTTTTTTTTTTTACAATCTAAATTTTGTGGTTTTTTGGTTTTTGCAAATCAAGGAAAAGCCGTCAACGCCGTTTGTGTTTGCTTACGTGGTAGGGCAAAACTGACTTTTCACATAAAAATTATTTATATCTCATTAGTCCAAATTAATTAAAAGCTTAAACTAACTTTATCTATTTAGCATAAAAAAAAAGAATTTTTTATGTAAAAAATCGGTTTTGTCTTGCCACATAAGCAAACACAGACAGCGGTTTTTCCTTAATTTGCAAAAACCAGAAAACCATAAAATTTTAATTGTAAAAAAAAACACACATATCTTTATTTGCAAAAACGGAAAACCAAGTTGGTTTTTTTTTTTACTTTCCCCCTTCTTTTTCAAATTTCTATAATACCATTGCTACTCTCTTTGTTGTTGTCTCTTTCTTCCTGTTAGACATATCCTTGCTTTTATCTTTTTCTTGTATTTAAATATTTCTTTACTTATTTATTCATTCTTTTTAATTTTTATATTTATCATAAAACTTTATTAGCAATGCTCGTTCTTTTTAGATGAGTTAAGACCTTGGTAGAAAAAAATAAATAAAAGATAAATTTAAAATAGTTTAGGTGGCATTCATCACAGAGAAAATATAAAAAAAATAAAAAAAAAATAGGAAAAAGTGTTACTTCTCACAAATGGGAAAAATAATATCATTTTTAATATTTCTAATATTTATTTGCCCAAAAATAAGAATATAAGATTGGAAAATTCAAATATTAAATGAAATTTTATGAGTTAAAAAAAAAATTTTAAAAATTAAAAAAAATGAATATGTATAGAGTGATTCCCTTGCCCCACTTAAAAGGTTTTTTTTTATTTTAGAACAAATAAAAAATAAAAAAATGGAGCTACATAGTCCGTTTTTCCCCACTTCTCTCTATTTCTCTTTAAAAAACACCCTCTTAGTGATAAAAATGTAAAAGATGAAAAAATAGAACATATGGAAATAATAAGATGGTTAAGATAAAGAGAGAGAGAGAGAGAGAGAGAGAGAGAGAGAGAGAGAGAGAGCATCATTTTTCATCCACATAAGGGTATATATTATCTTCTCAAATTGTAGGTCTATTAAGTTTGAATCATGCTATATTTGCTCAGTACTAGAAAAAGTACGCAAATTTCACTAACTCAAAGCATCAGCTACCAACTTACTCATTCAAATTACAATTATATTTTTACTCTAATTCTGGGCCTACATTCCTAGAAACACTTACTTCATAGATTAAGAAAAATGATTTATTTATATATTTATATTTGTATTTATTTTCATTTTATTTATTTATTTATTATTATTATTATTATTATTATTATTTTAACTGTTTTGAAAAGGAAAATCACACCTTTAAATTTGAAGGGCTCTAAATTCGCAGGGAGCTGGATCAACTGAAGTTGCTTATGATAACACATTAAAGAAATGAAGTTGGAGCGTGTGGGTCCCTTAAGATGGTGTAATGATGGACTTGGGTTTTAAAATGCCGTGTGGATATTTGTGCTTCAGTCCAAATGCTTTTCTCATTCCAACTCTATGATGTTGTCCCCTCTCCCTCAATAATCTCATTATTATATATATATATATATGCTATTATTAATAATGCTTATAATAATAACAATAGTAATTTTTTATTTAAGAATGTTTTTTGGTTTAACTATATTGATATATTTATAAAACTCAAGTTGAATTATGAGCCAACCTACCCACTTGCCCGGTGAGACTCATTTAACTTGTACAAATATATAAATTAAAATATTTTTTTTGGTACAATAGCATGTGAAATATTTATTCTATCTTTTTAATAATAAATTATTTTTACAATGCTTTTGTGGATATTAACTCCCTCAACATTTTATAAACATGAAGACTAAGTTGTAGTATTAGTTCAGAGAAAATGATTGAGAACGATCAGACTAGTTTAGAGTGATTTTTCAATTAAAATTTTAAAATAATTAAAAAAATAATAATAAATTAATAATTTTTTAGTCTATTAATACTCGATCCCCCGAATAAAGTATTCATGTACTATTAAGAAGACCGATCCACACCTTCTTATGCAAGGTGAAAACACAAATATGTTGAATTAGTAGCTTCATTTCTTTGACGTGTTATTTCAAATAGATTCAGTTGATTGTAAATGCATATGTAAATTCTTTGAGCAAGAGTATTCATGTACTACTGATGAAATTGATCCATATTTTGACACAAATGTGTTAAAGATAATAATTCCATATTTGTACAAACTCTATCCACATTTTGTAAAAAAATAAAATCATTGACAAATTCAAGCTTATAAAAACACAAAAAGAAATCAAAAGATTAGCAACAAATCTTATATCTAGGACAATGAAATATCTTTATACCACTTTATTCCAAAGTAAATTAATTATTATAACTAATAACAACAATCTATAACAAACAAAAATAACTCTTTTTTTTTTTTTTTATTTGGCATGCACACTTTTACACTGAGCAAGAAGGTGAAGGCAGTAGAAAGCACAAGTCTGGTGTCTGGCTGTTGAATGAGAAGTGCTTGTTCTTTTCTGTGTGGAAGCAAGCTCTAGTTTAAAAAAAAAAAAAAAAAAAAAAAGAGTACTTGTACTAGTCACCATCTCACCCATCTTCCCTTCCTCTCCACTCTCCTTCCTCATTCCTCAATCCTTCCTTCTTCTCCATAAAAAGGTAACATTTGGTTCATCTTCTTATGTTTGTTGTTTTCAATGGTTTTTTTTTTCTTTTTGTATCTTCTTTGGTTTCTTTGTATCCCAAGATTTCCATGTTGCCATGTTGTTGTTGTGAGAAATTATTGTTCTTTTGTTTACTGCCCATCTTCATTGTTGTTCCTCACTGCGAAAGTGTAGAATTTTTTATCATTTTGTGATGTTTTCCATTTTTCTTTGTCTTTTTTGTTTTGTTTGTAGGGCATGGTTTACATGATGTTGTTACATCTCACAAGAAATCATTGATCTTTATTGTTCCTTAATGTGCAATACTGTTCCCCCTTCATAAAAAGGTTGGATTTTTATCATAAACAGATGATTTCCATCCCTTTTGTGTGTGTGTGTTTGCTGTGCTTTTTTTTTTTTTTTTTTTTACTTTGTGGGCTATGATTTGTATTAATGTTGTTCCAAAGAAAAGAAATGAGTGTTTTTCCTTTGGTTGCAGAGTGTCTTTGGACTCTCAGAGTTGCAGGAGGTGGGGATTAGCTAGGGTTGGCAATGGAGACCTTGTCTCCATCTTCTTCTACTCTATCTGCTCACCAGGAGGCTTCAGCAGCCTATGATGAGTTCTCTGTGCAACAGGGCCTTCTCTTTTCAGAGAGCCTCAAGGTAACCTAGGGTTTCACCTTTGACATTGGATGGAGTAGCACTATGTTCTTGCTGAAGGGGGTGTACTTGCTGATAACCTTATTTAAGGGATTTTTATTGTATTCATGTTTTCTATTCGATTTTGTTTCAGTATGTTTCAATTGAGAGAAAATAGGGGATAAATAAACAAAACAAGAAGCAAATTGAATTGGAAAGTTGGGAAACTTGAGAGAAATTGGGATTATATGAGAGGGATGTGCCCTATGATCTTTGTGAACGCACATTTTTTAACTCATCTATGTTCTTGATGCTATGAGTTTTGTCATTCTCTAAATAGATCCAAACTTCTTCTGGGGTTATAGTATGTATAAAGATATTGTTTGATCATGTTATTTCTTGGTTTTCAGGATTTGAAGAATTTGCGGTCACAGTTGTATTCAGCGGCAGAGTATTTTGAGTTATCTTACACAAATGATGACCATAAGCAAGTGTATGTTCATCTTTCATGTTTGCATATATTTGCACTTTCAGGTTTTTACAATTCATATAAATTTTAGTTTGATTGTGTTGTGGTGCAGGGTGGTGAACACATTGAAAGATTATGCTGTTAAAGCACTTGTTAATACCGTAGATCATTTGGGTTCTGTATCATATAAAGTAGATGATCTCCTCAATGAGAAAGTTGACGAGGTTTCAGCATCGGAGATCAGAGTGTCATGCATAGAACAGGTATCACTTGAATAACAGGACAACGGATATCATCAAATTCAAGATTAACATTTTCTTGCAATCTCAGAGAGTTCGGACATGCCAAGATTATATTGATCACCAAGGGCTTTCTCAACAAACATTACTGATCTCAACTCCGAAGTATCATAAGCGGTACATTTTACCAGGTATATTACTGTTCCTTTTCTACCACATTCATATCATATTACTGTGTTTTAGCCCCATGAAAAGGTCAGTTTTTTCACCTTTTCTTTCAGTTGGAGTATCCATGCCTGAATCTGGAAGACAAGCTACTGCAGTGTGTCAAGAAATTGACCTAATTGAAGAGAATTATGAATCAGAACAGTTCCAGACTGGTAATTTTGAGCTCATGCTTTCTGTTCCTTGCTTTCGAGCATTGCAACTTCGATATTCATGTGATTTACTTGCACAATGTTATCACTTTCAGCTGTTCGTTCAACGATTAGGTATAAGCCTCCTTCAGTCAGGTATGGACCATTCTTGCTTGTGTGCCTAAATTGAATGAAACTGTAGTCCTTTTTCATCGGCTTTTGTATTAAGTTACCATATCTTTGATCTAGTAAAAAGATGCGTTCACCATCACCTTCCCCACGGGCACGTTCATCCTCACCTTCTCATCGCAAAGTGAATTATTCATCACCATCTCACTACAGTGGGAAACTTTTGAGCACAGGTACATGTTTCGTCATATTGTTTTGCACTTTTTATCATCTTCTAAATAACTAAGTACATTTTTATAACAGAAAAACAAAGATCAGTCTCACCACTTCCAATTTCAAATCCTTTTGCTCGTTCGGGATCACTTTCAAGTAGAGCAACTGTACATAACTCATCGAACACTAGAAGGGTATGCAAGTTTAGCTTATTACAGTATGAGAAGCATTTGTTGTCATTGCATATAACATTTATTCTTCTATTTCGTATAAGATAATGCAGCATAAGTCATTGTTCATGGGATGAGTATGTGAGCCTAGCGTTCAGTTCTCTGCTTGCCTTTCACATTATAAGAAGACTGTGATATATTCACAGTTGAAGACATACATCATGTCTGGTCATAAATGTTGGTTCTACAATGTCCTGTTGAATCAGTAAAGAATAACTCATGTATGGCAACTGTGCATAGCTCATTGAACACAAGAAATGCATGTGCAAGTTTAGCTTAGTTTCGGTCCTGCACTGACTTTTTACACCACAAAAAACATGTAAAGTTTTCAAAGTTAAACTTACGTGTGTAGTTCTCATGGGATGGAAGCCTAATTCCCTAATTTCCTGTCAACATGGTAAATGGTATCTCATATTGCAACTCATTAAATACGAGAAGTTTCTGCAAGTATAGGTTTGTTTTAGTTCTCCGTCAAATTTGTACATTAGAAAAATGCATGTAATGTATTCGAAGTTGAATTTATATTCCTAATTCTTATGAGATGTAACACTGATTCCTCGATTTCCTGTCAAAAGGTTTAAATCAAAATCTCAAATTGGAACTCATTGATCCTGAGAAGTTCATGCACATTGTTTAGCTATGTGTCAGTTCTCCTTTAGCTTTTTATATCACAAGAAGCATTGGGATGCATCTAAGTCGAAAACATGCATGATGCTTATTGGATATTGACATCGGATTTCCTACTGAAATGCAAACATTATCTCATGTTTTCACCCTATTCCTCATGCAGTATCCTTCAGAACCTCAAAAATCAGCATCGGTGCGGCTGCATGCAGAACGAAACAACAGTAGAGAATTCGAGGAAAAATCAAGCAAAAGTAGAGGTTTCCTCAAGTCTCTGCTGAGCAGGCGAAAGTCGAGGACTGATGAAATGCTGTACAGTTACTTGGATGAATACTAAGAAAAGAGAAACATCTCAATCTTCACTTTTGCATTATCATCTTCTCATGTTCTCCCTTTTTTCTTCTTTGAAAATTCTTGTTTTAGTTATTCTCAATGTTACAGTGAAATGTATTCATGAATTTCTGATACTATTATATCATTTAATTACACTATGAAAAGGTGAACGAGTATATTCTACCATTCTTTTGCAATGTTTTATTATTATTATTATTATTATTATTATTACTATTATTATTATTATTATTATTATTATTATTGCATATATAACTTGTAAATGTACTATTCTTCAGATATGCCCTATAACTTTACCCTCAGGAGTCAAGCGTATGTACACATGAATTTTGCTGGGCTACGCAAAAAATTACCAATTCCATTACAGCATATTAGAAAATTTTCCCACAAGGTATAATTAAAGGAAAAAAAAATTTATGAATGCTTTTTCTCTTTTTTAACTTTTTTTACTTTCCATCATGAAAAATAGTGAAACTACTTGTTTTTTCACACACATTTCATAAATAACTCGTAAACTCTTTTCATGCAATGTGAATTAGAAGAATTCTTTTGGCTGGGGAGGTTGAGAGATTAACTTTCTCACAGGAGTCACAATATTGATTGATGTGGGTGGTTTGTTCACCTCATAACAAAAAAATTACTGAACTAATCTTGATGTTTTAAGTTGATGTAAAATGGTTTATTTTTTACTTTTGCTTATAAGAAATATCCCATTTATATATATAATGAAAAATCAGGATTTATTTATCAAAAGTAATATGCATTATAATAGAAGCCATTTCATCTCGAGTTAAATATTAGTTGAAGAGATTTTTTTTTTTTTAAGAAGAAATGATGACCAAAATAAAGATGGCCTTACGTTTGATGACAGCATCTCAAAATGGCACGAGGAATATTCCGTGGCATCTCACCGGATTCCTAGGGAATCTTCTTTCCTTCAAGCAATTTACACTCCTCATCCCTCTTTTTCGCTTCTAAGTTTCTCTCCTTTTCTCTCTCTCTTTGTATCTGAAGAAAAATCGGACTCCAAATCATACAAGAAAATCTCAGGTTGGTTTATGCTCTCTGTTTCTCTCTGGCTAATTATCATTATTATTATTATTATTATTGATGAAAGAATATTAACGTAGCTTTTAGTGATTTAATTGCTTTCAATGTGATTCTAAACTGTATTTCTAGTGATTTTAGTGAAAAAGATAGTAACAAATTTCAAAAGCTTTACTAATTTTTCCTGTTAGAACTGAGATTAGTTTGCACATAATTTGTACAATTATCTTTAGATTTGTGGATTTTGACTCTATAAACTTGAGGAACAATAGCATGACAAATGGCCATAGTTTGGTTGAATCTTATTAGGAATTTAAATGCGAAATAGTGATTTTATAATTAATAAGGTAAATATCCGGCCCATTTAATTAATGGTAGGCATAACAATAACTATGATGGCCTCAAAATAATCTTTTTTTTTTTTTTATAATTTTCCTGTAAAGAAAAAGTATATGGATCATGATCTTATGAACTCGTGTATGATGTTTGGATCACGGATTTAACTATATGTATATACTCTTAGTGTTTATTTTACATGTATACATCTGCTATGGTGTAAAAATTCAACATGCTTCTGTAAAGCTTGTTCTTTTCACACAGATATCTATATCTGAAAATGTGAGAATTTAGTGTAATGTAACTTTTTTGTAATAATTCAATATTGGTTGAAAGACAAGTATACCTTCTTTGATGCCTTATATATATATGGCAATTTGTCATCTAGGACTGTTTTTAGATTTCAAAATTTGAGGATGTCCCTAAAATAAAGGTTAGATTATCATTTAATGACTACTATTAACTACTATTCATGTGAATTAGATTTTAATTAAACAGCTACTATGTAAACTCCTTTAGATTTCAAATCCAGGGACATCAGATAACCAGCCATATATATATATATATATGTCTTATTGAACATGATATTATAAAAAGTCCATTGATAAAATGAACTTTATTATAACAATATATTTTATACAGAATTACCATATTTAATCATCTATTAATACCTAAGTGGTATAAGTTTCAAGGTGCGTAAGTGAAAGGTAAAGAAAAAGAAAATCCGAAAAAGAAAACAGAAATCTCAGATAATTAAAAGAAATGGAATTATTGTCCACACATGACAAATGTCACAGCCTTTAAATAACTCTTCATCTTGAAGAAGAAGAAGAAGAAGAATGATACAACAGAAGTCACTCATGCTCCTCAAAGAAAGGAAACTGGGAATAGATAAAAGCAACACCAAAAAAGCTTTTAAACTCATCCCTTCAGTTCCTTTCTCAGATCTAAATTTACAATTCACTTGTGTAACTAAGACAATGCCCCATCCGTAAACAAATTAGACAACAAATTGTACATTCTGATCTTTATAATTTGACGATTGCTCCGTCTGATTTCGACAATTTCATTTCTGTACTGAAGCCTCACCTTGAAAACGGTTCAGTCTATTAAGTGAAGTCTTAACTGCAATGATCATGGAGAGCAGAGGTTGAACTAATAAATTGTTCATTGTTTTTACCTTGCTAATTGGAGGCTGCAACTCTGACTGGTTTCATTGCGATGACAATATTCTTTGCATGCTCGAAACCCATCACAAATACCCCGAAGAAATATAGGAGGCTAAGTTGTATCTTAGCTAATAAGCTGTAGGCGGTCACTAGATAGCTTGTCCCGCCACTGTTTCTTTTGAATAATGAAAATGGTCTCACAAAATCTAGCCAACCTATGGAAGGACATGAACATTCGTGGTAAGTTGATGAAACAAGTATAGAAACTAGTCACTGACAGAGTCACAAAATTTTCTCGAATTTAGAAGTACCTGATCTAGTCAGTTGCACGTTTGACCATTCTGGAAGAGCAATCTTTAATTTTGATGCTTTGATCAGCTCTATAAGAGCTTGGTTAACCTGCAAAGTGTAACGTGAACATCGAGAATTATTGGTTGCTTGATGAGCAATTTGAAATAATAGTTGTCTCTGGTAGACTCAAGTCCACATAAGTAGATGTTACTAATGATAAACATTGGCTGACTATGATGACTTGTGCTTTCAGTTTAGATTTATCTTTTTTCTTTAAGTCTTTAAGCAGCCTCCCACGGTCCCTCCATTTTACAGGGACAGTGAAATAATCAAATTTACGTAAAGCTTTAGCAAAAGTTATGTGTGCTTAGTAACAAGTATCAATATCCATTAGATTTGGCATCAGAATGTAGAAAAGAACAGTGTGGATGCACCTGTCAAGCCCAAAGGCATAATTTCTACAAACAATGTATCAAAGTTGTAACCTAATAATTTCAAGTTATTGATGTAGAAATATTTAGCACAGCCCAGAGTGCTAATGATCCAAATCAAGGGAAAAAACTTTGAGATCTTATAATTGTGCAATGGCACTGCTATTGCCAGTAGTTTTCTTACTGATTGAAGGCGGAGGAATTATGTTATCTGATCAGAAACACTGCTTGTTTTTGCAGAACATTTTCAAATTTTCTTTTTCTCTAAAAGGATAGGAAGCATCATTGGTCAATATGGGTGGAGATAGGTACATGCATGGTATCCTCAGATTCCTTCAATTGGTTTATAACCTTAAACAAATGGGTTTTAGACATGTTTTCTAATTATGTAATGTTGAAAATCATTAATGCCAAATGATCCATCTCACATTAGATAAGTGCCAATGATTACAAATGCATCAAAATCCTCATCTATATGTTATGATAAAGACCTTTGCGAGGGTCGAAGTTACTACGATAGAAATCAACAAGCTTTGAGGTCACACATGAATATTGATAGGGCAGAATCAAAGACTTGTAAGTTAATAAATTTCTTTTACGCAGCCTAATAATTTAGTTCTCAATGACGCTAATTGAGCCACTAATGTTGCAGAACCTATTATTTCTCACTGCTAAATGGCATAATTGTATTCATGATTGTAAGTCAGCCAGATAAACAAATTAACAAACTGTAAATGTCTAGAACTTTCTGAAATCTCTTGGAATAAAATTCAAACCATGTCATATGCTCTGATGTTTAAACCATACAATTATGCAGCAAACCAATAATCCACTGATTATGATGTTTCTTAAGCCATCAAATATATAATTGCGAGTTCCAAAAGAATCTTGGATACTCTAGTTTTTCAACAACTTAGTTGTAGTGATCGTGGATGGTTTTTAAGAACTGGTCATCTGAAGAATCATTCATATCTTACAATATTATAAAAAACAAACCTCAGTGAAACATATAGATGAACTAGTAAGCCCTTAAATTTATTTTCCTTATTAAGAACAATGTACGAATGTGGCAGTTATATTGACATGCATATATTGAGGAAAGAATAACTGTACAATATTGATGAAAAATAAACTGTGTTGATATCCTTTCCTTGTCACCAAAAAAAAAAAAAAAAAGTAGAGAGACAAGAAAATATGAATGGAAACATGGACAATTTTAAGGTTGAGCAAATCTTGTTTTAAATTTCTTAACATATTCTTCAAGAAAAAAAAAATGAAACAAAAGTTACTAACAGGTTAGTGGGAGAGCCTGTTGAACATGGTTCCAGATTAAGTTGACGAGGTCCAAAATTTCAGCAGTAAGCAATTATAGTTATGCTCAAGGAAAAGACTACTAAATCATGAACTAATAAATTACCTCTTCTGGTCTCTCATGACTTACTAAATGTGCACCATGAAGTTCCACCATTCTCGCAGCAGGGTGCAACTTTTCTGCAAGCTTTCTAGCATGATCTAATTGTGCAATGATATCATCCCTATTAGAAAGAACAAACCAGGGATTAATTTCCTAATAATCATTTTAATACTTTCAAGTTTCAACATATAATAAGCCCCACAACTTCTTGAAATGAAAATACAGAAATGGGATGTCTGTAAGCATGGCTACGCTTCGCACGAGTAAGAATTCTCCTTGCATTCACAATATTTGTTTGTGTTCGTTTCAGAGCAGAAAATTATCACTCTAAGAACCAACCTGCCATGGATGACTGAAATTGGAAATCCAGCTGAACGAATAGTTTCAAGTTCTTTTGATGTCAGTTTGTGTGTCCAGCATGCATTAATTTGCCCTTCAAAACCACAATTAGATTGCATCCCAGTTGAAGATATGGCTTTTACATAATCCTGGAGAATGTAAGTTTACAGTTGTATTAGCCTCAATGCTTTCAACCTAAATCAAGCAAGTGACTACACAAATTTGCAAAGTCATTCTATGAACAAATCAGAACAAGGAACAGGCCTTTTGCACATCTCAAATTCCAAAATCCTGCAACAACTTCCAAGAGGAATTGGATAGCGGGCAATGGATTATATAAACACACATTTCTGGTATATTAAAAAATGCAATAAATCAGGAAATGTTGTTAGTACCCACATATCATGGAATATGAGTTACGCCTAAAGTCTCATAGTGAAGAAGATGAAGCATTTGTTTACATTGAAAAGATGTTTATTGATGAAAAACATTTCGTTAAGAACCTGCTTGTCCTATCCCTCACCTAAACCAAGAAAAACAATATATGCTACCGTAATTGTGGCAGACATCATTGGCCTAACTATCCCTCACTTAAATAGTCATTAACAGATAAAAGAATAGACACCGACAAAATTACTCTCATAATAATGGGTGAACTTAAAGCGAAGAAACAGATATTTTGCAAGACCAGCAATTTCCTCATAGAAATTATGATTTACACCAGCAGAAAAATTAAAATGAAAGTTTCCAACCTGATATAGGATTTTCCTTCTTGTGGTTGATCCAACATATTCATCAAGATATTCCTGCAAATGGAACAGAAGCGAAAAGATTTGTTTACTGCATTACCCTATGCCAAAAAAGTATCCAGCCACTGCTGTAATAAAACTAAACATTCACTATTTAAGATGAAACAGAGCTGAGATCAGCAGCAGGCAAGATCTAGCCTGAAATCCTGTAGGGTTGTTTATTTATTATTCTGGTATCCAAACTCACTAACCTTGGTGTAGTGGGTTTCCAGGTCAACAACAGCTCGCTGTTCAGGAGTTCTTGCTTTTAAGAAACGAAAGGCAAGTGATAACATTTGTCTATCAATCTGCAAGGCACGCAGAGACACTAACCAAATTTAAAAGATACAAGTAATGATCCATCCAGAATTTCAACTGGGAAGAAGATATATAAAACAGAGAAAACCAAGCACAGTAAGTCAAAGTCTTTATTCCTACCCTTTTGCGCTTTAACAAAAGTTACACTTCTGAAAACTTTAATATGTGAATCAAAATCTAATCCTGGCTTCTGGCAAATCTTAACAAAAAGAATTAGTTTTTAACTTTGTGTCTTCTTTGCTTTAATAAGCCAAGGCTTTTCCACCCGAACATTTCCAGGAAATTTAGTAGTTAAATTACCAAAATAACTGGTCTGAACGTCAAAGAAAACATCAATAATCATCTAGAGTATGGATTAATTTCTAAGACACTCTTCTGTTTGCGAGAAAAAAAAAAGATCATGAGGACTTGATTGTGATAAATTTGAACACACCACCATCATAGTCACTAACATGCACAGAAACCACATATTTCAAAAACTTTTACATATAAAAAGGTCATTTTATTTCAAAAATCTCCTATACAGGCTTAATAAATGTGGTTCCTAGTTACATGCAATTGTTGTTACGCTCTACCTTGTTATCAAACATTTTTTGGTTTTCCTTTTGTTAACCGCAGGTAATCCCACTCAATAAAATTAGCCAAGAAAGTGACCAGTTAACAAACAATGTCATTCAAATACAACCCTGCTTTTACAAGTTCATAACCACCACAAACTAAAACTCCAGGAAATCTACCACAGCAAACCTAACAAGAAGACATGACAACAGAGCTGGCTAAAAGGCTTTTCATTAGGACATTCATAATTAAATGAAGATGGATCTCTTACACTGAATTCCATGAATTTAAACAGATAATTCAAGATCAAGAAATTTACAAAAGGCGGCCAATATCGAAATCAAACTTTAAGTCCTATTATGCTTTCAAAGTCTTCACAAGTCCTTGAATGATCGTGAATGAAGTAAATTTTCAATCATAATAGTGCCATAAATTATGACAACTGGTTTGCCAACTACAGCGCTTTGACAACCAACAGATAATACATAACAGCATATGAAATATGACTATTAAAACTCAATGATCTGTAAATAACTATGCGCAAGCACTACTATAAGACTATCATATGGACAAAACCTTAGTAGCTCCATGAATCCTTCATAATTGAAATAGCATCTAAGAAAGGTTACAGACCTCTTGATTAAAATCAACAAACCAAAACACATCCTATACAGTGATCATTGAATAACAAATTTCTGAATGATAAAATATCATATGCCCGCTGTTATCAGAGAAAGAAAAATCCATTTTACCTTTGGAAAACACTCAAATCCACCGCCAGTTACATTAAGCAATGCCAAAGAGGATAATCTCTCTGGAGCCATTGCTGCCAACTTGCAAGAGATCATACCCCCTATTTTCATTTAAAAAGGGTTTTTCAATGTCAACTATAACTGAAATAATCATTTATTTACTAAAAAAAGAACGAAAAAGCTTTACCAAAAAGAGAGAATAAGAATAAGTAGATAAGATGACTGACCCATTGAATGACCAAAAACGTGAGCTTTCTTCCAACCCAAATGATCCAGCAATGCAAGAGCATCTTTTGCCATGATAGTTGTTCTGCAATCAACAAGACGAAACTTAGTATTTCTATTTCAGAGTTTCCACAGTTCCCATGAAATTTCGTCACAAATTTATGGGAAGATAAAACACTCGAAACCAATCATATTAGAAAATTTCTCATCAATGATTCAAATCTATTAATCACGGTTTGAAGGTAATGGGTACTAAAATCTGCATCAGGGATTTCATCTCCTCCAACATCAAAGAATATCCAATAACATCAATTTCTGAAAACAAAATAGCATATTCCCTTGACAAAAAATAAAAACCTGAAACTTTTCCTCGTCCTGGGAACTGCATAATCATGAGTTCTCAATTCACAAGTATATATTTATTTAACCACACGATTCAGATAAAATTATCAACAAGGACAACAAAATAGAGAAAAAAGGGCATTTTTTTTCTTTTTTTCAAAATCATGGAACTAATTAATCAAGTGAAACTCACGTGTAATCGGATTTATTAGTAAGGATAGAGCTGCGACCCATCCCACGGTTATCAAAGCAGCAAACCTCGATCCCACCGGCGGCCTGGTCCTCATCCTGACTATTCAAACCCTCATCACCGACCACCGACTCCGGCATTGGAACTTCCCCCTCCTCATTTGGTTGGCAGGTCCCCGTCAACCCCTTGACCTGAGGACCCCATGAATCATACGTCCCCGCCAATCCTTCCACAAAAAACAAATCCACTTTTTATCAGAATAAATTCCAAAAAAATAAAACAGTAAAAAAATCGATCAGAAAGATCCCATTTTTCCAATAATTCTCAACCCATCCAACAAAAATTTCCACCAAAAAGAGAAGAAAAATACCAATAATAAGGAGGACTTTGACGGGGCCGTGGCCATATGTTCGGTAGAAAATCGAGGCACCATTGCTATGGTATTTGCTCGAATCAAAGTACGGCATCGCTCGCGCTTTTCAATCAATCAAAATCGCATTAAAAATCCCTCAAACCCAACCCAAAAAAAGATCAATTTCTTGCTAATTTCCCAGATCTCCACTCCCTCCCGACGAAATTGGGCGGAAAATCAAGAGAAACGCAGAGAGAGAAAGGAAGAGAGAAAGGGAGTGCAAGGGAGAAGGAGAGGAGGATTAGGGTGGAGAAAGGGCGCACGGGTTGGGCGTGAGTAAATATAGAAGAAGATTGGTGGACACGTGGCAGGATATGGATGGGTCTGTGCCAGGTCAGCATGGTGGATATGGCGGGAAGGATAAGAGTCAAAGCGCTACAGCGACTAGAGTTTTATCAAGGTTTAATAAGCAATGTACTCCCTTTATTTTTCTCTCTCTTCTTTTTTGGTCCCTCAACTGAAAAATCATTTAATGGGGTCCCTTTACTTTATCGATTGAGCACATCAGATCCATTTCCGTTTAATCACAGTGGGTGACGTGGCTTAAAAAAATATTAATAAATTAAAAAAATAATAAAAAATCAATTAAAAAACTCTGCTTTTGTAAAAGAAAGAATAGCAAATGAACAAGTGGATGAAATCATCTAACCTTTGATTTGGTTGCATTTAATGACCCAAAACTCTGCTTTTGTCGAATATAAGCATATTGCTCGATCTGAACTGGACTTGAATCTTGGGAGATATTGGTGATGGAACCTGGCAACAGAGCCTAGACACAACAATGGAAAGGAGGTTTGACGCTTGTTGAGAAAAAGTATCATAGAATTCTGTTGCACAATGATATTTCAATGTGAAAGTAAAATCATTTTGAGAATCTGTTACCAAGCTTTCACTGCGCTTGAGGAGGTCGGCAGCAGATGAGGGGGCCTTCAAGAACTCCAGAGGTTTCGTCCGATCGCCGGCCGGGGAAGAGGGTCGATGATGGTGATGAAAATTAGGGCTTGGAATTGGGAAAGGGGTGGGGGTTGGGGTCTGTCCGGGTGACATTTCGGATCCGGGTGGGCACCCGGATCAGACAATGAATTGATTTTTTTAATTGATTTTTTATTATTTTTTTAATTTATTAATATTTTTTTAAGCCACGCCACCCACAAGTAACGAATCCGTCTGTGATTAAACGGAAATGGATCTGATGTTAAAGTAGAGGGACCCCATTAGATGGTTTTTCAGTTGAGGGACCAAAAAAGAAGAGAGAGAAAAGTAAATGGTGTATATTGGTGATTAAACCTTTTATCAACAATGTTTCCAGAGAGACGAATTTTATTTATTTATTTATTTTTAATATATACTCTTTCCTGCAGACTTTTGAGGTTTTTACACGGAAATTAAAAACAATATTAAATTTTTTTAAAATTTTAAATAAAAATGGATCAAATAACTAAATCATTTTTTTAGGATTATAAATATGTCTGTTTTTATTTATATGATTTAAAATATTAAAATAGGGTAATATTAGATATAATAAATACATATAATCTAGGTATTATGAAATGAAAACTAATTTTGAATAATTTGTATTTCAGAATGGATGGAGTATATATTAAAATAAGATTTCAAATATGATAATTTAATTATTATATATATATCTGTGTGTGTGTGTGTGTGTGAAAGTTCCAGTATAACAATCAAATAAAAATATGAAACTATCCACCTAATTAAAGAACATTATTTTTGGGTTTTCAACAATGTTTTTTATATAATTTTATCAATGATATGCATGCATGAGAAATGACACAAGTTAGTTTGTAAGAATGATATTTCTAATCCCTTTTTTAGTTTACATTCATTTTTATTTAAATTAAATATTCATTTTATTGTTTTAAATTTCAATAACATAATTATGAAAATTTTGTATCTCAAAATAAAGAGAATCTTGATATTTTATAAGAAAAGAGCACAAAAGTGTTTGTTTGGCAGGTGAAGGTGAAAGGTCATGAACTCATGGTCAAAGTTAGACTATTATTATTTTCCATAGAATTCACATTGCTTTCAAGTTATTCAAACTTTGGAGAGTTTACCAAATCATAGATGTAGTGCCAAGACAAGCACAATGTTTGAATTTGTCTTTTAATCATTAATAAGCAAAAAATATCAAAGTCATATCTTTTTATGAATGCGTGCTTTATATATATATATATATATATATATATATATGGTCCATGTTGGTAGTTCCATGTAATTATGATTTAGAGAAAGCAAGAAAGTGACTTTAGTTGTTTTATTTGTCTCATAATAATACATAATAATTATTATGATATATGAGTTTATTTATATTTTAAAAATTAAATAAGAGAAAAATCAATATATATCTTTTTTTTCTAGATAAGAGGATTTTGAATCAATTAAATATATATGTTATAGAAAAAATTATTGATTAGCTTCTGCCAAAAAAAATTAGAAATTCTTTGATTTTTTATTTATTTATTTATTTATTATTTATTATTGTTATTATTTTATTTATTTATTTTTTTTTTTGACAATGTGGATGAATAATCTTTCACATATAGAGAAGTTATTAATTTTCAATCAGTAAATTAAGGAGATGGTATTTATTTGATCTCTCAACTGTATGTGAACAAAATTTATAAAGGATGAAACATATAAATGGCAAAGTATAATTTAGGCCTCAAACTATATTTTTAAGATTAAGTTAGTCCCTTTATTTAATTTCATGTATAAAACTATTGTTACTTATGTCTAATCTATATGTAATATGAATGAAAATATATTGACCTTTTTCATGATCTTTTAATCGCAAGCTTTTATCTTTGTCATCATAATATTTAATATATCTTAAACATGTAAAGTCCCATTGTATATGTACATATCCATATATAGAGCTATATTTTAAAGTAACAATGATTTATATAATAAAATTTAAGTTTAATAACTTCCAGGTTGTTAAAAACTAATAAATTTATAACATATGGATTACCAAAAAGTAATAAATAGAAGTGCAATTTATATCAGAAATTTTGTAAAGGAATTAAATAAGCAATTCTAATGAGGAATGATTTTTATTTTTACATATACATATTTGCCACATAGATCAGAGCCGCATCCCCATTTAGGTTCTTAACATATTCATATTTTATAATACTCCCCCCTTAGGTGCATGTAACCTGAGAATATGTTCTTTGATAAAATCGTAATAAAACCCATAGGAACTATAAATAATATCAAAAAATTAAAATAAACAACGCTATAAATGAGAAAAGTTGATATAAAAAAGACATGAGATAGAATGATTAAATCGAGGTTTGTGTATCACACAGATTTCTTAAAGCAGATTTGCTATCTTTTGGTGATTAGGTTTTTGAAACTAGCATATGCTCCCATGATACAATAGTCTTTAGTTATAATGCAACATCACTTTGCAACTCCGATGAACAGAATTATGTGAGCTCTATTACATTGAACCTAGTATTTAGACCATTCAAGAAAAAATAGGGAATAGTAACAAGGATTCACTCCTCTTGTTTATGAAATAAAGAAAAAGTCAAGAAATACTTCTCGTATTAGAGTTTTCATCCCATTTATTGTATTATTTTTCTCTGTAGAAAAGATGAGATAGAAGTCCTTTATATAGGTGTAGAGAATGAGAGGTCCGTTTGATCCGCGAAAAAATAAGGGACAAGACATGACAATTTTTTTTGTCCCTTGTTTGATTTGCGAATGTGCGTTGAGTACAAGACAGAACCCCTGTTCCAAGACAAAGACAAAAACAAAAAAAAATAGTACCACCAAAACCATGGTACAAAAATTTAGTTGAGGGACAAAACAACCAAAAGTCCGTTTTGCCCTCATTAAAATAAAATAATTACTTTCATAACTTCACCACAACTTAACCTAATTTCAACCTAATTTCAACCTAAGCAAATTTGATATTTATTTTGGTAAGTAATTATTAGTTAATTTATTTTAAAAATAAAACAAATTGTGTTAATAATTTTATAAATTATAAAACAAAATAAGTGGTCCTCATTTTAAAAAAAATTATAATATTATTTGTTTTTTGGTTGTTTTTATTTTAAAAATAACATAGGGTATTGCAGTAATTTTATACATTGTTGTCTTGTACTTATGCAATCAAATGAAGAACAACACAAAAAAAATTGTGTTGTCCAGTGAATATCAAACAAACAACAAAACAAATACTTGTCATGTACCATAAGTATTTGTTATGTGTTGTACTCTTGTGTTGTACTCCACTGCGAATCAAACGGACCGGTAGAGAACTATCAAAATTTCATAATTAATAAGTGAAATTTTAATAGTTAAAATCCTTTCAAATTCTGAATTAAATTCTAGAATTTGAAAAGTTTCACTTGAATTTGAAAAGTTTGAAACCTTTATAAGTTCTGTAATTAAAATTTGAGAGTTATAAACTCTTCAAATTCCAAACTTAATTGGAATGTTAAGACTAGAAATCCTTCAAATTCTAGGGCCACTATTCATAAATTCCTCATTCTAACTTTTTCAAATTCCTTTTGCAATATATGCTTCATGAAAACCTTATTAGGAAAAACCCATTGAATAAATATCTAATGAAGAAAAAATATACATGGTTCTTTATATATTAAATAATTGTTGACTTATCAAAAATCTTGTTCTAGAAAAACCTTGTAGGATAAAAACTGTGCCAAAAAAAGAGTACATCTCCCCTCATATAAGTAACTGTCAAATTGTTTTAGTTGTGATGATCTTAAGTATTTTCATCCAAATTTTGTACATAAGATTTTGAAAAATACATTTTGGAAGTGATTTTGTGAATAAATCATTTTGATTTCCAATAGATTGAATCATTTGGAGTTCTATAGTGTATTTGTTTTTTGGAGATTATAAGTGTAGAAAAATTTTGGTGATATCAACTTCGTTTTATCTCTTGTAATGTAACTTCCTTATATCCCAAATATAAGTCATTGTAGCCTTCATAAATTACTGCAGCATTGTTGAAATTGATGGCAATGTATATGATGATTATATATGTCTAATCATAGATTGTAACCTTTGCATTCCCAACTAGCTTCACAGAACTTTTAATAACTACACATAGACAAATATTGTCATTTTAGTATCATTAGTTTATAAGATAGTCACTCATACCACATCCATCCCGATTGTTTTAACCTGTAAATGGATCTCTGTAATTTAATAGAGCACAAATGCCGTTGCTTTTAAAATATGGAATTTTGTATTTCTCATGGATTTCCATCAACTACATATCTAATTTATTACTTGTTGTCATGGTCATTGCAATAAGAAATCTTAAAGTAATCTCATCCATTATAGGAGAATGTCTTCTCATACTTAACACCAAACATTTGGGAAAATACTTGAACAACCATTTTTGTTTTGTATCTTGTAATTTTATTGTTTTCATTTCATTTTCTCACAAATACTCATTTATAACCAACTGATTTTATATGTTCTCATTTAGGCACTATCAACCCAAAAACCTCACATTTTCATAAGGAATTTTGCTTAGGCCGGATAACATTTTTACCATTTTTACCTATCATTTCTTTGCCAATATTTGTTAAAAAAATCATAGCTTTAAATTATTATCTATATTTCTTTCTATGTCTATAGCCAAAATATAGATGAATATATAATTAGTCTAATCTCACATTGGTTTATTATTTTACCTTCTTAAAGAGCTTCATTTTTTTGCTTTCTTTTTGTAAGAGTCGAGTCTCTGGCACCTAATCATTTGTTTCTACTTCCTTTTATTTTATTGGGGTAATAGGGAACTCAATTTTGAAGGAGCATTGGCAACTAGAATATGTGACTTGGTTACATTTTTTTTTGGATTTATGAATGCATTGGGTATTTTTTTTTTTTTGCAATATATTGCAATTTAATGATCATTTGAACTTCATGTTTACATTCACTGGCACGGGATCATATGTACATAATTGTGATGCTTTCAATCAAGTTTTTTGTCTTACTTTGAGTACTCTTCTTTCCCCCTAATGAAAAAAAGATAGATTCATCAAAATAGCAATTTGTAAATCTTATAATAAATACATCTCTCGTTATAGCTCTAAATATTATATAATTGTGGAAAAGTCATAATCATATATACACAAATTTTACTTTGTGGACCCATTTTTATACAATTTGATGGTGCTATAGGCATATATATTACACAATCAAATAATTTTTTATGTGAAATATTAGACTCTTTACCAATAACAAATAATATGGCATACTTCTTATTAAATTTATACTCCTTGAAATAATAAAAAATAATAAATAGATGTATAATGCACATATAAAATTACATAAAATAATCAAAAGTTCATAGTCTGAAATTGCTTCAAATACATAAATCAGAGCTCCTGTATACAAGACCCGAAGATATACATCATAAATGTAGCTGAAAATTAAAGGAATATTAATGAAAAAAACAATGCATCCACATTTACGTTCTTTAGCTCATCCATATTTCATAACACTAAGTATGTTTATAAATAATCTAATCCAACTTATTAATTAATTCATCATCACAAAAAAAAAATTAAAAAATAACATTTGAGATAAGATTTCTTTGAAGGTTCCCATGAGTTTGTCATGCTAAATGGTTTTGGTTGCTTGTTATTAGATAATTTTTATTATTCCTTCTAATTGATCCTTTTCTTGATAATAAAATCACCTTGGAGCCTTGTGTGGGGACTTAATTAAATTTAATTAATGAAAACACTAATTATTTTCCACTAATCTTCATTAACTTTTTGGTCGGCTAATAAATAACTTGTGCTTTGCTTGAACTAATCCTCATTAATTAAAGAAATAGTAAAGAATTAGCTAATCAAATGATTTTGTCAAACCAAGGTGTCATATTTAATTTACAGTCAAGTTTGGGTTCTTATTTATTTATTTATTTATTTATTTGAGTCAAATTTGGGTTTCTTTCATACGAGGGAATTTAGCATGTACTAATGTGAGAAATTGGTACTTATGTTTACACAAAAGTGGAAAATTTTCCTCCCTGCTAATTAGGTGTTTTTCTTTTTATTAAATAAATAAAATCCAAAAAAAAAAAACTGCTAGATGTGATTAAGTAAAAAAATCCCACATATCAAGTTCATTTAATTTAAATTATATTTTTAGAGATTCCCAAAGTTCAAAGATTATAAATAATTGTTCCAAAGAGAACATGAACAATCACAAATACAGGTAGACTAGAAAGAGGTATAGTTCCTTCTAGAGCTATCAGCTGATTAATTTAAGATTTATAACTCTTACCAATTCGTTAAAAATAGTAAAACATAAATTTAAGAGTTATATCTTGAGATTTTTCTTCTTTTTTTTTTTTATTTTGATAAATGTGATAAATATTGCTAGTTAGAAGCGTGCGCATGAGCCGAGTATTGATTATTCGGCCAGTGTGCTCGTATGACCCATGACATGGGATTTTAGGTTGCAAGGTTGTAGCCACACACAAGGGACTCGATATCACTCTATGTGTTTGATAAACTTGGGGCCAGTACTGCTAAGCAAGGAACTTTTGGTCCAGAGAAATAACTCTTTCATCACTTTAATATTGAGAACATTTATTATTTAAAATTCTAACTATTTTAGAAAAGTCCCTGAAATAAAAGGATAATTTAAACTATATATGAATTTTCAAACTGTTTAGACATTTTAAGGAAACTTTTATATTTAATGCCCTCAATACAAAGCCCTTGAGTTTTATCACATATAAACTCTTGTAAAACCTCAAAATTGCATATACATCCCTATCAAATTTATAATGCACTCTACCCCCTTTTAAAACCAACATTTTTACACAAATGAGATTTTATTTTCAATCTCAACTAAGCGCTAAGCAAGAACAATTTAATTACAAATGTACAACAACACTTGAAACCTCAGCAACTGATATACAATAAAATCTTATTTACATTGAAAGAAAAGTTCCAAGTAAAATATAACCATCACATTATCCACCATGAACAAGAGCCTCAAATGTGACACCTCAAAGCACTATTTTTTCTTTTTTTTTTTAAAGTGTGTTGGAGAGTTCAGAAACTAGGAAATAACCAGCCGAGAGTCCAACCAAGTAGCATCCCCGCCCCGGCCAATCCCAAACCGACAGCAAAGGCAACTGCATACCTGCAAATGCCACATTTCTTCGCCCTTTTCCCGGCTCCCTTTGCCGGTTTATTGCTTTTGTTTCTGGTTGGAGGTCTTCCCTTAAGCGGCATCCAGGGAAGAACAGGGAATATGGTTGATATCTGATGGTCTTTAATCTTGAGCTGAAGGCACAAACTCTCCAATTGTAAGATGTTTAACCATTGCTTGTATGCGAATAGATGGGATGCTTGTCGGAACAAAAGCTTGAGAATGTGTTCCTTTTCTTCGTAAGCTTTCTTCGCTGCAATTTCGGCCTCCCTTGCTCGTGTTTGGGAGTGTCGGAGAGCTTCCAAGAGCTCAGCTCTGCTTGAATTGCTGTCAAAATTTGGGTTATTCTCTGGTGGATCCTTCTTTGTGGTGTCATACGCATGCAAACCACTGTATACAAGGTAGAAAACAAATGAAATCATCTGCTATGAAGGAGAAGTTCTTCAGTGATGAAGAGAGGTAAGGAGAACTAACCATTTGATAGAAATTCTTGAGCGGAACAGTAGATTACGCCTTACATTTAAAAATATTTGAAGATATAAAGAAACATAAATCAACAGAAACTTATGGGTCTTGCTAGTGAACCTCTAGGAAAATACCGTTTTATAATCAATGGAGTCAACATAAATTTCCAAGTAACGTCCATAAATGTTTCATGGAGTATCAAGGCAATGTTTAGAAAAGCAGCATAACATATGACAATCTAAACAGATACGAGCATGCCATATGAAATTGCTGAACCAAAAACAAAGCAATTTACCTGCCCCTGGAAATCAATCCCCTGCATCACAAAAACATATTTTTACGATAAGAAAAAGTTTACATAATACACGAGGCTAAAGGCAAATGAATATGATATTACACCTGACATACTACTTAGCCCAATAATATAAGCACCATCTGTGCAGATATAATGAACCCCGAATAACTTTAGCCGTGAGCAAGAACTTAAGTTCTATTTATCAACCCATAATTAAAGCTTATCAGCAAGGTGTTGCCATGTTATATAACGGTAAAATGAATAATGAAAATGAGATCAACTCATCCTGATCATGAGATGTGCATCTACTACATGATTTTCATCGACTGTAACATACATAGAGCATAGAGATATTATGTTGTTAATACCTGGAGTGTTTCTCAGTGTTATAAGCCAAGCGTCCTGCATCAGTAGGAACCCAATGTTTTTCATCCATTTTTCTGGAGGCAGACTGATGTTGTGTAAGCTCAACAGCACTGTAAATTCCAACATGTGACTTCCAACCATGTGATGATGAGAAAATCTGCTGACTATCCAAACTCTCAAGACAAGTAAATGGGTCTGTGCTAATTGGCACTGTTAGGGTTGGGCTGGGTAGATCACAGTTCTCAATGGGCTGCGACGATTTCCTAGCAACCAACGAAGCCAGCTCATCCTTGTCAGCAATACGCCACCATGGCTCAGATTTTCCATCAGTCCATGGTGCTTGCAAGTCACAGCAATTTTTTGCTTTTGAAATTATATGATCAATAGGTTTCCAGTCCATAAATTCCTCATCCTGCAGAAAATATTCTTCCATCTCAGCTTTACGTTTGAGCGGCTGTTGTAATTTAATGTCGAATGCCTTTATCTCTTCGACCTTTCTGTCATTATCACACTTCATATATGCTGTAGAAATCATACCCCATGGAGAGTCCAAAGAGCAATCTGTTTTTTTAAGGTCAACATCCATAGATCTGTCTTGCAATGTCTCCTCATCAAGTTTAGAGATTGGGACAGCAGCTTCACCCTTTCCTTCAAGCTCATCTTGTAAAGCTTTTAGTTGCTCACATGTTAAGTCCTTATGATATCCAAAGTGAGGTTGCAACTGAAGCCACCATTTTGTGTCTGGTGGTAAATTGGAATTCATAGGGCTCCAATTCAAAGGTACAAAAGTTGGAGCAGTATGATCAGTACCATTTCCATCATTGCAGTTGCTTGAATCAGCTGGCAGTGCTGACGATGATGATGGGCAGCATGCTAATTTTGGAGCTCTTTTTGCATCTTCTTGAACAAAGCACCGGTTTGCGGTACGCTGCCAAGCAGCCCTTGCTTCTGCTGCAGCCATTACTTCCTCATTCTTGGAAAGCTTCTATCTTACCTGCCAGGGGTTAAGACGAGGATTACTTCAGTATGTTGTTTCTTCTAGAAAATAAAGACAATTGAATGTAGGAGAATCTGAGTAAATCTAAATTGGAATTAATGCCCGACATTGGCAGAAAGTATATGAAGTTAGCAATAGACCAACAGCAGATGGCAATGAGTCATGGAAGTGAAGAAACAGGTGATTTGATTATGCTTGCAATCTAAAGTCACTTTTGCACTAGCTAGGTGGCAAACAGAGGTCACTAGACCGCATAACAAACAGTGGAATGGATCAGGATCATGAAAAGAATGATAAATGAGAAAGTTTGAGGCTTTAAGGAACAGCATACCCCAATATTACCTTATTAGCCAAGAAAGCACGAAGCATGTGCTGCGTATAACAAGATGAAGCAAATGGTGAATAAGCGCACAACTGTAACCTTACAAAAAAATGAATGAGATGACAGCCACAGTTGTTTACAGGACTTGAGCCCAAAAAAATCCCAACTTTAAAGTTGTCATATGGAGCACAAAAATAACTATTATACATCAAAATTCACTTTCTCTATGTGCTCATGGAAAAAAAAATGTCTGATCAGCAAACTCTAAAACAACACCGATAATGATGCCAAAAATCAAAGCGGCCTAAAATCTCAAAACCCATCACATTAAACAAACAAGGGCAAACAAATACAATATATCAGTGGCTTCCTCCTCACATAAAGGGATCAATGAGGAAGTTAAAACAAAAATGTCAAGATAAATAATATTTGTTTCTAAACGAAAGAAAAGAGACATTACAAATAAAATACGGGTGAAAATTGATTGTCAGTGAGAGAATTAAAAAAAAAAAAAAAAAACTTCTTCACAATTAAACAAAATCTAGTGTTTATGCTTGGCTTCTTTGAGGTGGTTTATAACTTCAGCAGACCATTGGAAGATAACTTGATGTATCAAACGAGAGATCAATAAAGATAATACAGGTTCAAATTAGATTAGTTCTAAGCAGAAGAAACATCAATAAACAAAGTTAATGCCACTTCAAAGGAGGGAATAAGGTCAGATTTGGCTAAATGATTCACACTGCATAATCGACTCTTATCATGCCAATGTAGTTCAGTGACTTGTTTGTATTCATCAATCATCATAACAAAACATATGGCCATAAACAAGTGCACTACTATTACATTCATTGATATTCTTTCTCACTGGCATCCCTGCATAACAAAATTACTTATCAAGGTGAAATATAAAATTAGAAGAATAAAACGACAACAAACCCACAATGCTCAAGTAGTATCATTCACCACTAAGCTTCCAAATATGGTGCATCCATCTATAGAACTCAGCGAAACTATAATAAAGAGTTACATAATAAAACAAACCCCAAATTAGATAAATGTCAATCAGAATTGTTGGTTAATAAATTAAAAATCTTCCTATAAAGCTTTACGATTAGCAGAAATTGCGAATCATTTTAAACATATAAATCTAAGGTCAGCTAATTCCCAGTAAAAATTATTAGTCAGCCCAATGTTCACATAAATGATAAATGCACAATCAGCCTGACAAGATCAACCAAACAATGTCAATCAATGCTCTTATTAAATCCACAAATGGTCGAGATAGAAAAAAGGTACTGCACTGATGTTTAACCAGAATGATCAATTGAACTAGAATACAAAACATTGATTCAAAGACCATTCAACCAAACAAACTGGGAGCTTGTTTGCCCATCAGAAGACAATTCATGTTTCAATGTGGGCAGTGAATCAAGAATACACATCTTCAAAATTAACTGTCAAGCCTACTAATAGACGAACACTATGAGTGGTGATGTATGAAACTTAATTTTAACTGGCATGCTATGAACTGCAGAAGGAGTCTTGTCATGATGGAAGATGTCACAAGAGTGAGATTAAGATATCTTCAATAAAAACTAATCAATGTACAGAGAACGTTATTTGGTGAAACTCAATGCTCGGTAAGAAATTTGCTGACAGTGAAGATTGTCAGTGACTAATCTGGTAACGACATTAATTAAGTATACAACTTATGCTAGTTCCGTTAGGCACGTTGTTTAAGAGACCTTTAGTAAGAACCACAAGGCTACATAATGGAACAAGTCAAATGGGGGATTAGTAATCAGAACTATAAAAATCTGAAATCAAGTGCATCCAAGGGAAAAACCTGATAGGTCAAACAAAGTAAATAGGATTTTAAATGGAATGTGTTAAATCATCTGACTACACGATATACCCTAATCATTCAAAGATGGCACAATGATTAAATGTTTCTATTTATCATAGCTAGTCATGTGACCATATGCCAATTATTTAATAATATGCTCTTTGATTATATACATTTTTTGACATTATCATAATTAATGGGATGTATACAAACAATTGGTCAAGGTGAAACATTTAACCAAATTAAAAGACTGAAATATATGGCATCCGCATTCAGAACATAATATCTTCCATTGGTAGCTTCTGAAATAACATGATAACATTAAATTCCTTGAAAATATGATAAAAAATTTAAAAAAAAAAGCTAATCTTAAATTATAACAACCTCAAGCAGAGAAATCAGCTAGAACTCACAAATTGAAAAATTAATGGCTTTAAAAACATGCTAAACAAGTGATCACTTAAAGAATTGCAAGCAATTTATTTCTTTAGGCATGGAAGATATGCAACAAAAAATCATATCATCCAAAATATCCATCAGATCATATACATGTAGAGATAAAGATCTGCATTCTGACTCCAAAAATTTGCTGATGCAAAAGATTTATTAACATCCACATGATAAATAGAATTTCAAGCATATTTCCTGCAGCATACAATCCATTGAATCAACAATAGTGGCAAATGGTGCTATTTATTCTTCTAATTGAAGAATGATTAAAACATAACTACCTAGCACAATGGGAAAGCAAGACAGAAGCACACACACCAAATATATATATATTGCAAAATAGATAATTTCAGAGCACATGAACAAACCAGACATCACCAATTGATACTCCTAGCAAATTTGTTCGTTGTTATCATTAACAAAGATGCACAGATTCTCCACCAAAATTTCCAACTGAGCTTAAACACAAAACCATGATAAGAACATGTATGTCTATAACATGAAAAGCATCAATTGCAACCTAAAATCTACAACCAGTACTAACATTCCGGGATCTTTCTTTGCTCTTTTCTCCCATTTGCACAAAGTCATCACAAAAGACCCCATATGGAGCCACTTAAGCACTAAAAACTAGCATTGAACCTCTCGCCACACTAATTTCAGCCACTCATTCTCACAACTTTGCCGTAACTTCTTAAAATGCATGACACAAATAACAAAAAAAGAAACTTAAGATCTATAATCATTCTAAACACCCGACAAAACAACAACAGTAAATCACAAAAAGAAAAGGTTCAAATTTTGCACAAAAATTTCACCAAACAAAAACCTAACAAAACAATTGAAGGAAAAAAACACCACAACCGACAACCCAAAATCTCCATCCGCTGACCAAAATCCCATTCCATTCGCCTAAATTCCACTTACACGCACTAAGATACAAATGAAACAACCCAAAAATCTACAGCAACCGCATCGCAATCCCAAAACTGAAAATTCATCAAAATAAGACACTAATAACACGAAAATAATAAAATTTAGCAGAAATCGAGAAGGTGATGAGATGAGATACCTCACAGGATGAATTCATCGAATTAAATCCAAATATTTCCGCACATATAAACGAGATTCGTACGCTGCCCTTGCGAACCGAGGTCCAAACCTGAATCTCAGAGTAAGGAAGAGTGCTAGAGAAAGAGGGCGTGATGACGATGGATTGCTCTCTTGTACTCCACTTGACCACTTTCATCTATCTGTGTGCTTTTATGCATTTGAACCCTCGTCGTCGTTTTAGTTACACCCCTGTAAAATGGTCTAATTATATATACACGCCACACAATAGGCCAAAAAAAACCTCAATCAGTAGGAATAAACTATGAAATATATATATATTCGGTATTGTTCCATGTGAAAATTTATTTTTATATTTGGTGTAATGTAAAGAAATAAATTTGATAGCCATTATTATTATTGTTGTTTATATTTTAAAATGTTAAAAATTTTAAAATAAATAAATAATATCAATAACAGTAGTGGATGAAAATCAGTTATAACAACCGTGAGAGATAAATCGTGTTGATTGGGCATTGAAGTTAAGAAAAATGTTAATTATTTATTCAATTTATTAAATTATAATGAGTCTAATATTTTAATATTATCTTGCAAATTCACAAATTTTTAAGTGTTTGAAGCAAAATATAAACCATTTTAGATAAATATAAAAAAAAAGATCCAAATCAATAGAAAAATATTTTAAAAAATAAATAATACAAATAAATCCAAACATATCAATATACTAAATAAATAAATAAAATAAAAATGGATAAAAAAATTAGAGATATGAATATATCTATTACCAATTGCTATGAAAAAATTATATTATTGAGAATTCTATACTATATATTAATTGAAATATTTTAATGGCTAATGATCAATAAAAGGGAAGGAGTTAATCAGAGAATAATAATTTTTCTTAAATCAATTATTAACTTCATCACTGATCGAAATTGATAACCTTAAAAAGCGTTTGTCTCCAAGGCATCCAACCCTTCCCTCAATTATGACAATATTTGACGTATGACCCCCTTAAAAGTTTAAAATTATTCTCCTAAGCTCATAAAATTTTAAAACTCTTTGTTTTGGGGGATTCATATGTAAACTTCACATTATCATTATACATTCGCAGTCATAATTCCGATACGATCTGAACAAAAGAAGACAACCGTCATTCGGTCCTTTCCAGGTAGGACCCACGTGATGACGTGTCGGTTGGCTGACCGCAGGTTTGCAAAAATCCCCTTAAAATTTTTATTTTTGGGTTTTTTGCACAAATACTACTGTAAAAACTTATTATTAAGTATTTCCTCTGTAGAAAAAGATATGTATTTGTAAGAGCACCATCTGAAAATCCTCATTATTGCTTATATAAATACAAATATATGCACAACTTATATTTCTAAAGATAAATTTAATCATGTATATTTAAATTTATATTTTAATTTAAAGTCATCAGGGTACTATAATGTGTTTTTTTTAATATTGTTAGGCTAAACCATATAAATAATCCACGTACTATTGGATTATTTCTATTTTAATTATAAAAATTTTAATTTTAGTTACTCAACTTTTGTTTTATTTTCAATCAAATCAGCAAAATCTTAATAAAAAATAAAGCGAAAAATTTAGACACATAAAGTTTAGAGTATTACTGACATGGTACGCTATGACTTGATTTATCACATTAGTGGATTAGAAATAAAACAAAAATGGAATGTCCAAAATAAAATTTTTTATAGTTTAATGAATAAAATAGGAATGAGACAATAGTTTATTAACTATTTATGTTGTTTATGGAACTTATAATTATAAATAAAAATATTTCTATTTATTAGTCTTTAAAATTATGGGATAACCAATGCACTACCACATTAATGTCACATCAAGAAACAATTAAAACAATTAAATACATTTAAAATAAAAAGCACATTTTATTTGAACAGGAGAACGGGAGAAAAAAGAATGACGCGATTTTCTACTCATAAGTAGATTTAAATCTTTACAAATAATACGAGACTTAATCTTTTTAATTCTAATAATACTGAAGTGATACTGTAATAGTATTGTTTATACACGGCTCTAGATTCAGATACTATTTTTTAAGTTTAGATGAATCCTAAGAGGTGATAATATATCTTTTTCCTCTAAAATTAGATGATAAAAGTCTTCAAATCACTTTAAAAGGTCTTTTGGTTCTTTGACTGGATTGAGAATGATTTCTTCATGAATAGAGGCAAAATCGAAAATTACATATAAGGCAGACAAAGTATACATTTTTAAAACATTCAATTAATAATTTTTTAAATTAAAATTTTTAAATAATGCAATACATTTTAATAATTTTATAACACTAAGTTAAAATTCAAAATGATTACAATTTATCAATATCTCAAAATAAATATTTTTATCCAAATCTAGATTTCTTTATACTTCTAATTTATAATAGTAGAAATGTAAATAATGTTTAATTTAAAAAATTTCCCATTTACAGAATTATCGGTGGGCATATGTAACTTAATAATTTCTCTGAATCTATTTCGATGATTTTTTAAAATTTAAATTTTATAAATTATTTAAAAATTTAAGATCTTATTAATTACAAAATATACTGATATTTGAAAATGATATCTTTTACAAATGATAACTTCCATTTAAACTTCTATTTGAATTAATGATAATTTTCATAAAAAAAAAATTTTTTATTTATTACCAAAGTTTGCTATAATACTCCTCAAATCTTATAAATCAAAGCACATTACTCAATCACAAATATTTTAATAAATTTTCTCAAAATATCTGAAAATAACAAACTCGTTAGAAAAAAAATTAGCAAACTTAACCTCACAAAAACAACATCCAATAAATTATAAATAAATAAATAAAATGATGCACCTCAAAATGACAAGTATTTTATTACTGCTTATATCTTGTCTTGTTCGTTTTCTAATAAGCATCTCGACTGAGATTGTTAGTATCATGATAATTAACAAATCTATATTTATTTGTTCTCATTTTTTTTTTGTCGGGAGGAGCTCAACAGAGTAAAGCTAACATACACAAAAGATAAAAAAACCCAGAACCACAAGCAAACTCAAAAGGTAAGTCCTGCCATAAGCATGGCTTCTTCTAACCATCAAGGACGATCGGAACTCCGATGGAATAGTGATAACCAGGGGTTTGTTCTCCCATAGCTGGCCAAAGCATCCTCCAAGTGATTGAATTCTCGCCGGCAGTAATGTATCTCAATCGGGATGTCTTGGTCAATCAGTCTTTGAACATGTTGAGCTTCCAGCTAAGTGTGAGTGCTGGTGATTATGTCCTTGTTTGATCATAGATTGAGTGTCATAGGGCAGTCAAAGTATATAATGTCCGGCTTCATCTGCTGCAATCTACATTGCTCCAAAACTATTCTTGCTGCCAAAACCTCAGCGTGCACACTTGACTCTGCTTCCACCGACTTTGGCTCCAACCCAAAAGATTGTATTGAATCCATTCATTATCACAAATCCTACATCACCAAAGATGTTATCATAAATCCAGAATGCATCACAAAATATAGAAATTATATTCCGATGAAGAGAAGTTTCAAGTGCACTCCCTGATTTGCCTTTTAATTGTCCAAAAATGGTCTTGGATTATTTTGAGCGCCTGCCTCATTGAAAATTAGATGGGTTGTCACCTTTTGTTGTTTGAATACAAGCTCACACCGGGCTTTCCAAATTCTTCATACCCATATTGCCACTAATGCTGTAAAAAATTGATGCTTGCTCTTGTCTTGACCCCCCTCAATAAAGAGCCACTGTCCATTCAAAAAATTCTGCAATCCATTCCAGTATAGTCCGAGATAAAGCTCCAACACCTTCTGGCTACAACACATTCATTCATAAGATGATCCAGATTTTCCAACTCCAAGTCACACAAAGGGCATAAGATTTGAGAGCCAAAATTACATATGTAGATGAATTCATAAGTTGGAATTCTCCTATGGAATGCTCTTCAAAGGAAAGTCTTAACTTTGGGAGCAATCGGCAGTCTCTACACCTTATGCCACCCATTCCAACTCTCACTTTCAAGCTAGCAAGCCCTATTGAGGTGATTATAAACAAGGCTGGTTAACTTCCCAAAGGAAGTACCAGGGTCCCACCTCCAAAGAGCTTTAGCATTTGAATCAAAATGTTTATCACTAACCATGTCCCAATTGATTAGATTACCAAAGAAATTTTCCACTATCCCTTTGTTTAAAACATTCCCATTCAGAAAATGAGTAATGCTTGGTTCTTCCTCTAACATTCGCATATCAAATAAAGTGGGTTCTAAAGAGAAAGGCATATCAAAAGCCAAACATCATTAAAGAAGTTTGAACTATCAGGTTGACAATTTTCAAGGACAATATTAGAACGAATGCATTCAACATTTTTATAGAGGATCCTAAAAAACCAAGACATGCATTTTCTTAATTGTAGGCTTGGACCAAGGTTTAAACACACCATATTCAATTGAGAAATTTGGACCCACAATTTATCCTCCTGATTCAAAGCAGCAAGAGCATTTTTAGATATCAAGGCAATTTTAGCTTTATAAATTCTTAATTTCCAATCCCCCCTCAAATTTGGAAAGTGTGGTAATGTTTCAATTCATGGTGTAGAACTTGCCACCAGCTGTGCCATTCCCCTAAAGGAAGGCTCTAACAAGTTTGGAGATTGAGTCCAGGATTGTATCAGGAACCGGGTAATAAGACAATGAATAAACAGGCACAAACATAAGTGAGTTGATGACTAACACGGCCCTACCAACAAGAGATAAGGACGAAGGATTCCAAGTATTCAAGCTCTGTTTGGTCCTATCAATCAGACTCTTAAAATGGTGAATTGATAATCTATTAGGAGAAATGAGGGCCCCCAGATACTTGAAAGGGAAGAAGCCAAGACCCATATTTCAAATGGATCTAATCCAATCCTTGAGATATTTATTACACCAGCTAGGGAAATAGATAGCATATTTTTGACAATTAATTTGTTGCTTAGTGAGGGTTTTGTAAATGTTAAAACTCAATCTACAATTCCTAGTTGCAGCTCGGGAAGCCCTAGTGACCACAATTAAATCGTTAGCAAACATCAAGTGATTGAAATTCTGATCAAGCCTGTTATCAAAACCTGGGATCATGTTTTGCTGTAACGAAAAATTCATGATAGTTGAGAGGTTTTGAGAAACCAACAAGAAGAGGAAATGAGAAATAGGATCACCCTGTCGTAGTCCCCTCTGACTACTAAACCAATGAGATGGTTTCCCACTAATTAAGAAGGAAAAACTAGGGGATGTGATACAAGTTTTGACCCAGGAAATCCAAACTTCTGGGAACCTCATAATCCTAAGGGTGGCAAGGATGGCATTCCACTCCAAAGCATCATAAGCTTTCTCAACATCGATTTTAAGAATCATCCTAGGAAGGGATTGGGAATCAGATTCTAAAGAGTACAGAATTTCTTGAAGAGCAATTATATTATCAAAAGTGGACTTCCCAGCTAGAAAGCCACTTTGCTCAGGCCCGATGAGTTTGTGAATGACATGTTTCAATCTATTAGTGAGAATCTTAGAGATGATCTTATAACAAACATTACATAAATAAATAGGCCGATAGTCACTAACCTTGTTAGGAGCATTTTTTTTTTTTTTTTGGAATAAGAACAATATAGGTTCTTCCCCAAGAAGCATGGAGTTTTGCATGATGAAAAAAATAATTAATAGCATCAAAGAGGGGCCTTTGAACAAGATTCCAATAGAAAAGATAAAATTTCACGTTTAACCCATCAGGCCCAAGACTTTACCTTTAGGCATAGTTTTAAGAGTTCTAAAAATTTCCGAAATAGTAATAGGTCTTGTGAGTATATCTCTATCAGAATCAGTTAAGAAGGGAAGATCATTAGGAAGATGATTCATTAAGTAAGAAACAAGTATATCATTAGAGGCAGTCCAAAGTTTAGCATAGAAATATGAGAAAACAGCATCAATATCATGAAATTCAGCAAGGGTATGCCCAAGTTCATCAGAAATAGAAAAAATCTTATTCTTATGATTCCTAAGTTTAGCATGTTAATGAAAAAAACCAGTATTATAATCACCATTCTTGAGCCACAAAAGTTTGGCTCTTTGGGCCCACAAAATGGCATTCTGCCTTAGGAGGGCCAAATGTTTATTATACAAGGTCCTCAAAGCAATGTCCTGACCCTCCAAGTAATTGGACGAGCCTTCCAGTGCTTCAAGATTGGTAATATCATGTTCAGTGCTAGCGATGGCAGTGTCCAAAGAGGTTAAATCCTTAGACTTCCATCTCAAAATAAAATGTCTAGTACGGGAAATCATGTGAGTAAAAGCATGCATTGGGGAACAATTAGTATTGAAATTCCAAGCATTAAAGACAGTTTGATGACAACTATCATAATCAAGCCAATAATTATCAAAACGAAAAACTCTATTTCTACTATCATGGAAAAAGAAGCTAGCAGTGAGAAGCAAAGGTTAATGATCTGAAGCAGTTCTAGGGAGATGTTTATTAAAATAAGAATTAAACTTAGACATCCAAGAGCTATTAGCAAGAAAACGATCAAGTCTAGCCCATCGTCTTGCTAACCCCCCTTGCTTATTACACCAAGTAAAGGGGGTGCCATGGAAACCCAAATCCAGAAGTTGGTTGCAAGCAACAAAATCACTAAAATATTTGGGTTCCACATTATAATGCTTAGAATTACCTCCTTTATGCTCATCTTGGGTTAAAACAGCATTGAAGTCTCCCAGGAGAATCCACGACAGGTTCAGTAAGGAAATGGAAGATAAATCATGCCACAAAGACTTTTGTGGTTTGAATGTTCTGAGAATTATAAATAATGGTAACAATCCATTCTTTGGGATAATCGTTAGAAATAATCAAATGCAAGGAAGGATTGGTGTGAGCTATAGGCATGACCTTACCAACTTTTAGCTTCCATAAAGAAATAATTCCACCCGACATACCTTGAGTGGGCAAAGCAGCCCATTCCCACCTTTTATTGAATTTTTGACAAAAACGAACATATCTATTCAAGTCTGCCCTCGTTTCCACCAAGCAGACTATGTCAGGTTGAAGAGATTGCATATAAGTTCCCGAATTCTATCGATTTTGGCCGAACTTGCGAATCCCCTGCAATTCCAACATAAAATTTTCAATAATTCTGTATTTATAAAGAAAACACAATTGACGAGTATAGGATCAAAAAGTAGTTAAATTCTAATAAAGGAGTAAAAGTTGGAGGCATTATGCTGCATCCACAGGACCCTCAACCCGCATTTTCTTTTAACAAGGATTGGTCTTTAGTTTCCCACAATGCGCAATGGCCTCCATCTTTGCATCTTTCTGAATCGAGCCAAAGACATGTCATCATTGAATATTTCAAAGCATCTTGAAGAACTTCCCGAGAGCTTTCCCCACTCGGGGAGGTTCCATGACATGATTAACTCTGTCGGCTAAGCGTTCATGATCTTCCATCATGTAATCATCGCAACGGTCCGTCCCCATTCCTCTATCCAAGGACATTATTAGTTTCGGGGGGCTCTGCGAGGGAACAGGGTTACCATCATCTTTGACTTGACATTTCCTCCTAGCCTCCAGACCACCTTCAACGGTAACATGACGAGAAGGCCCTGGCTCAACAGCTAAATGCTGACAAGAGTCTCCTTCTGGGAAGACACTCGGTGAGATCTTGGCGCCTGCGCGTTGGAGTTTCTCAATATAGGGTTAGAGTGAAGCCCTAACTCTTATCCCAAAAATGCCTCCTCATGATGAAGTCTTGCCTGATCTGACTCCACGTGGAGTTTTGGCTCCACCCGACCAGGCCACATGTTGTGGAGCCCTTGTCGCCGAAGGTTCAAGATTATGATTTTTGGCTGGTCCCCGTCCCCGACCACGGTTCCGACGAGGGCCAACCACTAGCCACGCCCAAAAATAGTCTTCCTTTTCCCTTTCTTGTTCCATTTCAAAGGATGTGTTCTGACCTTCTTCCTCTAATCGCCCTTGACCTTCCTCATCAAGTTGCATGTTCTGAGTTTTCTTACACCGATCACCGTCTTCAGCTAATTCACTCGTTGTCCTGTCATCAAAACTGCATGAAGGCAAAGTGCAAGAACCGATGATGTGCCCGATTCTTCCACACTTGAAATAGAAGGAGGGGATTTTCTCATACAGAATAGCCACCAAGGTGGCATCTTCTCTTTCTCCAATCCAAAGTCCCCGGTGGAGAGGCTTCGAGAGATCTAGCTCAACACAAATACGTGCATATTTTGCTCGTCCTAAGTTCATAGCCGGCGTGCCAACATTTGCGGTGTGGTCGTCGATCCTCAGTATTCTTCCCAACAGTGACTCGAGGTTCTCCAACGTCTCCGCCTCCCAGTTAGACATGGGCACGGTTCAGGAACCGGAACTGCGATTCCTGAACCGTCGGTTCCGGTTCAAAAAAATCTTGAACCGGAACCGAAAAGCCTAGGAAAGGTTCTTGGCGGTTCGATTCCAGTTTGGCGGCTCAAACGGTTCAGGTTTTTTTTGTTAAACTAAATAATTCAATATTTCAAATTAAATGAACACAAAAATACAAGAATTAATTTAATACAATATTTTATTAAAAAAATAAAAGTATTAATAATTCAAAATAATATTTTGCAATAAAATCTAGTCTTTTTATTTTACTTTCTAATAAATTCATGATCTATTCATTTTATAAAAAAAATATAGTTTACAATTAAATTTGCTCACTCATATATATTAAATTATAAAAATAATATGGAAATCTACTAAAGAATTGAATATTTTTTTCCCCTCAAAAGATTAATTTGATAAGTGATAAATCATAAAAACAGACTAGTTATATATGTCATATTAAGTTCTCTACCCTCCAATCATTTATATTGTTCTAAGTCTCCTTGCAAATGTCTACCATGCTATAAACCTATAACTCAAGGCCATAGAGTTTGGTTTCTTATGAATGCTCTTGATCGTACTATTTCAAAGACAATGCAAACAAACAATTCAATTAGTATTAAAAATTGAGATTAATCTCTATTAAGCTCTTTTAACTTTTAAGTACCTCATTAATTAAATTGTTTTAATAAATCTATAGTTAATTTGTTACTAATAATTTGTGGCATAATCAATTAATTATAACTTATCTTCTTGCATGAGTAACAAAGTTTGGTATGGCACAATACATATAAGTCGACGAATGCCACGAATCAAATCTAATCGGCTAATCAAGTGCTTAGAATCAGACCTAATCAATTATTAATTTGGTTAATATCTTTAATTATTTATTAAAAATATCTTTAAACATGTAATTACTTAATTAATAACTTATTAATGATATTAACAAAATAAAAACCTAATCATTAATGACATTATATATATATGATCAATTCTCTATGGACGTCCATAGATAAAAACTCTATGGATGTCCATCATTAGCCGTTGGATTTAGATCCAACGATTAACATTGATGAACAGTAGTCATTATATTAAATGTACAGTAGATACTATTTGAAAAAATGATGTATAGTAATCAATGTCGGCCGTTGGATCAAGATCCAATGACTAAAAATTGGACATCCACAGATTTTTTTATCTATGGACATCCATAGAGGATGTAAATTCATGTATATATATATATATATATATAACTCTAACCAGTGGTTTGAACCTTTGGTTGAACCGCCGGTTCCACGGTTTTGCCGGTTCCGATTCAATTTTTGACGGTTCGGTTTTTGACGGTTCGGTTCCGGTTCGGTTCCAGTTCGGTTCCACGGTTTCGGTTTAAAATGACCACGTCTACTTCAAGTACTCCATCGGAAGATGATGGAGTTGCACCCAAATGGATGTCGTATCTAGTTTCTCAAATACGGGTTGGAAGTTCTCCTTCCAAGGAATTAATTGGAGAACCATGCCATTAACTGTCCATGGGCCTTCCCATAAGAGTTTGTCAACCATTTCTATGGACTTGCATCGTATATAATAGAAACCATTTGGCAGGTTGGAGATGGAGAAGGTTCCAAGGTTTTTCCACAAATTTTTAATGCCATGCATACTTGGTCCAGAGGTAATGATTTTCCCAGAAATTTGCCATAGAGAGTACTTTGCATTCAATCTTGCAGGCGCATTTGAAAATCACCATCTGGCTTGAATCGTAGATGTCGGAGTCCTTGGAGTCGCTGGAAACTTTCCTTCATGTTCACAGTTTCATTGCCAAAGACTCGTTCCGTCGGCTCTCCCGAAACGATACGTGCCCAAGACTTGCCTTGCGGTATAGAAGCTACTTGTTGGGATCCCCCTGCTGGAGAGGGAATCGTCTGCCCAATCACCGGTTTTCCACCCCCACCTGCCATTGCAAGTGGGGAGGAGTTTAGAGGTTGGAAGAGAGTAAGGGGCAAAGGAGTTCAGAGTTCAGAGTTCAAGAGCCCGAGGAAGAGAGTAAGGGGCGAAGGAGTGCTGGCTACCGTGTTGCGCCGAACACTTGATACTAATGTTAGTAGGATATGGATTTTTGTTCTCATTTGGTGGTGGTTTGGATTTTTAAGGTTTTGTTTGTTTCCAAAAACTTTAGGCTATTCTCAACTGTAATTTTTTTCTTTTTAGGTTGTAATTTATTTGAATTTATCTATTTGTTTTTAAGATTTAGCCTATTTTATTATTACAAAAAAATGTAGATGTAATATAAATGGATGAGGATATTGTTTGTTAGTATAGTTATTGGTGCTTATGTTAGATCTTGCTTGTTTAACTGAATTTTTATTCTTGCTACTTTTTAGATTGTTATTTTTTGTTTTTAATTACTATGGGTTAGCATAGTTAAATTCCAATTCTTTTTCTATGTGTTTGATTGTCTGAAATTAGGATCTCCCAACACTTTTGCAAGACTATTTTGCCACATCCAACAAATTAAGTTGTCGTTTGGTTAGATGTAATTCTAAATGCAGTAGATTTTTAATTACAGTATAAATAGTACTTTGATATTAAAATTCAATGAAGTCAAATCTAGTGTTTGATTTGAAATATATGGAAATACTGTATTATAAAATTTAATATTATTTTAATAATTTTAAGTACGTATCAATTACTTTAACTATTAAATTTAAATTTATAAGTAAATTTATTATATTTTATTATATTTTAAAATTTTGAATTTAATTATTGACTCTAAAAAATAGTATTTCTAAGATTTGCATCCATTTTTAATAAGTTATTTAATAGTTTTAATTATGTTACTGATAATTTAACTATTAATTTTATTATTAAATAAATTATTAAACTTATTATTAGAATTTATAAGTTTCTCACTATTAATAAATGTTTGATAATATTTATTTTTTTTTATTTGGTTACATATAGATCATATGTAAGTCACATGTAGGGGAGCAAATTGGCCATAAAACCAAATCTCTTATTAGAGGTAATCTGAATTACATGAGCTTTTAAAATCATGTAAACCAAACACTGAATTTTCAAAACCTAATAATTCAAATTACATGTAACTTCAAAACTCTCCAAACAAACACTACCTTAAGTGTTTTTAAAGTTTCATATCATCAACTAAGATATCAAGGTTCTTCACATATTATCTCACCTTAGTTTTGAAAGTAGAGTTTAGAAAAATTAAGAACATATTAAACAACATACGTCATATTATTTATTTTAGTAGTAAATAATGTTTAAAGTAAAACATTTAATTCAAATATTTTACAATTAAAAAATAGTTGTTCTTCAATCTGTTTTATATGTAATAGTATTTTATTTGTATAAAGGGTATAAAGTCATTTAATAATATTTTTCTTCTTTTATTTTCTCATTCTTAAATAATTAGACCCCTCATAATTTACATACGAAATATATTCTTCATTCTTATCAGCACTCCCCCTATTTTCATTGCTACTCAACTTCTCCATTGCCCATCAGGCAACCAGACGCCTCATTATAATATACCCCGGGAGGGAAGTTGATAAGCCCCCATAACCTTTGAACTTGTTTGTCTTTTGACAACACTCATCAATTTCATTAAAAAAAAAAAATTAATCCACCACTTATTATCATGTCATTGCTTCCATGAGGTAAAAAAAATTAAAAAATAATAAAAAAACTAAGACATGAGAATTTCTAGTGTTTTAAGGGGATTATATATATATATAATTCAATTGACTAAAAAACAAATCTCCTGCGAAATTCAACGCAAATCTCTCAATGTTTTACGGCTTGTTTGGTTCAAAGGGGGAGTGAGGGGGAGTTCAGAGGGGAGAAAGATGGAAGATTTGTAAAAATATTATGTTTGGTTCATTGGAAGAGTGAGGAGGGATAATCCAAATCATTTGTTTGATTAGATTGAGTGAAAGGGAATATATTGTATATTGACCAATTTGTCCTTTTTAAAAATATTTTTTATAATTAAATTTAAATAAGAAACATAATTTTGAGATAAGAACTATAATCACCTATATAAAAAATTAAAAATAATAAAAAAATAAAACGGGGGTTAATAACCCTGGTCTTGCACAAGGATAATCATTATAATTTAATATAATAGGATCATGGATAGTAATCGCACTAATCTATTATATCGGTTAATATTAATATATCAAATATATTATCTTCAAAAGTATATATATTTTCTAATATAAATATGTTTTTAATTTTAAAAGAAAATAAAAAATATAGGTATTTTAAATAGGATATATGTGTAATATATTAAAAAAATGGGCATTTTGGTCAAAATAAAAAATAAAAACCCCACTCCTCCAAAAGACCCCGATTTGGAGGAGTGGGGTTTGGAGGGTTTGGAGAGTTTGTTGTGGGGGGCATCACCCCTCCAAACTCTTCCTTCTCCTTCAAAATTCCCCAATCAAACAACCTCTACTCCTCCAAACTCTCTCTTAGCCCTCCAAACTCTTCCAACCAAATAAAAGGGTTAATATTGCTTCTTGAAACCGAAGCTTGCATGACATAGCCATATATATAATTCAATTGACTAAAAAACAAATCTCCAGCGAAACTCGACCCAAATTTCAATATTTTAATGTTATTTCTTGAAACCAAAGTTTGTATGACAAAGCCATCTCCAGTTTATATTTTCTTTTTAATTTCATTTTTTTCATATATATGCTCTTGAAAAAAATAAAATTATATGCTTATTTTTAAAAAACTATCATAATTGTATATGTGCACGATGTGAGTGAGATTCACACTCAAAATAAAATAAATAAATAAAAATATCCTTATTTCTTGCTCTCTAATATAGACCGGCATGTTGTTTGGGGTCTGTTTGGTTAGCTATAAGTAGCTATAAATAACTGTAATATGAGTGATTTTATATATAATTGATTGTTTAGTTTTATGTAAAAACTTCACTTATATGTAAGTAAACTTATGTCTCATCCACTTTTATAGTATTTCAATTTACATCAAAAATTTGCTATAAATTAAAATACAGTAAAGTAAGTGGTATCCACTAACCACCATGTTATTTTAAATATAATTATAAAAATATTTAATAAATTAAATTATTTTTAAAATTAATTATAAAAATAATTCTAAGTAATAAAATTAAAGAAATATTGAATTTAAAATATTTAATATTTTTTTAAAAATATTTATCATTAAATGCTTTAAATAAATAACTAATTAATTAATTTTTACGAAAAGTATTAAATAATTAGAAGTAATATTAACTTAATCAGTAGTATTAACATGATTATAAAAATAGTTATTTATAGTTTATTTAATTTAATATTGTATTTTAAAATACCAATTTCTATTTAGAAAAGATATTTTTATGGCATATAATTGAATTATATTATATTTTTTAAATTTAATAAACCACCACTTAATTAATTGATTTTTTAAATTAGTATTAATCTTAAATAATGAGAATTAATATAATTAACAGTTTGAGAATTAATATAATTAAATAGTTTTTATAGATAAAATTTAAGCATAGTATATGATTAAAAGATTTTATAAATAATATTAAATAACTAGTATTGACAACAACAAAAAACATATAATATTTCAAGTTACACCAAATTAAACAACAATACAGTATTTTTACTTACATTGAAATTTCACTTAGGGGGTGTTTGGTTAGATGTAAGTAGCTGTAAGTAGCTGTGATGTAAGTGGTTTTACATGTAATTGGCTGTTTGGTTTGATGTAAAAGCTCCACTTACAGGTAAGTGAACTTACATCTCACTCACTTTTACAGTATTTCAACTTACATCAAAATTTGCTGTAAGTTGAAATACAGTAAAGTAAGTGGTATCCACTCACCACAATTTTATCTTAAATATAATTATAAAAATATTTAATAAATTAAATTATCATTAAAAGTAACTATAAAAATATTTTTAAGTATTAAAATTTTAAAAATATTAAACTTAAAATATTTAATATTTTTAAAAAATATTTTTATCATTAAAATACTTTAAATAAATAAATAATTAATTATTATGAAAAGTATTAAATAATTAGAACTAATACTAACATGATGATTAGTAGTGTTAACATGATTAAAAAAATAGTCATTTATGTTTTATTTAATTTAATATTGTATTTTAAAATACCAATTCTTATTTAATTTATATAGAAAAAATATTTTAATGGCATATAATTAAATTACATTAAAAATTTTAAATTTAATAAATCACAAATGAATTAATTAACATTTTAAATTAGTATGAATCCTAAATAATGAGAGTTAATATAATTAATAGTTTTTAGGGATAAAATTTAAGCATATTATATAAATTAAAAACTTTTATAAATAATATTAAATAATTAATGTTAACAATATATGATAGGGGTAATCTTACCATTTCAGTTACATGGTAATCATACTCTTTAACTTACATCAAACCAAACAAAGAAAAAGCAAATACAGCATTTCAAATTACAACAAACCAAACAGCTGTGATGTAAATTAAAATACAGTATTTTCACTCACACTGTAATTTTACTTACATGTAAATTCACTTACAGACAACCAAACAGCCCTTTAGAAGCTGTTTGGTTACCCGTAAGTAAGTGTGATTAATTTGATTTACAGGTAAAATGGCAACATGTGTTGTTTGGTATTCATAAAAGGATAATTGATGTAAATCAAATTACTGAATTCTATAGATTTGCTATATTTTGAATTACGGTCAAAATGCTTGGCCATAATTCAAAATACAGCAATGTAAACCACTATTGGGGTTACTACTCAACTAATTACCCACCACCACCGACAGGACTCCGGCTATCGCCGCGCGGCCGGTCGGCAGGAGTGGCGATTGCCTCGGTGGTTGGCTTGCCAGATTCCGGCCACTGCCGCCAACCGAACTCCGCCAGCCGCCTGCCGGCCCGCCGGTGGTACTATATTCATGGATTAAATTTAAATTTGACCTTTTTTTTCTAGTCCGTTAAACAATAATGATAATAATTAAAATAGTATAATATATATATTATAAGCAATTTAAAATAAATTTATGAAATCCCAACTAATTAAACCCCTTGTAATTAAAAAAATAATTTTTTTTATCATGCCAAAATTGTAGGGATTTTTATCTAATTATTCTTTAAAATTTTTTATTTGTGGAAAATATTATTTGCATCATTAAATGGTATTGGTTGAGAAATTTGAGTTAATTTAAAATCATAAGTGAAATATATTTTAAATAAATAAAATCTATTGTCCTAATTAAATAAAATAGATTTTTAGATGAAATATTAAAAAAATTATAAAATATAAAAAATAATGAAAAAAAAGGTAATCTCACCACTTACTTTATATGGTGAATTTTAGCTCACAACTTACATCAAACCAAACACTTGAAAAGTAAATTCGGTATTTTTATTTACATATAACCAAACAAGCATGATGTAGATTAAAATACAGTAATTTTATTTGCATTATAATTTGATTTATACTGCAATTTGAAATGCGGGCAACCAAACAGCCTCTTATATATAAATCCATTTACAGACAACAAAACAGCTCTTTAGATCTCAAAAAAAAAAAAAGGTAAAATAAGCGAAATTAAAAGAATGAAAAGGCAGAGTTGCACTCTTAATTTGAATAATTAAATTTTAATTTGAAAAAAAAGGTAATATTGTTTTATTAAAAAAATAGAAAAAAAAATATTAAAAATTATATAACAATATTATTTACTAGTTATAACCTTGTTATATATTGAGGTAGCATGTCCTTTATTTTTTTCCCCCTCTTCATCCCTCAATCCAAATCTACTATGAAGTACAGCAAGAGAGGAAATAAAAATAATTAAAAATATAAATTTGTTATTTGAAAAATTACCTTAATTTTAATGTTTTAGAAGGGGTATATATGTAATGTTTTTTCTTTATTATTTTTTAGTTAGAAAATTGTTGAAAAAAATAGAGGGACTTGTTGGTGGATGTCATTCTCCAAAGCACATCACTAGGCTCTGAATAGTCAAATGTTTGTCTTATATATATATATATATATATATATATATATATATATATAAACTTATTTCAAACTTAAGACAAGGAAACATTATAATATAAATAGGAATTTCAAAATAAAAATAGAAATAGAAAAACTATAATATTTGTATAAATTTGTTTGTGTATATGCATTTGGTATAAATGATTATTGGGCAAACATGATGTCAATGGGATCCAACAACAAACCACAATTATGATTAGCTTCTTGATTAAGTGATTATATAATTCACCCATTTTATTAAATTCAATGTGTATATGTCTCTGATTGAAGGAGACATTTGAAAATGAGCATTTGAATAAAAAAAATTTGGGTGCTTCTTCTCTGAGCTCTCATCATTTCTTCTTTTTCTTCTTTTTTTTTTGGTTTTATATGTTAATAAAAATAAGGATGATAAATTTTACCGGTTTGATAGGTATCCATCTATCCATTTGGCCAAACCCTAATAGGACCCATTTAATAGATCCTATAAGGGCTTAGGATGTATTGAGAATTTAAAATTAAAATTTAAGCAGATTTGGGATGGGTTTGGGTTACTTATAAAAAATATTTAATTAATTATCACTGTTATTATTTAAAAGTATTTAGTTATGTTATCTTAATTTAAACAGTTTTTTTTCTCTTTTCTTCTAAATTTTATATCAGTAGTTTAAAATTTAAAACCTTCTAGAGATTTTTCTATATTCAAATATTTAAACTTGAAAAGAAATTATAGTTGTCATATTCTCAAGAGGTGAGGGGGTTGAAATGTTGAATACTTCAAGTCTTTTTAACACGCAAAGTAATGAAAACCGACATATACTCTAAGATAATATATTATAAAAGTAAATTCCTCGGTCATGTAATTCTAGAGAGGTGAAGAATACAATTCCTCCCACGAGAGGACTCACACTTGAAACTTAATGAGCAATAATTAAATAAACATTGCTCTATAGTATTGAAACCCAGTAAATAATATATTAACAATACCACAGGACGTGGATCTTGCCCATACTCTTGCAAATGACTTACACCTATATTAAGCAAATATTGTCATAGTACAACAATTTATTTATGAGATAAATTACGTTAGTTTTTTATTCAATTTATAGAAAACCCAATTAAATGAAAATATATTTGTGTTATTATTAACGGAAGTGATTAAATGTAATCACATAATCACATAATGTTTTATGGCATGATTTGAGGATCAATCAATCACACATTCTTTGGTATGATTGAGAATCAATCAATTATACATTCTTGGTATGATTTGAGGTTCAATCAATCATACATTCTTTGGTATGATTTGAGGTTCAATCAATTATATAAAGATAACAATTGTAATATTTCCATTCATTTAGTTTCCTATTGTAAATGCTTGATTCTTGTATAAATATGCATATGATTGTATTATCAAATGATCAATGAAAAATATTTCTCTACCTTTGTCTTTCATTAAATCAGCACTATTGATCGGCAACAGTAAAATTGTAGAAACAAAAAGAAAGACGCTAAATCAACATAGATATATCTGCAAACATGAATAAGAGTTAATCTTCAAATCATTTGAAATTGATCAACAGAGAAACAGAAGGAATTATTGGTGCAAATGAAGTCAGAATAATTATGATCAAATGTTGTTGTTGTGTTGTTCTCATTCATGACAATGTTGATGAGTTGATCTGTTTGGTCTTGAGTTGCTTTCAATTGGGCTTGCAGGTCTTTGACACAATTCTGCAGATAAATAATGGTTCCAGTGCATCCATAAACTGGGTCTTTCAGCCTTGCATGAGCTTCATACACCAAACTCACCACTGCATCTTCTCTTCTCTCTTCCTCTATGCTCTGTTCATGACCAAATGTGATTATAGCTAGCTGAATTCTTTTATGATAAAACAACACCAAACTAAGTTTTATATATATATATATATATATATATATATATATATATATATATATATATATATATATATATATGTATAAGCTATTCATAGTAAAAACTTATAAGATGAGAGACCGAGGTTTATATATTAAAATTTATATTTTTTAAATTAGTCGAGAGTATTAGTTACTCTAATAAAAAAACAATTGAAAAACTACTTAAATTTTGAATTTCAAAATATATGTCATCAAATAAGCAGAGTTTGCAATAATATATATATATATATATATTTATGGCAAGAACGACATGCTTGCATGAAATCATGTATATATATGTACTCACAAGAAGCATTTTAATTACATTGCTTGCTCCAAAGACCTTATGAACTCCAGCAAACTTCTCTGGCTCACTGGCCGGAAAATACGGGGCCAGCACACAGTCCCGGTTACATCTCCGGTGAAGTTTCCGGCAACCGGCACAAGGCATATTGTTCATCTGCACCCCTTCTTGTCCTACATAATATTGAGGACCTTGTTGATCATCCATTTACTCAATCACAAAAACTTCTATGTATATATATATATATTAAAACAATATATTGAAATACAGTGTGTTTATATAGCGGTGTAAAGGTGTGCTTTAAGAGTCAGTTGATGGTGATAAGGGTGCTATATTTCTATAGTCCTCTTGGTTCAGAAATTCAAAGTATTTGGCTGTGAGAAGGACACTTGATAATGGTATTTGTAATGAGGATTCCGACACTGTTAAGTTGTGGATTTGATGATTATAATTTGAAAAATAATTTGGGGATTAGGTAGCATGTACATGTACAAAGGACGAGGAACATGATCGTTCACAAATTATTTATTTATTTATTTATTTATTTGTGAGTGTTTGTTTGGCCGACAGGAAACAATTTTGGATTTGTCTTGTGTTGTTTTCCACATCTTAAAAAAAAAAACTTAAAAATATTATTATTATTATTATATTAAGTTTGCAGAGGCATGATAACGATGTGAGAAAACATGTGCGGGATTCGGTTTGAATTTTTTTTAATTTAATTAATTAATTAATTTATATATTTATAATAGAAGCAAATAACTTCATATATACAAATTTTTTATTATTACATTTTAACTATTTATTAGAAAAAAGTGAAATTCTCGATCTCCCATGTAGAATAGAATATAACTGCTTTAATCACTAGGATATTAGCACCTTATATAAAAGTAAAGTTATATTTTAAAATAAAAGCAATTTTCGAAATAAGATTCTTAAAATATTGTTATTTCAAATTAACAAGAAAAAGTATGAATACATTATAAGTCACCTTTACAAGATTTAATTATTTAAATTAATACATTTAATACTCTCTTTAAAAATTATTATATTAATAAAAATTTATTAGCAATTATAAAAATAATCTTTAAATCTGATTTAATTTTAATTAATATTAATTAAGTATTATTAAGATGGGGTTTATCCAGGGATAAGCATTCAAGCACCATTATCGAATGTTTAGATTTAAAATAATAAAAAATTAACAAAAACATTTATTGTAATTTTAGGTTTTATAAGGGTATAAATGCAAAAAAGTTCAAACTCAATTATACTAAAGCACAAGCCATGGGAAATGGGCCTTTGCTTCTATAGCCCACCTTAACATTAGAGTCGGGCCATAAACGGGTCGGATCTATTAATATCCACAGATCCGTTAACCCGAAAAATTCTATCTATAAAAGCCTCGACTCCTTGTCCTCGAAGACAAACAAGAACCAGATAGAGAGATCAATCGAAACAAGATCAAACGCTAGGGTTTAGAGCCGCAGCTCCACGATGCCGAAGAATAAGGGGAAGGGAGGCAAGAATCGCAAGCGTGGAAAGAACGAGGCGGACGATGAGAAGCGCGAGCTTGTGTTCAAGGAGGACGGCCAGGAGTACGCACAGGTCCTCCGCATGCTCGGCAACGGGCGATGCGAAGCCATGTGCATCGATGGCACCAAGAGGCTCTGCCACATCCGGGGCAAGATGCACAAGAAGGTGTGGATCGCCGCCGGGGACATTGTCCTCGTCGGCCTTCGTGATTACCAGGACGATAAAGCCGATGTCATCCTCAAGTACATGCCGGACGAGGCCAGGCTTCTGAAGGCCTATGGCGAGCTTCCTGAGAACACCAGGCTCAACGAGGGTATTGCTGGAGGGCTTGATGAGGAGGATGATGGCCAGGGTGATGATTACATCGAGTTTGAGGACGAGGACATCGACAAGATCTAGAAAGCCCTCGGCTTTGGTATCTTTTATATATTATCTTAATTTCCTCCTGTTCTTGTTTGTTTTACAAGGTCGAAATCTGAATTACTAGTATATGTGATGTGTTCTTTATCCCGAGTTTGCTTGGATCCTTATTTACTATGGTGTTGCTCATATTGTTGTCACAATGGAACAATTTGTGTTTTAAATGCATACGATATTCTATTTATGCTTCTTTTGAGGTTGGGTGTTTTGTCTGCTTGTGTAATTCCTTTGGATGATGAGGTATTGTAAGTTGATTTTTTGGGTTTGTGTGCCTGATGACTCTAATTGATTGAGAAGATAGGTCTCATGGGAACTGCTGTGATTTGTTGAAACATTGATGCGGTTGTGCTTTTTCGGCAGCATAAGCTGTGAAACTTGTATTTCTTTCACCTTTTTCTCTTATACAGGATTTTGTTATCTGCTTGTTTTGATCATATTCGTTTGTGATAACCCAAGGATGAGTGATCTGCCTGTTGTTCTTTATAAGATTTGTATTCCTGTGTTATTGAGGGATGAATGGGTCATGTTTATAGTTATATGTTGATTCATGTTATTCTTTCGGGTGTATAATTTGGAAGATAGAAATATGTTTTTGAGGAACATGGACAAGCTACCATTGAGGGGGAGGAGACTAAAATGCTTCACCTCTGAATAGAGAGGGGAATAAAGTGCCAATTTTCCATTGTGAAGATGGTGAAGATCAAAATATTAGTTGTCATTTGTTTGATCCATAGTTAATGCGTCTTTTTGTGGTTATCATTGTTGTCTCTGTGCTTGAATTCTCTCTCTTCTTGTTTTCTTGGTATTTTCCTTTGGTATCTTTGTGGCCAAATTCCGTCCTTGTAAAAATCGAAAGCGATCCTCCTTCCTATTAAGCTGAAGTAAGCATGACATTCTCGGGATTTTTCTGGAGGTATGCATTTTTTGATATTGATCGCAGAGGTATGCAGTGAGTGTTTATTTTTCTTTGTTGCTTGTAAGTTATTGGTATTGGTAAGTTTAGAATGACAACATGGATCAGATGGAAGGTAGAAGTTAAAGATGTACAGTATTCTGTGATGTAATCTATTAGTTTTAAGTGGACCTGAAACTAATTGTCTTCAGTATGCACCATCCCAAATTTGTTAGCCAAGGTATTGCTATTAGAGATGGCTGCTGTTTGGAAGTTTGTTCGTCTTTCTTCAATTGAGTTACATGACCCAAATAGCCCTGAGCTCCCATTAGTTTCTATGATGTTCAGCAACGGTTTGTC